>OU015501.1:86571486-86573986 GCA_907164885.2 Dolomedes plantarius | reverse complement strand
AAATATATATATGCATATATACATATATATAATAGGCGTTCGTTATAACGACCCCAACGTCCCAAAGAATTAGGTCATTATAAAGAGTGGTCGCTATAGCAAAGATTGATAAAAGACATGACAAACTCAATATTTGGGTGGCAATTAATATGTTTAAATAAATTCACTATTAGTACACGATTACAATGTATGTATTATTGCTCAATTTGTCATCGAATAAGCATTGACAATGAAAATTAATTATATTGTACACAATTCAAGAGAAGAAAAATTTCTAAAATGAAAACTGAAAGTAAAAATGAATGAACTATGACAAAAAAAATGAGATCTTCATTTCCTAAGAAAACAATAAAAAATTGTTGTTTGTTTTTTGTGCACTTGAGATGTTTTAAAAACAATTTTCCATCTCAGTTACAGATCGTGTCGGGGGGGGGGGGGGGGGGGTGAATTGGAGATTCAATGATCTACAGTATCGTTGTGTGGGATGTAAAAAAACATATCATTAATGAGGGTTCCATTGGGTGCTTTTTGCACCGGTCCTTGTATTGGAACAGTCGCTATAATTATAATGAACCGTTTGGAAGCCTATGAAAAATATCGAAGAAAAAAATAATTCATTATCAGCAATATTCGACATTTACGAGGATAACTGAATCTTTATTCAGCAGGAAGCAAAATTCAATATCATTGGAAAAAATATTGATATCTAAGGACATCAACTTTGGCCTCGAAAGAAAAAATATCTAAAACGTATAAGAAACGCAATTCATTAAAAAAAAAGAGTTGTATGTGTTGCCTTTATAGTTAAGTCGATAACATACACCGGCCTCCAGGTTTGGAGACGAGGGTTCGAATCTCGTTTTCTGCAGATGGTCGCTACAAGGTTATTTCAAAAACTATTGCTCATGCTTCATTACATTTTTAAAGCTGTATATGTAAATCATTTATATTATAATTAGATAAAATTATAAGTATCAAATTGTGAAATAAGTTTATTTACTATTCATTTTTTTAGTAGAAGTAAAAATATCAGTTAGCTGCGAAATCAAAATTTATAATCCTGAATAAGGTAGCATATTAATAATTGTAATTGAAAAATAAGAAAAAATTTGTGATATGCAGGTCAGGCAGTTTTCAGTCTTAGGAAGCATTAGATGGAGTTTATTGAAGATATGTATTAATTTGCCACATAACATGCCTTTTTGACAAAACTTGCTCGGTTCATATTTTATTTATTTATGTATGGAAAGAAAACATATTTCGTCTGTTTACATTTACTCTTTAGTATGACAAGGCTTAAGTACCCAGAGTATAACTAATAGCTTCCCGCTATATTTAGTGTAACTGGAAATTGCTAACTCATACTCAGGCTTACGTTTTTCCCTTTTACTGGAGAGGAGAAATTTCTTATCATTTAAAATACATAGAAAATAATTCGTTTGACACTAATGTCCTTCATCTGTTGACTCAAACGCAGAAGGAATAATAAGGACATTTAATTCCTCTACAGAACGGTACATGATTCTACGTTACGCTGAGAAAACATTAAGAAAGTGTAAGCAGTTCAGGCCTGTTGGATAAATGTGCCACAGATAAACATTCTTTTCACATTCTGGAGCACACATTCTGCTAGAAGTAGCTAAAAATTACTCATTCTAAAATCTATTAGCATGTTATATAATGAACAACATGCCTTTACACCACATAAGGGGATGCTTTCGGTCTGATGATTTTTGGTATGATGCGTTTAGCATTCCGTAAAGTTTTTCTACGCCTCATGCCTCATTTGAATTGTTTAAGCATGCTTTTTATTTGTTTAAGAAGATACATAGTACATATTGGAACTAGTTTTTCCTACCCCCGAAGTATTCGTTTGGGCCTATAAAGCGGCCTCCTTTCATAACAAATCTGACAAACTAATTCCTATATCAAATTAGGAAGATGAATATATATATATATATATATATATATATATATATATATATACAGAGGCTGTTCGCACATTTTTTAGACGATTTTGGTAAGCGGTAATAAAAAATCGTTTACTGCAAAAGAGATAATTGCAATTGTACTATGTTTTTAAAAGTCAAAATTATCGTCTGCGGCTTGAAAGTTTTGTTTTTATTCAAAATGGCGTTTTTAACAAAGCAGTGGTTCGAAGGCTACATTTATGCTCTTTCCGAAGAGAAATATGCATACTCCGTTATCCAAAAACGATGTGAGAGTCATGGTTTTGTGATATCTGAAGCGTTGATAGGTAATATCGTCAAGAAGAAAGGAAATAAACGTCAAATTAGAGCCTAAAGTGGGACAAAAATTCCAAACAAGTATTCAAGGAAAAAACGGACATCTTCGACTATTGCAAAGGTACGTTGTTTAATGTTAAAAGAAAATCCCCCTAGTCAAAGGACAGTTGCAAAATCATTAAAATGCTCGGTGTCCACTGTAAACAAAATGATAAACGTTAATTTAAATCTTAAGAAAGCGAAAAAACGCAATG
>OU015501.1:86218986-86568986 GCA_907164885.2 Dolomedes plantarius | reverse complement strand
ATATATATACATACAGTATATATATATATATATATATATATATATATATATATATATGAGAATATCTCAATGAAAGTTTTTTTCTCTAAGAAAATATTTTAAACAATAAGTGAAACAGAATTGTCTGACTAAAAAACTTAAATATCTCCTGTAAACTTTGTGATCTTTCACACAAAATTTACAAAGCTGGTAAAATCCGCAAGTATCGCTCGGAGATAACTGTCTTTTAATTTTAGAGACAGCAAATGCCCGATCATCCAGACTTTCGACTAGCTCAAAATCTAATCGCTCAGCATCTAATAAAAATTTCAGATTTAAATTCAGAATCGTAAGTTAATATTAAAAGAAAATTTTTGGAAAATGAACTAACCATAAAGAAATGAAAATCTTATAGCACGGAGGGCACAAGAGCTGATCCTCTCCCAACTGGATTCACCCATCTCTTAATTCTTAATTAATAACCAAACAATGACAGCAAAAATAAAAAAAGGATGTGTAATGAAATATAGTTTAATTAACTATATGTTCATTAAAAAAACTTTTTAAGATTTACAAAGGTAATCAAATACTGAACTTTCGCCGTTAGATAAATTTATGATTTATATATTTCGAATGAATGAATAACATTTTGGATTTTCTTCTACTAAAGTTACCATTTCAAGCAACCATATCAACTTTTTAAGCTAAGAACATGAAATAATGATCTTCACCTACCACTATTTTAAGAATACTTTCTCACTTAGATAAATTCATAATTTATGTATTTCAATGAATTAATTACATTTATAGCTTTCTTCAAGTTAAGTTACCATTTCAAGTAATCATACCAACTTTTTAAGCCAAGAACATCAAATAACGAGCTTGTCCTGGCATTAACTTAGGAGGTTGGAGAGATACCTAAAGATGCCTTTAAATAAGAGGCAAAAGTAACAAAAAATTCTCAGGTTATTTAAGATTATATATATATATATATATATATATATATATAGTAAAACCTCGTTGATCCGGATCAGATTTGTAGACATTTTAATTTAATGTCCACATTAGATAATAATTTTTAACTATGATAGCAAGAAAGTAACTACAAGTACGCCAAATATTCTCTTTTTAGTTTGATTCAATGTACAGTTCCTGCATAGAATGTATAATAAATTATGGTAATAAAATGCTTTTAGTTGAGTTTAAGAAATCCTTACTTGACTTACCATTTCTTTGTTAAGAATTGTTATAAAGAATGTTCATTATTTCTATGTTAAGACATTGAATTAATAACATCTATGGTTTTCTTCAAGTTAAGTTACCATTTCAAGAAATCATATCAACTTTTTAACCCAAGAACATAAAATAACGATCTTGTCCTGGCATTAGCTTAGGATGTTTGAGAGACACCTAAAGATGCCTTAAAATAAGAGGCAAAAGTAACAAAAAATTCTCATGTTTTTTAAGATTATTTTCATGAAGTTTACGTTAAAGGAATATTTTTCCAATGTTTTGCCTAGCAAGATGGTTATCACGCAGAATTTACTCCACAGATGAGTGAACATTTTTTTTATCGTAATCAGGAAATATATCAGGGGGAAAAAGAATATTAGAGTAAAGAAAACCAAACAAATTCTTGAAAAATTGATCCTGAATTACACATCCGCCAATGAAACGATTTCGACTGACAGACTGAATTGTAAAAGTAGTCAAGAATTTTTACTGTAGAAAGTATGCAGGATAATTATTGTTTCGAGTGAAGTCGCGACATAAATTAAAAAGAATCCGCAGGTACTATGAATTAATTCATATCTCTCGGGATACTGTCAAATTTGATTTTTGAATGCTAACAGCGAGGCTTTAGTGGGGAAATTTTATTCTACTTTATTTATTTACCACCAGCTCCTTGTGAGTATTAATTCAAAACGATATCAAAATTAATCAGAAAAGCATTTGCAAGTAATATTTCCTTCGGAATCTCATAATAATTTTAAAAATATGTTAATACATTAACAGATTATATTTAATCCTATTAAAAGAAAAATTATAAAGGTTTCTGAACATGAAGGGTAAAAAGCGACTAAATTATACAATGCTCTCATAAATTAATAATTTTTAAGTAAATATTTATGCATTATCAAAGAATGTGTGTAAATATTTTACATCACACGTGACAATGAATGGAAGCTGCCGATAGTTCAAATTTAAAACCGTCATACACATTAAAATTTACAACAAAACATCAAAATGAAATTTGTTTAAAATATCGTTGTTAAATTTCTTTCTTGTGTTTTACGAGGAACATACACTGAAAAATTTCTTTCTTATGTTTTAGGAGGAACATA
The DNA here is from genome assembly GCA_907164885.2 of Dolomedes plantarius. Lineage (NCBI taxonomy): Eukaryota > Metazoa > Arthropoda > Arachnida > Araneae > Dolomedidae > Dolomedes > Dolomedes plantarius. Next base: position 86,566,662 of record OU015501.1, on the reverse strand, counting down.
CATTGAAAAATTTTAAAGCACATAGTCAATTAAACAGTTATATTTCAAACGGAAAATTTAAAATATTGTTTAAAGAAAATTTTTTCGATTAAATATAGTTTATGATACTCCACAGTGCTCTAAACATTTTACAATAAAAATTTATATTAATTCGATAAGGAATCACAATAAACACCTCGATGGGGATTACAAAAATGTGGCTCATTCCAAGCGTTTAAAAGAATGTAGCCACTTACGTTCACTTTTGCAAAACATTATTTGTTTATTACATGCTGTAAGAAATAGCAGACAATTACGCTACAATGTCGCAAGAGTTCAAATCAAAGTTCAAGGACATGAACAGTGATGATGTTAAAGTGATTCTTATGCTAATTCTCTTATATCTAGCATGTGAGAGGTGTGTGCAAGGGGGGTAGAGGGGTAGGGTGGTCTGAGTTTTGCGGTTTTCTCAAGTATATAAACAGTGGTTGAGACGAACTTATTACTGTTTTCAAGAGGTTAATATATAAACAAAGATGAATTTAAAACTACTTGTAAAGAATCAAACAGCAAGCAATGGATTTTTTTTTTCCAATTTTGGAACTGCTCTGGCTTTCGAATTGTAACGAACCGGATTTCAAAGTGATATTAATTAATTAAAATATTTCTTTTATTCTATTAAACATATAATCTAAAAAATAAATAAATTATAAATAAAACTGAAAACACATTAAAATATTAGGATATGTTACTGACATGCATAGAACAATTGACATTTTTGCTACTAAAGAAATTGCTTTACTCACCATTAATGCCCTCTTTGCATGCAAATTCCATTTAAATGCGTTTTTACTTCACAGATGCAAAACACGTCGAAAGCAAACAAGCCGAGCACCTCAGTCCTTTTCTTTTCACATTTAGACGTTCATTCCTAACTTTTACTGCGCCTCACACACACCTCCACGAATAAAGCAAAAATCATTCAGCAGCTTCTAGGGAACTATGGCCGAAAATCGCTCCGAACATACCATACTACTGCTATAACTAGCTTCATAATGTCCAAAACAAATAAGCCTGCGGTCGCAGCGCCTCCAGTAGTCTGGCAGAAAGAAAAAAATAAAGTACTATCTCCACAAGTTTCATGCCCTCCACTATCGTCTCGTCCAAAGCCCGTCACTCGTTCATCTGGCTCTCCCACCCTTTCATACTTTCCTTTTCAACCAGTTTTCTTCCCCGCAAATTCCAGATCGCTCGGCGTACTGGTTCTCGGACGGCGCCACTCTAATTACAGATGCGTTCACTTATTTATTTATTTCGGAAGCACTTATTTATTTCCCAACTGAAATGAGAGGGACGAAATCCCTGTAAGGAAAAAAAAAATAAAAAAATTCCACCTCTGAATCATCAAGGTAAAATAGTAGCTATTTTTCCACATAAACAATAACTTCGGATTTCGAGAAATGTCATTGTTGCCGCGTCTAGAATAAAATTCGCTTCACTTTTGAAAAAAAATTGCCGCAAGTTTTACGGCTGTGGTGGAGGCAGCGGTGTAGTTAGGTTAGGGGAAATCTGGGTTCAACGCCCCTCCCATCCATAAAAATTGTTTTTCACTTTTCATGCTAACACACGGGATGCTATTTAGAAGATACAAAACAGCCACAATTAGAATATTGCTGACTCTTCGTACATGTCCTTTAATTTTTTAGAAAGCTATTTGTTAAGATCTGGAGCGTTATGATGAATCCAGAACCAGGAGTGGGTGTTCGGGTTCAACACCCCATTTGGGTGTTTCTTTTTTCATGAAACGTAAAGAGATGGCCTTCGTTGAAAATAATGGATGTAATTTTAAAAATTTTGCAAGAGGATACGCTCGTCTGGTGTTAAAACAGTATGCTTTCGAGCTAGTGAACTGCTACCCTGTCGGTGCCATGAAGCTAGAGTTTAAAAACTACATTGATACGAAATTATTCAGAGTAATCTCTACTTGAGGCGGTGTATCAGTTGACATCAATTCTTCAATCGAAAAGTTAAGCTACGAGTTTTTTTCCTCTCGGTAATTTTCTAATCACAGATTATCAAATGCATATTTTTGAATTCTGTTTTCTGCATTTAAAATAAGATGTTTAAATGTACTGCACGTTTTTTACCAAAAAATCTTTCAATATATTTTTTTTTCAAAAACAATTCTCATTTTTTTAGATATAGACATCAATTATTATATAAAAGACTAGCTGAAAACCCACACTTCGCTACGGAGTACATTCAAATTAAATACAACTATCAATGTATGCAATATATATATATATATATATATATATATATATATATATATATATATATATATACAACGATCAATAAATACGACGATCAATGTATACAATTGATGTAAAAAAAGCAAAAAATATATTTATAAAAAAATAGTAAGGGATATTTTTATAGACAAAATAATGTAGAAGAAAATATTCAAATTAAATGTAATAGGACATACTAAAGAATATAGTACAGTTAGTATAGTACAGTTTGAAGAACATTATATCTTTTACTGTATTTTAATATTTTTTTGGATAATGTCCAATCGTCTGCCGCATTAGCAAGAAAAAAAATATATTTTGTCTATTTCGTTGTTATGCACGGGACGATAAAGTACCAGAAAAAGAAATCACGTGATCAGCATTTAATAAATTAAATTCTAAAAATTAGTCTTTAGAAATTCACCAAAAATCAGAAAATGGAGGTAACGATTCAAAAAAGATTTCATTTTAAAGGAATTTTTATGATCTTTCTCGTGATATAAATTTTATAACCCTCAAATTATTATTTTAAATGAAAACTTTAAAAAAAGTTACTAAAACAGCTTAAAAATTTAATTTTAAAAAATCAAAGAAGAATTTTTCAAAAATCTTTCTAAGTGCACCCCTACACTATAAGAAGAATCGCCGTGTAAAATTTCAGCTCTTTAGGTCCAGCGGTTTGGTCTGTGCGTTATATGTCAGTCAGTCAGTCAGTTACAGAACTGTTTTATATATATAGATTTAAAGTTTTATCGAGGTTATTTTTTAACGGCCTGTAAATACCCTGTAAAAAAGTTAACTTTGGAAAATTTTTAAATTCTAAAAGCTATACGTGTTTTATTTAAACGTCCACCTTCGTATGAAAAAGAAACATAACTTAAAAGTATGCTTTTTCTAATCTCTATTCAGAGAGATACCGGGAGGAAAATTTCCCATTAACTTAACATAGCTTGGAATTGAAGATTTTTACATTAGTAATGCATAAATCTTCAATATGCATTACTAATGTTTTTCTAAGACATTATTTCAAGAGAAAGACAGAATGAATAACCTTCTTTGCATTGTTCATTACCTTTCATGAACACTGACAAATAAATGCTAGTGATGTATGGTCAAGTCCTAGGAAGTATCTCATAGACATGTAAATTGGATTCACCCTTCGAATGAAACAAAAATACACAGAAATGCATGTGTAAAATTTTAACCCCCTTTTCTGAGTATGAAAGTTTTATGCTACATTATATTTTTTGCTCGCAATGTTCAGATTTAAAAAGTTAAATAATATAGGATCAATTATTTAGGTTAAATGATTATATGGTTTCAGATAAATGATTAAATGATTTTGGATATAATTTATCTCTTTTTTTAATAACACAGTACCAGAAGATGTTTAAATATTTCGAATAAATACTTTAGAGTACTTTTACCAAAAGAAATTTATTTAAAAGAAATCAGTCTTCAAAATGACCTAAAATTTCGTAAAATTTATATTAATTTTTATGTAATTTCTCTATTTTTTCCTTTTCGATAAAAATCAGATGTAGTAGTTATTATTATGTAATGAACGTATGTTTACAATGAAAAGTTTATTTTCGAAGAAAAGACTCTATGTTGCTTCCGTATATAAAATTTTAAGAATTCACATACCTGTGGACCCCTTTCTCAAAACACTAACACGCTTTCTCAACCTATCTCATAAAAATTGAACACGCTTAAAGCTGCTGTGTACTAACCCTATTGGATTCATTTATCTCAATGTTAACGTATGGGAAAAATTTGACTACTATTTACAGCTATATAAATGCTGATAATCAAATCAAAATGTTATCTTCAGGTAGACCGAACTTTTCAACACCTTGCAACAGGATTCATGTTATAAATTTCGTCCCCCAAAGGAATTTATGAGCGTTTAAATAACACTATACTAAATTTTTCCCCGAATAATTTAAATTTTAAAATATTATTTGCATTTTTTTATGTGTGTCCCAAGAAAAATGTCCCAAGGTGAAAAATTTCTTTCCCTATTACGGAATACAATTTTTTTTTAAATCTTTAAATCCAAGTTGGCAATCCTTGGACACATTTTCTCCATAGGTTAACACTGAGGTGAGAGAATTCAATAAGGTTAGTACACAGTAGCCTTAAAGGTATGGATTACACGTATATCTATGGTGTCCGGTATTAAGGCTGCTATGTACTAACCCCATTGGATTCGCTCACCTCAATATTAACCTATGGAGAAAATTTTTCCACGGATTGCCGACTTTCCGTGGATTTTTTCCGTGAAAGATTTTTTTTTTTTAAATTGTACTCCATCATAGAGGAAGAAATTTTACATTTGTGTACATTTTTCGTTTTTTTTTTTTAAATGCAATTAATATTTTTAAATTTAAATTATTCGGGGGAAAATCTGGCATAGTGTGTTTTAAACGCTCATAAATTCCTTCGATGCATGAAATTTAAAAATGAATCCTGTAGCGCTTTGCAGAAAAGTTCAGGCTATCTGACAATACCAATTTTATATGATTATCAGCATTTATGTACCTGTAAATAGTTGACAAAAATATATTTTAAATAAAAAATTGGGGGGCAGCGCTTAACCCCCCCCCCCCTATAGAGAGAGAGCCATTACAATCCCTCAAAATGTCAATCCTAAGGGGGGGGAATTCTCGAACTGTCAACTGGACTCCTCCCACCACAAGAGTCTGCAAGAAGAGGAAAAGGGAAATACGATTTTTTTTTCTTAGTACATAGCAGCCTTAAGGGCTTAAGTCTAAAACAGTGATTTAAATATACCAAGTTATTGGCTTTTATGCCAATCGCAGAAAAATAATTTCGACATCAGTCTTTTGTACAAAGAAATGTGCTTTTGTATAAAAAATCGATAGACTTAAGACTTTTATAGAAATTAATTTTTTTTTTTTATCAGTACTAACAAATATCTAAAAATCACTTTTTTTTTTTACTTAATCCCTTTATACCAGGCATGATATGATATTATTTAAAAAGTAGTAAAATAAGGGGAAAAGCGTATTCTTTAATTATGTTTCACAGCTAACTAGAAATGTCTTTCCCATAGAATATCTGTGTCGCATTCAGGTTTCCGATGGAAGTTTATTGCAAGTACGAAATGAAAAATCATAATTTCAAATAGGACAAAATAAGTATTCTTTGTAAGACAAAATATACATACATTGTTTTAAAGACCAATTAAATTACAGGGCGTTTTAAGCACTTAATAAGGTCTCAAATTTTTTTAACAGAAAAATATTTTAATAGGGGGAAAGAACCATCTATTAAAAATGAAGATTCGAGAAACTATTGTATTTGTAAACAAGACGGCAGCAATCTATTTTTTTAATAATTCTATTTTGAAGTGCACCTTAAAAAATAAATATTTATAACTGCAGGCCAAATAAACCATTCAATGCATATTGAAATACTAAATGTATTCAGTTTGATTTTATCCTTGATCTTTTCTTACCGATATTACGTGTACATAACTTAAAGATAAATCCCTACAGGAAATGGAAAGATCAACCTGATTCTGCAATCTTAAATTGTCGTCATGTATTTTTCTGTTTTTATAATCGAGTAAACTTTCACAAATCTCCATCTGAACCGTGTCACTCAGGAGCATCATTTGTTTAATAATTTTAAAGTGTTCACTCGCAGGACTGGTGAGATGATTTTCGAGCCAAAATTCACGGTTTCTGATCCATACATAGAGAAATATATCTATGGTGCCCGGTATAAAGTGCTTAAGTCAAAAAAAGTGATTTTTAGATATTTGTTAGTATTGATAAAATAAAATCTTTTGACTTGTATAAAAGGCTTAAGTCTATCAATTTTGTATACAAAAGTACATTTCCTTGTACAAAAGACTCAATTCGAAATTATATTTCTGCGATTGGTATAAAAGCGAATAGCTTGGTATATTTAAATCCCAGATTTTGACTTAAGCCCTTTATACCGGGCACCATATATATATATATATATATATATATATATATATATATATATATATATATATATATATATATATATATATATATATATATATAAGAATAAGATGAAAGAGAAAACCAGTAATAGCTCTAAAGCTACTTGCAGCCAGGAACAAACAACATGAAAAGAAAAGTATGAATAAGGTTTTTGACATCATTTCTTCATCAGCGGTGTCAATACTGTCTAAAAACCAATGGATTGTTTCCGATGAGTATGATCTATACAATAAACACACTCAGACACCGTACAATCCATTATTAAAAGAAGAATTGATTAATAATTGAATTAAGTTTGAATAAAAGTACTTAACCAAAGAACACCAAGCCTGGCGCTAGTCAGAGTGGAAGTTAAGAACTTGTAACCGCAAGGTGACTGACGTCACAAAACTTGCAACCATTGAGGTAGTGGATTCTCAGTTACAGACTTACTTAGGTTACCGTATTTTAGGACTATTATTCCCTTAATTATTTAGTTTTTTATTATTATTACTACTAAGAGTTAATTTTATTATTATTTTTATTTTTACTTATGATTTTTATTTTTATTTTTAGTAGTTATTTTTTCTATTTTAACCTATTGTTATGTTTAACATATTAATACATGTTTAACATAATTATTATATATATATATATATATATATATATATATATATATATATATATATATATATATATGGTGCCCGGTATAAAGTGCTTAAGTCAAAAAAAGTGATTTTTAGATATTTGTTAGTATTGATAAAAAAAAAATCTTTTGACTTATATAAAAGGCTTAAGTCTATCAATTTTGTATACAAAAGAACATTTCTTTGTGCAAAAGACTCACGTCGAAATTATTGTACTGCGATTGGTATAAAAGCCAATAACTTGGTATATTTAATTCACTGTTTATGACTTAAGCCCTTTATACCGGGCACCATAGATATTTTAAAAAATCTACATGGACAGCACTTTCATAAATATGAAAAAAGATCCCAAACAACTTGGTAATTTCGAACAAAATGAGAGGCTTATTCACAAAGAGTAAGTAGACAGATGTAAAGAAAAATTCGCTCATAATAAATAACCTGGCATCAGTCATTGAAGGAAAATCCATTTACATATATCAGAGGGATATCACAAGGGACATTCGTTTTCAGGATAAGTCTAAGGAGACGCCAGGCACAGCTGTAATACCCCAATAAAAACCTTAATAAAAAATATTGTCAACATTTAACCTTCTTCTTATTGAGCAGAGGAGGCGAGGAGCGTTACAGATTTAACTTCTGTTCTAGTTGCCCTCGCTACGTTCCTTTATATAGATATTAGATCAACAAAATGTTTATACCGAAACTTATAAGGAATATCGAAGCGGTAAATTCAACCGAATTATAACTGGTTAAATTTATGCCCCCCCCCCCCAAAAAAAAAAAAAAAAACTCTGCGATGGTATGATACTCACATAATCTTCTAGAGGGCTTACACCAAGGCTTTCTGTAATAGAGTCAGATCTATCACATCCCGTTGCTTTGGGAAGCATATGGCAAAGCTTTAACCTCTATTGCCGTGTATTACCCAGAGTTTAAGGGAACAACCGTAATAAATGCTATGAAGAAAGTTAATTGACGTAAGTTCTATTTGCACGACTCTTACAGCAGCTATACTCGTCCCCCCTCCCTCCCTGTGCGGTCTATCATTCCAAAGAATAAGCGGCATTTTATAAAGAATTTTTATCATTTCCACAAAGTCACAAATGATGAAAAAGCATTTCAAATTTTATTTTTTTAATTCAACTATTATTACTTTTAGTATTAGCTGACCCTGTGGTTTTGGAGCACTACCGTCATTTCTTAATACACAAATGTTAGAAAGACCAGCGCCTACGCTTCAAACGGGGGTGATTCTGAAAGGGCTGTAAACACCCATCACTACCGCAGTACTCAAACTCATAGACTCTGGTACCCAATGTAAGGGATACTGCCAATTGATCACCGTCTAGCCGGTACAATGAGTTCGATGTCACTCTGTTTTGATAGGCCACGATCAGAGAATTATCATAATTTTAAATAGCAGAAATATACTGAAATTATATTATAGTGAAAAACAGTGAAAGATAATTATCTGTGAGGCTATTAGCTTAGTGATTATAAACTGGACGTCTAAATGAGGAGTTCGAAGAGATTAAAGGAAGGCTTGTTCCATACAAAATTTTTGAAGATAGGGTCAAACACAGTAATCGTATACAGTCCTTTTTCTTAAATGTTTCTGAATAATTGAAAATAAATTATTTATCTCTGCTAAATTTGTACACAGAGACAACAAACACCCTAGATCCATGAACTTGGAGGATGGGGTCCACATATGGTTATGCTACATTAGACCTAAGAAAAACTGTAGGAATTTTTCCCCAAACCTTGAGTCGGCTTCAACACTTCTGTTAAAATAGTGATGCTGTTACAGATAATACAGTGGATGCGAAGAGCTATAATTAAGATGGTTATTTATACTAAAGTTGTACTTCAATATTCTATATAGTATATAAAACAGTTCCGTAACTGACTGACTGACTGAATGACATATAACTCACAGACCAAACAGCTGGACCTAAAGGGCTGAAATTTGGCATGGAGATTCTTCTTATAGTGTAGGAGTACACTAAGAAAGATTTTTGAAAAATTCTTCTTAGATTTTTTTAAATTAAGTTTTTTAGTTGTTTTTGTATCATTCTTTTAAGTTTGAATTTAAAATAATAATCTGAGGGTTATAAAATTTATATCACGAGGAAGATCATAAAAATTCCTTTAAAAAGAAATCTTTTTCAAATCTTTACCTCCATTTTCTGATTTTTGGTGAATTTTTAAATATTAATTTTTAGAATTTAATTTATTAAATGCTGATCACGTGGTTTCTTTTCTTATTGTGATACTTTAAACTAATTTTGCGTCACGATCGTAACAACGAAATAGACAAAAAAAAAAATTTTTTCTCTTTTTAAAGCGGCAGACGATTGAACATTATCCAAAATATATTTAAATATAGTAAAAGAAGTGTTCCTCAAACTGTACTATATTCACTGTACTATATTCTTTAGTATATTCTATTAGATTTAATTTGAATATTTTCTTCTACATTATTTAGTCTATAAAAATATCCGTTACGATTTTTATATATATATATATATATATTCATTAATTGCATGCATTGACCGTTGTATTTCATTTGAATGTACTCCGTAGCGCATCACGAGTATTCAGCTAGTATTCTATATATATATATATATATATAAACAGTTCCGTAACTGACTGACAGATAACGCACAGACCAAACCGCTGGAACTAAAGGGCTGAAATTTTGCATGGCGATTCTTCTTATAGTGTAGGGGTGCACTAAGAAAGATTTTTGAAAAATTCTTCTTAGATTTTTTTAAATTAAGTTTTTAAGCTGTTTTGTATCATTCTTTTAAGTTTAAATTTAAAATAATAATCTGAAGGTTATAAAATTTATATCACGAGAAATATCATAAAAATTCCTTTAAAATGAAATCTTTTTCGAATCTTTACCTCCATATTCTGATTTTGTGTGAATTTCTAAAGATTAATTTTTAGAATTTAATTTATTAAATGCTTATCACGTGGTTTCTTTACATTTCGCGATACTTTAAATTAATTTTGCGTCACGTGCTTAACAACGAAATTGACAAAAAAAAATATCAAAATCCGGTAAAAGATAAAATTTAACCACTAGACTAATTGAGATGGAAGTGTTTTAAGAATTTAATTCAAAATAGTGTATTTTTTATAGATATTAAACATACAAATTAATTGCATACATTGCCCATTGTATTTCATTTGAATATTTTCTTCTACATTATTTTGTCTATAAAAATATCCGTTATGATTTTTTATAAATATTTTTTGCCATTAATTGCACTTGCATTGACCGTTGTATTTATCATAAATATATATATATATATATATATATATATATATATATATATATATATATATATATATATATATATATATATATATATATATATATATATATATTTGGCATTAATTGGCCACATTGACTGTTGTATTTCATTTAAATGTACTCAGTAGAGAAGCACGGATATTCAGCTAGTTTATCATAAATGTTACGTTCAAATGATAACAATATTGACACCCAGATCGTTTAGCGGTGATCTTTGCAAGCCTCAACAGCGTGGGCTCGGGTTCGAATCCCGTCTACGCCATAGACTTTCCTGTGCCTTCCCATCGTAAGGAGAATTGTTGGTTCGACTATACTGTACTCCCATAATATAGAAGTCAATAAAATCGTGATGTGGTTAGTCAAATGGCCTCAGAACAGAATGGTTGCTTGGTTGGAATATAATTAAATTTAAAAAATTAAGTTTTTACAAGATATTCAATTCATTATTTCATATATTATAGGTTTAATTTACCACTTGAGAGACTGCTTCACCTTCGCATAAATAGGAATTTCCACTTCTCTTTTGTACAACTATTTGTCGTTTTTACGTCTTTTAACTCAAATCCCTAATACAATTGTTTCCCCGCAATCCCAATGTACAGCTTTCCCACAAAACATTTCGAAAGCCAAACTGGAGTATACCGAAGAAGCAATTTCCCTTTATTTAAATGTGAGGTATTTAAATCCTCCCAGACCCCAAAATAATCCACCAAATCATGCAAAGACACATAAAACATGAAATAACTCTGGAGTACAATAAGTTAGGCAATGAAATGGCAAATAAACAGCCTGTTAAATGGAAATGATGTATTTCTCAGTATTTTCCTTTACCACATTCCGAGAAGACAGTTAGAAGAAACGAAGGCTTCGACGTGGAGGCGGTGACATGGTATGTTTGTCTCAGCCGTTGGGGGAAGCGGAGGATCATGGAGACTGATGATTAGGGAAGAGAAGAAGGATTAAACTATTAAAATCACATCATTGACCGAATGCAGCAAGGCAAGCAAGTTACTATCTTCTTCCCTACAATGAAAAAAATGAACGATAGTTTTCCCTTTCGCTTTTTAACCGTTAGCTTCTGGGGCCCAATTCTCCAATTCCCTCTTTAGAATGGGAAATTTCTTACCCTTATGTAAGAACGACCATTAAGAGGACCATATATATATATATATATATATATATATATATATATATATATATATATACAAGGTCCGCCCATAAAGTAACCGGACTTTTTTTATAAATAAGAAAAATATGACTCATCTTCAAATAAATTTATCTCATTCAAAATAATAGCCAAAGGAGTCTAAACAATTTTTCCAACGTTTCTTCAAGTCATCGAAACACTGTTTATAGGCGTTGGAACTAATCGTTCGCAAAATACGCGTAACATTTGATGTAATATCCGAGGCGTTTTCAAATCTCTGTCCTTTCATGGCCATCTTAAGCTTCGGAAAAAGGAAAAAAATCAGCTGGCGATAAGTCGGGAGAATATGGTGAGTGATTTATAAATGTAATTGAATGCTTAGAAAAATATTGTTGTACAGAAATTGCTGCATGGGGCCTAGCATTATCGTGCAAAAGAAACCATTGCTCAGAATCAAACAGTTCCTTCCTTACTTGTCTTATCATGTTTCCTGATCGAAAAGCACCTCCTTGTAAAATTACTGATTAATTGTTTGATTTTCAGGAACAAATTATTGGTGAATAAGTCCTTTGTAATCAAAAAATGCAAAATCCACGAAAGGACAGAGATTTGAAAACGTCTTGGATATTAAATCAAATGTTACGCGCATTTTGTGAACGGTTCGTTCCAAAGCCTATAAACAGTTCTTCGATGACTCGAAGAAACGTAGGAAAAATTGTATAGACTTCTTTACCGATTATTTTGAAGGAGATAAATTTATTTGAAGGTGAGTCATAGTTTTCTTATTTATAAAATATTGTCCGGTTACTTTATGGCCGCACCTTGTAAACATATATATATATATATATATATATATACATATATATATATATATATATATATATATATATATATATATATATATATATATGTATATATATATATGTATATATGTGTATATATATATATGTATATATATATATATATATATACACATATATATATACATATATATACATATACACACATATATACATACATATATATAAACTATATATATATATATATATATATATATAACAGTTCCGTAACTGACTGACTCACTGACTAACATACAACGCACAGACCAAACCGCTGGACCTAAAGGGCTGAAATTTCGCATGGCGATTCTTCTTATAGTGTAGGGGTGCACTAAGAAAGATTTTTGAAAAATTCTTCTTAGATTTTTTTAAATTAAACTTTTAAGCTGTTTTAGTAACTTTTTTTAAGTTTTCATTTAAAATAATAATTTGAGCGTTATAAAATTTATATCACGAGAAAGATCATAAAATTCCTTTAAAAAGAGATCTTTTTCGAATCTTTACCTCCATTTTCTGATTTTTGGCGAATTTTTAAAGATTAATTTTTAGAATTTAATTTATTAAATGCTGATCACGTGATTTCTTTTTCTGGTACTTTAAATAAATTTATCGTCATATCCGTAATAACTAAATAGACAAAAAAAATATTTTTTCTCTTGTTAATGCGGCAAACGATTGGACATTATCCAAAAAAATATTAAAATATAATTAAAGATATTATGTTCCTCAAACTGTACTATATTAACTTCGCTATATTCTTTAGTGTGTCCTATTACATTTAATTTGAATATTTTATTGTACATTCTTTTGTCTATAAAAATATCCCTTGCGATTTTGTTTTTAAACCTATGGCTTTATTTGGAAAAATTAATCCATATTTACAGGCAACACAAACAGCAAAGAACTAAGCATTGAACAGATGCATAAAGCACAACAGTGAACAAAGTCAGATAAAAGGTGTTAAAAGTTCATAGAAAGTTCATCATATCTCTAGAGTCCCAGTATAATTTGGAAAAGTTCTTACTTTTTTGGGCTTTCGGATCAAGTCCTGGGCATGTAAGTAAATGATCTGCATTCATATTGCCAGCCCTGCAGACCTGGCATTCACTTTTGGTTAGGATGCCAATTCGGTTTAAATGTTCTGCTAGACAGTCGTGGCCTGTTTCAGTCTGAAATGTGCCACTGCTTCTGTACGGGATTTATGACTATAGTCTTTCCAGCTGTCCTGGATCTCTTCCCAACGTTTCCCTTTAGATAGCAAGTTCTGCTCTGTCTTAAGTTTTAAAGAAATTTTGTTGTAGATGTTTTTCTTAATTGAGCCTGTAGAGATTTTTATTTTTTTTAAAATATATTTTTTGTTTTTATTTACATCAATTGCATACATTGATCGTCGTATTTATTATAAATATATATATATATATATATATATATATATATATATATATATATATATATATATATATATATATATATATATATATATTTATTTTTTCGGCATTAATTGCATACATTGACCGTTGTATTTAATTTGAATGTACTCCGTAGTGAAGTGCGGGTTTTCAGCTAGTATATATGTATATATATATATATATTTTCATTCTTGGTTGCGTATTCTTGGGATACATGTTTACCCACACCGTAAGGAAAAGGTTAAGTAGAAGGGCCGACACAACCACTGGAAAAACAGAGTGGTTTCCCAGGGCCCGAAACTTTTGAGACCCTGCGCCTTTCTGCAAAATCAATTACAAAAAAATCTAACTTCGAAAGAAAAATTTCCTTTTTTCCGAGTTATTAAAATGTCAAGATACGTATATCTTAATTTTCCTTGAAGAAATATTAATGTTGTCAACATATCAGTTGCTCTTCCCATCTGCTACGGTCACTTGTGGTAAACGAATACCAAAATACCAATAACGACCCATTTAATCGCATAGCAGTCCAAAGTACCGATAGCGTACTGATTTCGAGAAGCTTGACTTATCAGATCTACTCTATTTGTTTTATTCATGAGATCTTGAAACCTAACTATTTATATTTGTACTTTTACTAATAGTTAATTTTTTTATATTAGTGTAGATTTGTATAACCGCAATTTTTCTTTCTCGTCTAACTCAGCTGTAAAGTTTATAAAGTTTTTGACAGGCTTAGGATAACAGCGAGGTTTTACCTTGTTCGCTGTTATTTAAATAAACACGGTAGGTTCATATGAAATCAACAATTAAGCATTCCTCTTCCTGGAATTTGGAATTTTAAAAAAGACGCTCTTACAAAGTCCTGCAGAAAGAATTTTTATTACAGGTATTATCTTCTTTACAATTAATTCCCTCATAAATAAAAAAAATTGTAAAAGGTATCAAATTAAATGCCTCGAAACCCTCCATAAAATAAATTAAACTGTAATGTGTCACACTCCACTACTTCATAAAATTACCCAATTTCATGCAATGCAAATGCTAACAGCCAAACCTACTAAAGAGAATAAATTGCTTGCTGCCGAAACAAAAAGCAATAATTAAGATGGAATTTTTCGATTAAAAAGAATGGAGCAACTTCAAAGAGAAATACAGCAGAGGCACTACCCCCTCGTCCCCCCACTTCGAAATTCGGGTTTTTCATGTATTATCAGAATTGTCCTCGCACTAGCCCCACCAATAAAAAAAGCTTTATTTTCTGATGATGTTATTTGAACGCTGGTAGACTGTGACCAGAGGCTGAAAAAATAGGATATCACTATCTTTTACGACCTATCAAATATATCCACGACAAATTAGTTAAATTAGAACTCAAAGTTTCATCGAAATATTTGATCCTAAAGAAGAGGTTCAACATTCCCAGCAATGAAAATTTCTGACGCCAGAAGTTGGGCATGTAAATACGTGTATGAAATAGTGGTCCAGAAAAACTAATGACTTCTATTTTTGAAAATGGTTCGATCCCCTTTGAATGCATGTTTTATGCGAGGTCTTTTATCTGTGACTGTCTGTATAATGGTACTATATCCTATATTTTTTTTCTATAAATCTTCTAGCTGGGAAGATTTTACGCACTAGCAAGGCTTTCTCCCCGTAAAAATTACATTTATAGATTTAAAGTACACTGAAGAGCCCAAATAAAAAAATATAATAAAATGGTACAGGCGTGCGTATGCAAATAACGGAGATATGCAACTAATCAGCGTAACGCGATGCGGTCGGCAGCGCTTATGTAAGACAACAGGTGTCTGGCGAAGCTGTTAGATCGGTTTCTGCTGCTACAATGGCAGGTTATCACGATTTATGTTACTTTGAACGTGGTGTTATAGTCGGCGCACGAGGGATGGGACATAGCCTCATCGAGGCAGCGATGCAATTTGGATTTTCACGCACGACCATTTCTAGAGTGTACCGTGAATATCATGTATGCGGTAAAACATTCAATCTCCGACAGAGGTGCGGGCGGAAAAAGACCTTGAAAGAACTGGACCGTCGACGACTGACGGGAATCTTTAAACGAGATAGACGTGCAACACTTCCTCAAATTGCTGCAGATTTCAATGCTGGGGCATTAACAAGGGTCAGCATGTGAACTGTTCAACGGACCGTCATTCTTATGGGCTTTCGGAGCTTCAGGCCCATTCTTGTACCGTTACTGACTGCACGGCAAAAAGCTTTACGCCTCGCCTGGGCCCGTCAACACCTCCATTGGACTGTTGATGACTGGAAATACGTTGCCTGGCCTGACGAGTCTTGTTTCAAATTGTATGGGGAGGATGGACGTGTACGGGTATAAAGACAACATCATGAATCCGTGGACCGTACATGTCAACAGGGGACTGTTCAAGCTAGTGGAGCCTCTGTGATGGTATGGGGCGTGTGCAGTTGGCATGATATGGGATCCCTGATACGTCTAGAGATGACAATGACAGGTGACGGGTACATAAGCATCCCGTCCGATCATCTACATCCATTCATGACCATTGTGCATTCCGACTGACTTGGACAATTCCAGCAGTACAATGCGACACCCCCCACCCCACCCCCGTCGAGAGTTGCTACCGAGTGGCTCCAGGATCCCTCCTCTGACTTTAGACACTTCCATTATCCACCTAAATCCCCCAGACTTTAACATTATTGAGCATATCTGGGATGCCTTGCAACGTGCTGTCCAGAAGAAATCTCCACCCCCTCGCACTCCTATGGATTTATGGACTGCCCTGCAGGATTCCATGGTGTGAATTGCCTCCAGGATACCTTCAGACATTAGTCGATTCTATGACACGTCTTGTTCCGGCACTTCAGCATGCCCGCGGGGGCCCTACCCGATATTAGGCAGGTGTACCAGTGTTTTTTGTTTTCGTTTTTGTTTTTGTTTTCTCTTAAGTCATGTTAATGTTGTGTTTATGTTTAAATGACTCTCCATTATTAAAAATATCGGAGTTAATTTCGGAAAAAATATGAAGTTATGGCTTTAACAAATGCATTATGTTTGGCGTTTTAAAGTGATTTTTCAAATGAAATTAAACCACGTCAAGTTAGCAACCAACACCCTTTTCTCTTTTTTTTCCTCCTCTTTCCCGATCCCCTTCTATCCCAGCAATGAGAACAAACCGAAACCATGAGGCTGACTGTTGGTTTCTGGCTGCTGTTATTCTTTCGTTATAACAAAGAATACTGTAAATTATTCCACTGATGTCACTCTATCAGAAATCATCCGATTCATCGCCACAAGAGGTATCCGAAGTGAAACCGAAAGCATATCTTGTGTGTTATCTGAGAAAAAAAATGTTTTTTAAAATTTATTTATATATATATTTTTTTGTAAACACGCAGTTGTTAAAGTTTAAAAAAAATTAAGGACTTTTTAATTTTTTGTTAAACACCGAGAACTAAAAAAGAGGGGGGATTTTTACCCAGATAGGTATGAGAAACATATCATTTACAGGTTTTTGAGGTCCGTTGACATCACTAGTATTTTTACAATTCGCGTACCCTAGTTGGAGTAATATGCAGCGGCAAGGGCAGGCAACTCGCACCTGCGGAAAACTTGTTTGGAGTATGGACCTGAGGTCATGCGATACAGTTAGCATTTTAAGCAGCGTACATTTCTGCCAAGGGCTAGAGCCGTCTCTTTCGCATATGGTTTCTGCAACGCCGGTAGTGTTCGAGAGAACCTGGAACTTCACACCGGCTCTTAATATGTCTACTCCGCATCTGCCTCGCGCGTTTTGAATATGCATGGCACAACACAGTGATTAATACCCCGAACACTGGCATCTACGGCTACCAGAGTTACACGTTTCAGTTTACAAGAACTGTTCTACGTCTACGGCTTTCCAAGAGCATGCAAAATAAATTAATCTTAAGGAGGGAAATGTTCACTATCATATACTGAGTTGTTAAGTACTTGTGTGAATCAAAATCTGTGATGGTGAAGCTGAGTTGCTAAAAGAAAAATGCAAGATAGTACAGAACATGAACTATGTAAATCGTATATCATAATAATTAACTTCATTAATTTTCCTGAACCGAATATACCAGCTGAGAATCTGAGGGGAAATGGACCAAGGATGTTGTGCCCATCTTATAGAATTTAAGAAGTTTCGGGGATGAATTAAAATTGTTTACACGTAGCATTTCAGAATTGTCTACGGCCGTGCAAAATCCAGCCTTTGTACTACACTCACTCCCTAGTCCTGAGATGCAATACTGTTCGTGGGTCGGATATACCCACGCTGCCACTTTCAATGAATCTTCAGCAAAATTGTTGATAAATGCACTAATCGAAGAGACCTCATTATTTTCATCTTAAGGCTCATAATTGCTGCATTTTCAGAATATCGGAATGACCATAAGCCTGTATCCTGGAAAACATACATAATCCTGCTCCCCGCTGTCATATTTCAAACGTTCGCTCCAAAGCAACACCATCCATCTTATGTCACCAAACGTTGAACTCTGGGATCTTTCTCTAAAGCAGTGGTTCCTAAGCGGTGGTCCGGCACCACATTAAAAAAGTTGCCAAATAAATAGGGATTTTGAAAGCAATGTTCATTGAACTAGATGGGCGGAATATATCCGATGACTATAAGATGTTGAATTAAAATTTCTTAAAAGTTTAACATAATTGTTTTATTATTAGAATATGATACGTTAGAATACGAGTACGTTAATCCTGTATCCCTTTTGCCTGAGGGATATTCTATAACCCCCCCCCCCCGAATGGTTCCTCTCCCTCAAGTCGGGGAGGGGTGGTGGTGGTCCGCACATGGTTCAGTTTCTGACTTAGTGGTCCGCAGAATTCTACGGGTTGGGAACCACTGCTCTAAAGGATGATCCAATTTGCGTTGAAAAATAAATGCTTTTCTGACGTATTACGAAAAAGCAATGAATACTGATTTAGGGTAAATGACACAAAATCAGTTCAAACGAAGAGAACAAACAAAGTGTTACCACAACGGAAAAAATATTTCTGTAATTTTCATGCTTTTGTAACCACATGATTTAGTCAATATATCAACAAAATAAATAACTGACCATCAATCTTAAAAGAACATAATTTCTAAAAATATAGTATAAAACTTCACTCACAATGACCGAGCTTCGGACAAACTCTGGTTCATACGATATGTTCATTCGCTTCCATGCAGTACAAGAGTCTGTGGGTTCGAATCCCACTATTGGCATGGATGTTTGTATGCGTTCGGAATCGGCTTTAAGTAGTAGGTCCCAGTAATTAGCCCTCGTGAAGCAATAAATGATCGTAGCGTTTATATATGTGTATATATATATATATATATATGTGTGTGTGTGTGTGTGTGTGTGTGTGTGTAAGTAAAAAAGAATCAGAATTTTTTTATAAAAAATTTATTGAAAACATTTAAAATATTATTTCTTTTTGTGCTTTAATAAAACATGTTCACAACCAATCAAATCCGGATCAATGTCCATTGTAGACTCATCACGTACGTCTCGTGAATTTCTTGGCTGAGTGATTTCTTTGCGAACAGGTTTCTTACGCCGATTCTTTTCTTTTTGCTTCTCCCGTAAGTAGGCAGTCATTTTACGTTTTAAATAGTCTGTGCTGCAAGAAAATGAAAAAAAGATTCAATTTAACGATACCCATATGAAAAAAGGTGTTTACAAAACACACACGCAATGTATGTGCACGATATATAAGTAATTAAATGTTTATTATAAGCATAGTCATAGAGTAAGAGCAGTATCAGTTATGTATCACGTAAAAGTATTAGAAGAAATTCATACTTTAAACAGAGAAAAAAAGTTTTTCGATTTCAATTTTATAGACAAAGGAAAATGAGTAAAATGTTGAACTAAGAACACCCTTTTATCATTTTGTTAAGATTTATTTATTCCACGAAATCAACAAAACATTCAACCATAGTAAATTAAAACCACACCGGAAAAGGGTAATAAGAGACTTTTAGAATGTAAACAATCTAGTCCGGTAATAGATTTTAGACAATGGATCCCACAAAAGTTTTAGGGGATCAAAGTTCCGGTCACTGAATTTTTTTTTTTCCTTTAAACTTCCGGGTTCAAGAAATAATATGCACACCTTCCACATAAGCTCTGTACTGTGAACTGAAGAGAAGTTTCATCAGAAGTTTTCTAATTTTAAAAGTGATTAAGTTTGTTAATTTGCTTGTTTGTTTAGAAAAACTGCCTTTCATGAACAGGATCTAGCAAAGAGGAAGGGAATATAATGGAGGTCAGAACACCGATGAGACGACATTATTTCTATAGTATACGATCATGACTCCCCTGATAAAACTAAAAATGAAGCCACTGCACGATAGATGCAAGGGCCGAATAGTAGGCACGGGTCTCCCGACTCTCTCAAAGGAGCGACTCCGGCCTCAGGTGAACAGATCATTTTGAATGCATTTACCTTACATCTCTTAAATCATTCTTTTTAATACTAACGACACGGGACGCTGGCTTTACCTATTTTTATCATGTATTTACACTGCTGGCCACCCAAATTGCAACACCAAGAAAGACAAGAGATATCACAACAAAATTTATTTTGTAGATAACATGTTGACCAAGTATCAAATGATTAAATTTATAGACTTCTGTGAAGTGTGGTTCCTGCCAAAATCAGTAGCCAGAGTAGCCGCCATTGTTGGAGATCACCGCTGCCACACGCCTCGGCATTGATTCAAAGAGACTTTGGATGAGTTCTAGGGGTACAGCAGACCAAGCAGCTTCCACACGTTGCCAAAGTTGATCTGCTGTGGCAGCTGGGGATGGAATCTGGGTCAATCGTAGAGCAACCATGGACCACATGTTTTCTATCGGCGAAAGATCCGGAGAGCGAGGCGGCCAGGGAAGCAATTCAATCTGGCGATTGACGAAGAACCATTGGACAATGCGTGCCACGTGTGGTCGCGCATTATCCTGTTGAAATATGGCTGTGGGCAAGCCCTGAAGGTAAGGAAGGACAACTGGCTCCAACGCCTCGGAGATGTAGCGCTGGCTGTTTAAAGTACCGGCAATGCGTACTAGAGGTGTGCGAGAGTGATATCCAATACCGCCCCATACCATAATACCCGGTGCAGGACCAGTGAGGCGGTGCATAACGCAGCTGTTTAGCATCCTCTCTTCACGGTGTCTCCAGACTCGAATGCGATCATCGTGATGTTGCAGACAGAAGCGTGACTCGTCAGTAAAGACAAATTCATTCCATTCTGCCGTCCACATCCTTCTGTCATCGCACCATTGGCGGCGGAGACGTCTGTGGTTCTGCGTCAAGGGTAGACAAAGCAATGGACATCTTGCAGACAGACCACTCTGCTGTAAACGGCGTCGAATGGTACGCGCAGATACTGGATGATGCGTTACAGACTGCATGTGCTGTGCTATGGTTCGTGATGTGACTAAGCGACCCGTCACTGCCATGCGCACAATTTGCCTGTCATCACGTGAAGTGGTGCGCTGAGGTGGATGCGATCGAACACGCCGGTCCGTCGTACCCTCCTGCATCCAACGATCACATATCCGCATTACAGTTGTTTGGTTTCGTCCAACACGACTACCGATTTCCCTAAAAGATAATCCACAATCTCGGTAGGCCACTATCCTTCCTCTGTCGAACTCGGATACTTGATCAAAAGATGATCGCTGTTTTCGACGAGGCATAATTGATCGCTTTTTTTAAAAAAAAACCACAAGAAAAACACAATTGCCGAACTTGAAATCGTCGAAATCTCCAAGCCTTAAATAGCGCTTTGAAGTGGCACCACAGGCGCGCGTGATGTGCGTCTGCGCTGAAATTCTAATCATTTGCATATCTCACCTCCGCTAATGCATGTTGTAAATTTCATGTTATTTGCATGTTTCCTTCAGGGTGTTGCATTTACAGTGGCCAGCAGTGTATTTACTTATAACATTTATCGACAGTGCTGATTTTTTTACCTACATGTTTACAGGCCGTGATTTTCCATTAGGCCCAGTAGGCCCGGGCCAAATGGCCCCCAATGTTGGGAACCCCAAAAAAATTTTATTTTAAAAGAAAAAATTCCCAATTCAAATTTTTTTTTAATTTTACCATTTTAATAATAGCAATATTTTTTATATATCCTTTCAAATTTATTGATTGGTTCATCATATGTATAGTTATATGCAAAGTTCATCATATGTATATTATAGTGTATGTAAGTTTTTCTGGTTGCATTGTATTGGTGATTTAATGATGTTTATATGTTGTATTGCTTTTTGTTATTTGATAATGTTCTAGGCTTCTACGCTTCAAATAGCCAATTCTTGGTAAAATGGTACTTTCACAATAATTCATGATTATTTTTTTTTTGTGTGTGTCAATTTTGGAAATTTTACGCCCACATCAGTGTTAGGGGGGCCCCATCCCAAGTTGTGCCTACAGTCAAGAATTTTCTAAATCGGGCCCTGCATGTTTGTCTAGCAGTCTATTATCGTTCTTTAGAACAATCGGCCGCCACTTATCGGCCAGAACCAGAAATCGAACCCGGATCTCCAAATCCTCGAGGCTGGTGCTCTTTCAACTGAGCTATTCAACGATGTGGGGATACTCATTTATGAACACCTTTTCTTTGCTATGCGTATTTCTGGATATTTTCTAAATCTGCATATGATAGCAATTTATGGTTACTTTCCCAGAACGTTCAATATCAACAACGATTAAAATTTGAATTAAACTGCATATCAAGAAAGTGCACAATAATACAAAATAAAAATACGATATTACAGAAAGGGGGGAGTTTCTGTTTTTGGGTATAACTTAAGTTTGAACTGCCATGTATTCATCCACTAGATAAATTCCTTCGTTACTTGTTCCATATTTTTATCCAAGACTGGGCAATACAGAGAATGGATGAAATGAAAAAAAAATTTCCGGTTCCTTGTGATATGGATTCAGCTGTTTTTAATAAAACAAATAAAATGCAGAAAATCTTCATTAATACGCTTTTAGAAGTAACACACTATACACTTTTGAAACAAGCCGTGGAATTTCCACATGTTGTCAACTAATCTTTGGGGAATATTTCGGTCCCAACCTTTCCAAGACACTTTTCGTTTTCCTGAAGTCATACCTTTAAACGGAGCGAAAAAGCATGAAAAATAATATACAAAATGCTTAATATTCGTTCGGTCATGATAGTGGTCAACATAAATATAACCCAGCTTTCAGAATAGACATTAGCAGATAAGGCTAATGATTAGCATAATCGTATACCTCATCTCACCATTTACCACAGCTATTGTGTATGCGTGATCTTTATTAGGAGCCAAGTGTGAGTGTCATACAAAATGTGAGTGTCATGCAGTATATCGCATTGCATCTTGTGAACTATAAAGAAAGTTTATCCGTAAGGAGTTTTTAGGGGAACGCTTGTTTGATAAAGAGAGTAAAACTTGAGTTTACTGCGAAACGAAGAATCGGACAGTGCGTTTGTGGGTAATGTTATGGTTCTGGCGGTTCTAATTTCAAATGCACCATGCAAGAGGAAATGTGTGATCTGGAAGCAGCAACATAGAAGTGGGAATTTTTGCACCGTCAGGACTGCTCAAGCTGGTGGAGACGATATAAAGATGTAATGGTATGAGACAAGATATTGCTGGAATATCTGGACCCTTTAGTTCTGGTGAGAGAACGTATGACAGCTCAGTTATTAAACTATCGTTATTGAAGCAATCTTTCGAGTAAGTTGTTGGTTAAACCGAGTGGAGATGTTTTCTTTCAGCAGGACAATGATCGTCAATATGCCATTTAAATTATAACTAATTTTCATAAACTGTTGCTCACTACTTAGGTCGAGTAAGTATAGCTATTTACAACCTCTCAGCTCAAACTGTGGGGTTTCTCTTTGCTAGAGGCCCATTCTTTGTAAACTTTAAAAACTGCTGCTTTCGAACAATACGCAAGTTCTTCTAACATTAGAACCACAGTTTCGAGTGCTTACGCACATTTCACGTTCAAAATCCCCTAAATCGCGTCTTTTTTCCCACATTTACTGTGCAAAGCACTTTGCTAGCCAGCTTTCCTATCTTACTCCGCTTTAGCGGTCTCACGTCAGCGACATCAGAGAGAGAGCAAGTTTATTCAAAATATTTGGAAGGTCATTGTGATTTAGCCCCTGCACAGCAGCTTAAGTCATCAATGTGAGAAAAACTGTATATATAAGCCGAGTTTTGTCGGAAATTTCCTTCATTTTAACGAACTGACAATTTTTATAAAAGGTTAACTTTCTGTCAATAATGAATAAGTTAAAATAAAATATCTATTTATTGTCACAAAAGAAAATCATAACAATCGTTCATCAACAATTCTTTCTATTTTTCTCTAACACGTTTGAAAATTAATGTAAGAAATTTACAGCTGAAGGATCAACAACGCTCCCACATAATTCAATTTGACATCCTTATGCGGTGCTGTCAAATAATCCGAAGCAAAATGTTGAATATCCATTGAATATCCAAGCAGTTGAATATCCAGAGTACGCAGAACAACCCCGTGCCCCGCAAAATAGCCTATGAGTGGGATACCCACATGACAGACAGCCAAAACACTAACAAGAGACTTCAACATGATTAATGTGTTAAACAAAAAGAAGTATTGCGATTAAAACCCAGTTGCAAACAGAAAAAGAAAATACGATTCTTTCTTTAAAAAATCAGCCAATTGCATACTAAAATAAAATAAAACAATCATATATTACTAGGCCATAAAACTACAAGTTGGGAAATATTTCGTTTTTTCTTTTGTCACCAGCAAGTGGGCGTGACAGTTAAATGGCCTTTAACAGTAAAGAGGAAAAAATATCTTTCACGCATTCTGTCACGGGCGTAACTAGTACTCAGCAAGGTTGTGCGGGGCGCAAGGATCTTAAAGATATACAGGGCAGAAATGGATTGAGCTACCAAATACATTTCGCGGGATGAAATTTAATTATAGCAATAAATATAAAATACAAGACCATCATAGGTCATACGTTCTCCATAGATGCATTTCTCAGCTACGAATATGGAACTTAATCAAAAAGGCCAGCAATCTGTTTTGATGAATACGTGTTATGAACTTTTTAAAAGCAGCCTATCGGTAGCACATAAAAAATAAGCTTCGCATTTCGAAAATATGAATTCCAAACTTGATAATTGGATCAATAGTTGAGTACAATTTTTTGGAGTGTACACAAGAATCAATAAAACCCTCACGAAAATTCAAAAATTTCGTACGAGTTAAGAAGGCAGAGGAAAGATGGTTTTTTTAAGTTAAGAGGGCAGAGGAAATTTTAACGCGCAGTTTTAAAAAAACAGGAGCAGGTTTCTTAAAACTGCGCGTTAAAATTTATGGCTATAGATATGCGACGTTATTTAACATACTTGATCTAAAATATTGATTTTAAAAAAACCTGCATCTTCGGATTTATGGACTATATATGTTTCTTTAATATTAATTTTAATCTTTACGGTCGTTTGGAAATCATGGACGCACAAGTTATGCGAATAATTAATAGAGCAGGGTGCACAAAAAATTACAAGTAAAATCCTAAGTTCAAATTTGAGGCACCGGATAATAATTAGCCTATTCCCTAAAATGTTCAAACTTCTGTTTTTAGTAATTAAAGACTAACAAATTGATACACTATCCTCAAAATCAGCGAAGACTAAAGAGATATAACATACAGGGTGATTATAATTAAAGTTCCACTTTGAAATGGCCATAAAAGAAAAACTACTGGGCCAAATGTTATCAAACTTGTTAATAGTTTAAAGGAGGTCATGGGAATTTCTTTTCCGCCAAAAAAAAAAAGTTCAAAAACTCACCACCAGGGGGGAAATGGCAATGTATGCAATATTGTTAAACGAAATAAGACATGAAGACATCGGTTTAAAATGTGCTTAATCGTTTCTGAAACGTGTTACAAAGCATGTTCAATGTGGCGTCCACCATTTTCCGAAAGCAAGTTAAATCGCATTACTGCATTCTCAACAGTAGCTCTTAGCATATCAGGAGGAAATGTTACGGGCATGTCGGTGTATCGCATCTTTCAATTCCGCCAAATTCTTTAGATTACCACCATAAACAGTGCTTCATGTCTTAGGGCCGAATTCAGGCTTCAAAATTCACAAATTAGCGATCTGTAAGAAAACGATTTCCGGAATGCGCACACTTTAAATGGTAATTTTGTTTAGGTCAATGTTTCTTAAGGGTATGCAAAATGTTAAACCCGTGTAACAAAAGGTTAAATTAGATTCCGACCCTTATTTCGTTTAACAATATTGCATACAACGCTATTTCCCCTCTGGTGGTGAGTTTTTGAACATTTTTTGTTTTGTTTTGTTTTGTTTTTTTGGCAGGAAAAGAAATTCCCATGACCTCCTTTAAACTATTACCAAGTTTGATAACATTTGGTCCAGTAGTTTTCCTTTTATGACCATTTCAAAGTGGAACTTTAATTATGACCACCCTGTATATTAAATTTAGTAAGTCTAACTTAAAGTAGTATCTGCTTGGTTTTCAAAGGAATCCACTAGAAATTCACAACGTCCTAGTTATTTATACGCATTTGTAAAAAGATTTATGGCTAGTTGCAATTAAAATATGAAAATTTTCACAATGCATTTTCAACAATCAGCTTACAGTTATTGGATGGTTTGCAGGGAAAACTACAAATCAAAGGCTCTGGGTATTCCAATGCTGGGTATAACCAATGCACATAGAAATTAAAAAGGTCAAGTCAAAATTAAATGTCACTACATTGGTAGTTATAAAGAGCATGTGATAGGTTTTCCTAGCATGTAACACAAATACCATGGCAAACCTAAAGCTTGCCAAAGCTGGCACATATAACGGTTTTGTGGCTCTGAGGTATATAGGTTCAAATTATATATTTTTTTTAATTTTAAGGAGAATATTTTTGAAATATGCATAATTTAATGGGAAAAAAAATTGGTATAAAGAACAGTTCTTGCTAACAAAGCGAATCTAGTGTCTGAAGATATGTGCTTCAACTTTTAAATGAATTAAATGTTGAATTGTGAGGTGTTAATGAAATTGGTGTAGTCATGTATGATTCAGATCAAGAGTTTTGAAGTAAATTCACAAAATCTCATGGCTGTATCCGTTTAAGAGCTTCAGATCATACCCATGAGAGAAAAATTCCTTATTAAATCAGATATCCCCTTAAAAACAAAATTAAGTGAAAATGCTACAAGAGAGTTTAGCAGTTATTAATTTCATAGCCTTGTGTTTTACAATATTTACATGGTTCAAAAAATTTGCTAAAACTTGAAACTTTGTAACGAGATTTATAGGCAGCATATAAACATCGAGTAGTTAAACTTAGAAGACCTTAAGATGCAACTGGTGGATTTTCAATTATTCTGTATCAAAACAATGTTGTCATTTGAGAAATAATCAGATATAATTAATGAAAATACAGAAAGGGAATGAGGTAAATAATTAGAAGGTCATATCTGAAATCTCAAGGGGGAAAAACAAAAACAAAAAATGACAAATGGACAATCTGACAGTCCTTTCTACATATGCCTGCAAATTTTCATTTTGGAAAATGAATGTTATAAAAAACAAAATCAAAAATCTATTTTTGCATGCATCTTTCTATTAATCATTAAGGAGGACCAAGACACATTTTAAATTTTTTTTACTTATTGAGTTAAAATTTTGAATTTTTTGGTGATGGTTAACCATATAATTTGTAAACAAAATCACATCATTAAACTTCTCATAAAGTTTTTAAAAAATTTTTAAATTAAAATTTTTTTTTTAAAAAAGTGGGTTAATTTAAAATCGTTATAACTAAAAATATTATTTGTGAAATTTCAAAATTTTATCATTTAATTAAACAGAAATATATAAGTTTTAATTTTGATTCAGCATTTTTAAAAAAGTTTTAAATATTTAGAGTGAAAATTTAAAAACAAATTATATAACTTATTTTTAAAAAACCATATTTTCAAAAGTAAATATTTTTTTCAAATTTGCTGAATCAAAATTAATGTAAAATAATTGAAAAAGACATGTTCCTAGTTTGAACCATTTATCTTTAATGGTTCTTGACTTATAATAATTTAAAGACGAGAAATGGTGAAAAAAACCATAATGCAGAAAAACGCATTTACAGGTTTAAACAAAGATTAGCTGCTATTAGAATGTTGCAAAACAAAAAATTAATATATCCTGCTCTAATTAAGATAGAAGCATGATTTAAATCTCATTTTAAGCGGTAAAGAACAGAAAAAAATTTAATGCAATAAATTTTCCTTCTAAAATTTGAAGAATTTTGTGCCCTGGACCCCCTTAAATATTTTACAACAAAAATCTCAAATAAATTATATAAATTTACTATCATTTATTTCAAGGCAAAATACATCTCTTGTGATATTGCAATAAAATTCTGTTACAATAATTTCTAATACTATTTTATAAATAAACCAAGCTGCATGTAAACACCTAACAATATGTTGGTTTAAAATTTTTAACATGCGGAGAGTTTATTACCCCCTCCTAGACCAAAAACATCATCATCTGATGCTTATCTAAGTTTCTAGTCAAAATTAATTATTTTCTATGATAACAGTATGGTAACGTAAGGCTCAGTATGGTAATGTAAGGCTGTTTCTACATCATAACATTTGTACTGGCACATAAGGAGATTCCAGTTATTATTTCTATAACCCACATAAGTACTTCAAAACTCTTATGTTTCCATGTAGGCAGAAAAACCAAATGTAAATACATTAATACAGGCAGTGTACAATAGCCAAGTTTTGTAAGAGACCATAAAGAGACTTCATGGAAAAAAAAAATCCATATAAAATAATTTAAGTCAGCAGAAAATTAAAGACAAATTAAATTTCATATAAATGTTTTCATTTGCCATTATCATTTTCACTAGTTCTGATTGAAACTTACTTTACTAACATTAATTGTGTAAAAGAAAAAGATCACACACAAGTATTATTACAGTCTGAAATGTAATGTCTTTTTCATCAATAACAAAGTTAAACAAATTTCAATTTTCTTTCAAAACAATTACACTATTTCCCCCAAATATTTAAAAATAAAAATTATAAAAATACATTCATACAAAATAAAAAAAATTTCAAAGAAAGAACAGAGATAAATGGTATAATCCTCAAAGATCAGATCAAATTAATTCTTAATCATAAATTACCCTTTCATCAAAGTCTTGATGGTAGCAAAAAATTGTTTTTGTTTATTCAAATACATATGAATATTTTAGCATTTGTCATAGATGCAAAACTTACTTTTAGGTTTCAAAAATAACCTCACGAGAATTCAGTTGATAGAACATCTGAAAATTTAACCATAACAATGTGGCAAATTTAAGCAGTTTTTAAGAATTTTGTTATTCATGTATACTACCAGACACTAATACAATAATCAGGGTAGTTATCAAGGTTTTTAAGAGAAGAATAAATTCTAAATCTAATAAATATTGAATAACTCTACATGATATCTTGCTTTCTTGAGCTAATAATTTTTTCTAAGAAATGAATTCTCAATAACAAAATAATATTAATTACATCAGTGAAATTGTTTTTTTATTGTATGCAAAAATAAGAAAAAACAGAATAAGAAAATAAAATTTTTGAAGAAAACAGGAAAATAAAATTGACATATTATATATTACTGCTAACATAAAATTTGATGTAACTAAACTTTAATAGCATATATCAGATTATGAAATAAGCAAAAAATAAATAATCTAACCAATACATTCTAAAAACATCACAGTCAAAAACTAATCATAAAAATTTCATTATCTTCCTTTTCATAAAAAGCATAATCTCAGCAAATTCAAGGTTTTTTTATAAAAAAAAACCACAATTACGTTCTCTCCTGCTACTTTTACCTATTCAGCAGACTTTAATGTTTTAACATACTTATTTTCATTTTCAATGTCACAGTTCCAACAAACTAATCACATTTAGATATAAATTTAATAAACTCTGTGAAAAATTCCCCATATCACAAATGATAACGATTGTTTTGCTAAGAAAAGGTATTCTGGAAAAACACTAAAACCTTTTAATAGGAAACCATGAACTAACCTAGTTTGAGAAAGTGTAGAGTTTGATTTAAGATTACATCCTCTTCGCATCATTGCTAAAGCCAGTTGAGCAATATTATAAGTATCATCTTTTCCACAGTGTAACCTTCCATCAAATTTTAAGTCATAGGCATGAAGCATATCCATTAGCTTAACCTGAAAATATCACATTATATGATATACATTTTAACACGCATAATCAGGGCTAAATGATAAAATGCTATTTTGTAGGGAAAGAGGATTTTTCAATGAAAAAAAAATTTCTTTTAAGTACACTAAAACATGTTTTTGTGCACTTTTTTTTTGTGCTACTGTATTTATGTTGTTTTTTTTGTTTGGTATAAGTAAAAAAGGTCCAAGAAATTAACTAAATTAAGTAGGAAATTAACTAAATGGGAATTTTAAGTTATTTTAAGCAATTTTTTTTTTTTTTTTTTTTGGTGTGTGTGTGTGTGTGTGCAGTCTCTATACATCACACAAAAACAGGTTTGAAAAACAGGTTTCTTTGCTAGACAAGAGTGGGAGCTCTTGAAATCTCTGGTAAATATAGGTACATATTAAAAATTAGGTCGTGCTTTATTGAAAGGAGAATTTAGAATATGCATTAGATTTCTAAGACAATTAATAAAGGTAGGACATTATTGTTATATATATATAAAGTAGCAAGAAAGTAATATTTCTCCTGGAAGTACTTGAACCTAAACAATAAATAAAAGGATACATATTTAAAATTCAAAATATTAGTAATATAATTAATCAAAATAATGAGGCAGTAGGAAAAAATGACCAAATTGATATTTTGTGGTGTTTTTTAATACAGATATTTAATATATAATTGCATAATTAAAGGATGTCTTTGAAATGTTCATGACATTCTTTGATAGAAATAAAAAATAAAATTCCAACACTGAAATTTCAAAAATAAAATTTACATTCACACAAATCCCAAAATTTACTTCAATACTCTCCAGAAATCTATGTCAGTTTGCAATATACACTAACAAATATGAAAAATTCAACCAATTTATATATTCATAAAAGGGAAAAAATACTGTAAGTTTTATCAGATTCTAATTTCTAATATGAATAAAACTGACAGCAATATTAAAATAATTATTTTCTAGAAAAATAAACAGTGATACAATTTCATTATTACAATTATATTATTACAATTATTATTGTCTGTAACAATAATTATTAAAAAGTATCTTTAAATGATACACTAATTTTTTTTTTAAATATCTTTTTTCTAATTTATTCTACATAAATATTTTACAGTAATAAAAATCAGAAATTAGATCTTTTAATAGTTATTCAACTTTTGAAATATTTTTCCCACTTAAAAGCAGCAGGAAGTATTAGATATTAAGTATTAAAAAGTATATTTCTAAACAGTATAGATTTGG
The DNA here is from genome assembly GCA_907164885.2 of Dolomedes plantarius. Lineage (NCBI taxonomy): Eukaryota > Metazoa > Arthropoda > Arachnida > Araneae > Dolomedidae > Dolomedes > Dolomedes plantarius. The sequence goes on along the minus strand of OU015501.1, from coordinate 86,535,464 downwards.
TCTGTAACTAAAAACAGAAAATAATGATAGAAAAGTCAATATTTAACAAAACACTATTCAGAAGAAATGTAAAAGAGCCACAATACAGAGTAGTTTGTTTAAGTAAATGTTGCCTTCCTCAGCTTCAAGGAAAAATATTTCCCCTAGAGATTCTGTGAATATACATCATGACACAATGCTTTAAATTTGAATTTATACTCCAGAATATCAATAAATTTTACACACACACATGGGGGAAAAAAACCTCATAAGATTGGATTTCTCAATTAGCATACATTCATATATTTATCGCAAGTAGAAAGGGGGGGTGGTCAAAAGTATGGTCAAGTATTGAAAGTAATGGTATGGTGGTCAAGTATTCCTCAGTCAAAAATCAGTCATCCTTTGTGGATCATTTAAAAAAAAAACCATGTTTACATCTCATTCATTCATAATTTTCTCTTTAAAAAATTAAGTATCATGTATGAGTGAGCCGGAACAGGAACTGAATCAATTATCCTCAGTATTTCAAGTCAATATTCTATACATTACACATTCTATACTGAACTTAAATGCCATTTTCTGATAAACTTGACAACACTTCTTAATTTACACAGCAAAAAAAATTTTTAATTTATTGCATATATTGACACACAAAACATCACATTAAAAACGCATGGAATTACTTTTGTGACTTAGATTGAAATTCTATTTATTTAATCATTAAACCATAATATAATTTTAAACTAGAAAAGAACTACTAAAAATACCTCCCATGCAACTTGACCAGAAAAAGTTTGCAATTGCCAAAAGTGTCTGCATTTTTAGTAGAGTGAGATCTAACCTTTCTTTAAATACAGATTACTGAACTTGTAGCTCTTGTTATTTCTACAGACACCTGTTACAGCCAATGAGAATTTGAGTAAAAGATGGTGCTGTGCATGCCTCTGAAGTTTTTGAAGTTTGTTTAGAGTAATTGGCCAGTGAAGTGAGAGAGATTTTAGAATGATGATGTAGGAACTTACATGTAAAATGTCTAAAATGTTTGTCTTTGTCTTGCCTTAATAAATGTTGTGGCTGTAAACTGAATGCAGTTTTTTCACAAACTATTCATATATATATATATATATATGTGTGTGTGTGTGTGTAACATGGGAGAAAGACCGCAGGTTGTTGCTCAGAAGACGTTTAATCTCCCATGCTACGGTGAAAAATCTTTAGTTAGACGTGGAAATAAAAAGACATCATGGCCGAAATGATGACACCAGCCTACGGGAATTTCATGTTTATTAAATCACTGGCACTTCTGCCGGGTGTTTCGTAGCAGACAAAATATTACAGAATGCGTGTAAATTTAGACATCAGATAGTTTTATAAAGTCATCCCATCACGTGACACAGAGGTGTGACTTACTTTTTGATTGGATAAAAGTTATTTGTTGATGCTCTGATCTGATCTAATTTTTATGAACGCCACGTTGCATCTAATTTCATTAAAAAGTCAGCCATCTTTAATGATATTGCCAAAGACTGTAACAATGGAATTTAACACGAATGCCCAAGGGAAAATTAAGTACTTAATAAGATTAAAAAGGGGTATGTAATTTTGAATAGTAAAGTGACGAATTAATAGTTTTAAATGTTAAGAGTGTTGAATTAAGAAATTACTAGTTTTTTAATATTATATATATATATATATGGGTGAGGAATCAAAATAATGGAAACACCACTTTAAAAAAAGACACATGCATGGCACCACATGCAAATCCATATATATAGAGATATATCCACATGCATAGAGACGGCCTGCCAATTGAATATTGAGGAAAGAGCTAACGTTGCTAGAAAAAAATACAAGGTACAGCAGTCTGTTAACTGGGTCCTTCAATGGTAGAGATATGAACATGGCAAACATGCTGATGTCAATATTAAAGCAATCAAAAATGGCCACAGAAACTCAGTGATTACAAATAGTGATGTGGATAGCAAGAGAACCTGTAAGCTCTCAATGTCAAGGTCTAAGGAAAGGGTGAATGCACCAAAAGAGATGTTCAATCAAATCCCCTCCAAATCCACAAGGTTGGCTGCAAGAAAAAGTGGATTTACCCATCATACTGTAATATTGTTCTCTATAAAGAGTTATATTATCTATCATGGCAGCCTCATTATGCCAACAGTTGCTACCAGAAGATTGCAATAAATATGTTAAATGTTGTGAAATGATACTCACATTGAATGAAGATCATCTTGATGTGTTCAAAAACATTCTTTGGGGCAATGAGGCTGTGTTTCATGTTGGGAGTTTTATTAATCACCATAAGATTCATTATTGAGCAGAGAATTATTACCCAGAGACAGTTAAAAGAATGCAGAAAAAAAACAAAAGTGACAGTGTGAGTGGTATAACTTATTATCATATTCTTGGATCCTATCTGATGCAAGACACCATTGAATGTTGAATTTTACTTACAAATGTTACAAATTTTGTGCAACCCCATTACTTCTGCATGAGAACAGGCACATGCAATACTATCTATGTTAGAAAGGGCTCCTCTACATTTTGCCTTGGCCAAGGATTGGGTTAATGAGTATTAGCCCAATCCTTAACAGCCAAGGCAAATGCTAGAGAGGTCATTAGGGCCATAAGTGCAGACCTGACCCCATGTGATTACTTTTACAGGAAGGAGGAGGGAAGGCGATAAAAAGAAAAAAAATTAGATTATACCTTTTCTGATTTCTGATTATGATATGCATAACTGCGTTTAATGTCTATCCAGACATAGGCCCATGAAGGAAATTCCACTTGACTAATATGGCACTGTAAATTTAAAAATTTATTGACATCCCAAGACCTGGAAGGAAAGTAATAAAATTCAGAATATACAAATTATATATTCCAGTGCTTTTTTTTTTAAATTAGAATACAATCAATGATGATAAAATTAAAGTTTTTCATCTTGATCTAAATCAATTAAGGAAAAGAGACTGAAAATTATACATATCACAGGTCAAATTACATATATAAAATATTCAATGAAACTGCAACAGTAAAAGTTAAATATTCATGATACACTATAGAATAGAATTTCATAAACAATACTTTTGGTCATGCAATTTGTTTCTTTACTAACAGTTGCAAAATATTTTCTTTAAGTGCAGAATACTGACTGTTTTCAGAGTCTGAAAGGTTTCTATAAAGTTTAGGATATTGCCATCTGTAGTAGTAAGATACAGAGTCAACACCCTTATATCCCCCCCCCCCCCCCCCGTGAATTTTTGTTTGTTTGTTTTTAACCAGCATTTGAGTTTACAATTCTTCTTAATGCCACTATGTGTGGTGCCCTATCCACAAACTACAGATGTTACACATAAAATTTCTGACAGTTTTCTTCAATAAAGTTTTCTCTTTTTAGGCATCTATCTTTTTATGCATGAAAATTATACTTTGTTTTTCTCTCATATCAGACTTTAAGACATTTCAAACATTTCATATCTCTGGAGAACTTGGCAACCTTGGACCTAGGGCTCACCCTAATTAACCTGCTATCCAAGGCTGCTGGATATGCTGGAGGTGTATATATTTGATAGTGGCTCCACCAATGATGTTAAATAATGAGGTGATGTTTGCAAGTAGCATGTTACATGCATTTACTCATGTAAGAAGTTTCATTAGAAATTATTTATTAATAAAAATTCTTTGATAAAAAGAGTCCAAAACACTCTTAATGTATCAAAATATACATTTCAGCTAAAAATAATTGTGAAACAGTTTAAATGAACACACTAATAAATTAATACATGGCAATTATTGTCATTGCTTTTAGTAAAATAATAAGCATTGGTAATAATTTCAGATATTTTTATATTTAAAGCTAAGAACAATAAAGGTGTTAGTCTAATATGAAATAAGAAATACACCCTTATTAGACCTGTAGTAATCTTTAATAAGAATTAAAATATACAAATGAGATATATACTTACCCATCAGTTAAAATTACAAAAGATTCTCCTTCTCTTAAAGTTTCATTAATCCAGTCCAAAAATCTGGTTAATACATAAGGGAATGTTTCTGCACTATTTACAGCTACCTACAGATAGAAAAGAAAATTATTTCAAACTTATTATACTTACTTAATACAATGAAGAAAAAAATCTGATGTTTGAATAAAGCAAACAATTAACTTCAATTCATACCCAGTTAGTTGGTTGTATTTCCCTAAAAATTAGAAGAAAAGGACAAAACTCTTGTTTTTTAATATTAAACAAATATTTTGAAATTTATAAAGTAAAGAATAAACATATAATAATACTATATGTTATAACAAGACCCCTACCCTGTCTCCAATTATGCATTAAATATAGAGAAAAAATAGGCAAAAATACTGTATATATTTCCATAAATATTTTATTATGTATGGCAGTACTATTTTGATTATATTTCATGCATTTAATTTATATGACAATATAGTACATAATAATAAATAAGATATCACCTATTAAGATACATCCGCTTTAGATGGCCTCTTATTTAAAACTGAAGGTTATAAATAAGAGGTGATATCTAAAACTATACTGGTTAAATATGGGGCTTCCATATACCTTTTTCCCTATAAATTATAAACTTTTTTTTTAATGGAAAAACATATTCAATTGACAAAGAAAATGATACAAAAGAGTGTATGCAATTTGAAAGTCGTTTTATAGTTAAGGAGGTAAAATGCCTTTTAGAATAGATAACTTCCTACAATTTATTTCTCCCATATTGTTTTTATATATGTTAAGGTATTTCACTGTCAGAGAAATGATTTAGCCAGAATTATAAAAATGCAAACCCGTATATACTTCTGTATGAAACATAGCTGAATTCTAAAAAAAACCAAATTAATACAATGTGTATTGTTTGAGTAATAGTAATGTATGCATGTCTGAACTGATTCATGATTGATAAATCGAGTCAGACTGAGTAGCTCCATATCTCTGAAATCAAGAGTCAAGTTTCAATATTTTAATTACTATATTTTGTGCAAGTTCAGTAAATAAGTTACTGATAAGTTTTTGCAATGATCAATCTTGTTATTCATTTGAGGTAAAAACAGATGAATGTATGGCATGAGCCAGATCATAATTCCGATCATAGGTGACATAAGCTAAATCACAAATGACAGATTGGTATGCACCAGCAGCAAAGTATTGCAAGATCAAGCATATTTTCTCTATACAGGAAAGCAGGTTGTTTCTTTCCAAGTTTAAATTTTACATCTAAAATTAATACCAAATTTTCTATTGTTCACTTTGACAGTCTGTAGTGAGCTTGAAAATCAATCATTTTCCAGATTATCCAGGTCCCAGTCACTTCTTTGTCCAAAGACTATTCTATGTAGGTGTATGTGACATCTCTATATATATTTCTATAATTCTAAATTATTGAGTTCATCAGTTTTATGCCTCCCCACCTCCTCCATTCATCTTGTTTATTTTCGATTGACTTAAGTGAGAAAGCCACACTAAATTTTTCAATCTCGAAAAAATTCACAGTTTGGTTGTTTACATGGTAAATGACAGATACAGTCCATGCAAGGCTTATTGATACATGAGTAAATTTACCAAACTGGTGATTTAGAAAAAAAGGGATCAAAAGCAGTGAATAATTCATAGAATTCCTTTCATGAATACCACTACCTGGCAATAACTCTAGTTTGTGGTTTAGCCTACGGATTAAATGTTATGTCAGGAGGAAATAAGATTATGTCAGGTATTTTTAATCATGAAATTTCAGCATTTACCATACAAGAATGAAACATTATGAAACTTCAATTAAGAGCACTTACCTAAGGTTAAAATGGAGAAATATGCCCAATTACCATTTTTTTTAAAGTGAAAAATTCCATCGAGCAATAACTGTTTTAATATTTAATATAAACTAACCCTTTACCTAAGTTTTCAAACCTAATTAATATTAGGTCAGCTTAGCTCTAATATAGCAAAAAGTGACAGTACTGCTCCATGTAAACCAACAAACTAGCCCAAATACGCTAAACAAAGAGAGTTTTCATGCTACAAGTTAACAATTCTCTCTAAAAAATAGATACATAGAAACTTTCAAATTCTAATCAGTAAATAAAGTTTTCTAAAAACTTCACATGTTAAAAGGAGACTTTGAGCAAGATCCTGAATTTGACAGTACTAAAAAATTGCAGAGTCTAAGCACAGTGCACACACATTAAATCAATGGTTCCAAAGTATTTTATGTGAGTTATTTAGGGTAACTAAAGAAAGTTCTCAGTATTTAAAAGCGAGAAAAACCTCTGCTGACTAGGCACAACACCTTTGTGTTCTGAAACTTCTAAAGAAGACTATCAAAGCAAAAGTCTTCAATGTATTATTAGAATGCCTTTATGAAATATTAATTTAGCAAGTTTACTATTCTGACATATTAGCCCTAATTAAGAGTAATAGGATTATTTATACATCAGAAATCTTTCTCTGAAATACCACAAATTTTCTAGTTCAGCACTTATTTAGAAATCATAAATTATGCATTCTTTAAATACTAAAAATATGTAAAATGAAGTACTAACTAGATCAGTGATTCTCAACCACTGTGCCATGGCAGTTTAGTGTGCCACAAGATTCTTGAAGTGTGCCGACACTGCAAATTATTTTGTATGCTATTTTTTACAAAATATATTATAGGAACATCAATCAATTATCCAAGTAAAATTCTTTTAAATTTATCTTATGGTTAGTATGCCACCAAATTTTTAAATTATTAAAAGTATATTGTGATGAAAAAAAGGCTGAGAATCACTGAACTAGATGGATATACAAACTAAACATTTTTATAATGACATTTTAGTATTACTTACCTGAGTAACTCCTGTTAAGTTCTTACAGAACTCAGACAGTTGTGAATTTACTATAGGTCTAACAAATGAGTGGAAAGTACTGACCTGAAATCAAATTAATACAAGAGAGATGAATGTTTAATATTTTTAAAAATTGCAGAAATAAAATACATTATATTAAAAGAACTATCTGTGTCCCATTACATTTATCAAAAGACTAAAATTAAACATATTTTAACAAAGTATACAATAAAACACCAATATTTATAATTATTTTATAGTGACTTACACAAAATTATTACTTAATCACATCTCAATTCAATCTTATGTCAAGAATTTCCTAAAATATACATATTGACACAATCAACAAGGAGGCTAAAAAATGGAGGAATATGATACATCCAATAGCTTAACACCCAATCAGCATCCTACTGTATGATGTTGTTGTGTCTACGAATAGTGCAGAAGAAAAAAATCTAGTTAGAACCGAAAGCCTGGATAATACCAGCTGCCAGATCAAGTGCCTGTGGGCTGCAGAGGAGCTTTTGCAGTGACAAAACAAGTTTGAGTCCAACTTCTTTCCAGACAATGACACCCCTCTCCTGTGGATAGTGCAATAGACCATGCTACTGCATCCAGGACAGCCAACATGCCATTACTGATGTCCGGGTTAATGGTGAGATGTATATGACGAGGACCTTGAATATTTTACACCTTAATATAAATGGAACCCAAAGATAGCGTAAAGATTCTACAGACATCCTCCAGAAGAACAATGTGCATATGTAATGTAGGATGATTATCATATTTAATCTGTGAAGTCAGTAGATTCATGTTTTATATGAACAAAATGGAAGGTACAAAAAAATCGATGTTCTTTGCTCCACCATCTTAAAAAAATTTTGTGGACGGTATTTTTGGTAAATGTTTATAAATATGTGTCTTAAAAGAGCAAATCAATCTTGTGGTCCATTATAAATCTGCCCTTAATTAGCTTTTCCTTAAAATGCCTTGAATGAACACTTAGACTTACACAATGCATCAAATCCCAAACTCATTTTAGTGAAATTTTATCAGCACAAACAGCAGTTACATCAAGCCACCATTAAAAATCTATTTAGTAAAGATCTGTTCTGAAAATAAACCTTTTTAACAAACAATTTAAATACTCATGAATATCTACATGTCCTTCATGCTTTGTTATGGAATTTATTAGATTACAGATTCTGTGTAAATTTTTTTATGTCTATAGAGGTTTCCTTTGGTTTGAATTTTTGTATAAATGTATATCTAACTTGAGTGACTAGTTTACTTTTAACAATGAACAGCAATGGAATAAAGTTTTGCAGAGATTCTTATCTGTTTTTTAAAAACATAAGAACACTGCAAAATTTGATAAAATCCCAGTTTTATTTTAAGCTTAAAATAACTAAGAGGAGCTGCAAGGAGAGCTGTACAAGTGAGAGAGGGCAGTTTAGAGAAATGTATTGATTTACCATTTGTATACATGACCTACAGCCCTGTGTCAAGTCATTAATGGGTGCTGTTCTCAGTAAGTTTTATGTTCATCATTAACATCTTTGTATTCTTAACCTTTGGACATAGTGCTGCAGATGAAATTATAATGGCATTACTGGGAGTATTTATCTCACTTGCTTTAAGACATGGATACTTCTATCTAGTACAGAGGCAAATAGGATAATTCTTGCACTTTAGTGTAGGAATGCTAAAAAGAATGACCCATAAGAAAAAGTCACTGGCAACAAAATTATACGATAAACCTATTTTTTGATGAAAGAAATCTTTATAGCAGCATTTAGCAACTCAGTGTACATATTCCGTGATCCTTTTTCAATAAGAATGTGCTATTTCTTGCATCTGGTTCTCAAATTTCCAACAACATATAGTAAAACCTCTATAGTGGTATCCTTTTCCCTCATTACAAGTAAGCAGCTAAGCCTTAAGGTAGAAACTCACGTCTGACTATTTCCTTATGATGATTTAGAATTGCAGAATATGTGTGCAATGTTTTCTCCGCATATGTATGCATAAATACAACACATCTTCCTCAAAGCTTTAGGGAACACTCTCAGCAACATGGCACAGAGCATTATGTGCCAGGAATCTCAACTCCTTTTTCTGAAGCAAGATATCATGAATGAAAAATTTAGCAAGCCAGGTTGAACATGTAACCTAACATGGTCAGTCTGTTATCCACGGGATGATTACTTAAGTGATTTTAAGGTAAGAATTCTATACCTCAAGGCAAAGCCAATAAAATTCTCTACAACAGTGAGAGCATTTTCATCAATTTAAATTCAATTTCATCAAAAGAAACTAACTCAAATTATTTTCCAACACTCTCATGTAAAAAAAAAACCATAAATTAACTTAGAGAATCTTATTTATATTTATACTGAGTACTCACATTTGTTTCTACACAAAGATCAGTTAGGGGTATAATTTCTGTATTCAGAATTAATAGGACATTACGAAAACAGAGCAAATAGTTGCTTCCCATACTTAAAAGCTGAAAGCAGCAGCCAAGTAAAAACTAACTATAATCAATTATGTACTGTATTTTAAAAACCCAAATCCAAACAAATTTGAATGCTAAAACATTCTAATATAACCTGCATTTAAAAGTGAAAAATATCTTTGTATCACTGTGACTGTTTCTTAATAACTTTTAAATTTTGAAAAACATTACAAGAGTGCAGAAAATAAAGGCACTGAAAAGTAAGAGTAAACAAATATTGAGGAATTGGGAAAAAAATTAATATTAAATTATAAAGATTTTTATGCTAGTTCAATTATAATTATGTGATGAAAATCCTCCTAATGCAGTAGCTCCAAAATTTTGAAAGTTTGACGGCCACTACTTTTAGCTCTTGCTTCTTTGTCAGTAATAAATTACCAGGAAAAATGAGGAACTATTATTGTAAAAAATATATAAAAAGTTGTTGTAAAACTACTGAATTTGTTCATAATTTCAAACTAGAATTACTGTAGACAGAGTATGCAGTAATAGCAAGATTAGTCACTTGAAAATAATTATAAAAATAGTATTTAATTATTTTTCAGCAACAGCTATGTTATAAATGATTCCATTTCTTTAATGCATTAGCAAGTAATTTCAAACACAATCTTTAACATGTTTATTCTCAAATAATGCTTCCATGTTGCATTTGTTTTACATTTAGAACAGCTGTTTGCTATGTCATTTTATATATTTTTTATTATGTCACGTGACACAAAATTTGCACATTTATTATCCACAATGAAGTAAACATAGCAAAAAAGTTACTGTATTGAACTCATATGGGAAACTTATACTTTATCTTTTCAGAAAGTAAAAAAAAAAAAAGTTGATGCAACAAAGTGGTGCTATAAATCACCATGTGTAAATGATTGATGAATTAAAAAATAAATTAATCTGTTCGATTTTAAAAAGGCTATTTTGTGGAAGCAAGTACCATGAAAGCATTCTAAAAATCATTTAGAACTTTTATATTTTCACAAGATCATGATCTAAGAAAACTGTGTCCCCTCCCCTTTACCGTAAACCCTTTTTTATAAGTTATACAATAGATATAAGAAAAAAAAATTTCACCTAACTCTCACAAAGTAATGCAGTTTTAACACAATATGCATATTTTTTCAGTGTGTAACAATAATTTGTCCACATCAAATAGACTGGAATTGGGAAGAACTCAACTCATTCTTAACTGATGTCATTTATAGAGTTATACTGCTGACTGAAGAGCCATCCGAGTAGTCTCTACTCCAAAATACAGTCGATTCCAGTTAATTGGACCACATCGGGACGCAATCATTTTGGCCCTAATAACTGGCTCGTCCGATTAAACGAACATGCCTTATGTTACAAGACAGGATTTGGTTTCAAGGATTATGTCTGAATAAGTGGCTGGTAAATTAAATGAAATCGATTGTATAATCAAATAGCAGCCTTTTAGCTGCCTATATACAACTAAAGAACAATTATCATATGATTGCATAGAGCATGGTTTTACATACTTTTCCTGCAATGGGACTTTTTATTGATTATGTAATAACACATAATCAATAAAAAAATTTTAAAAATGGGAAAAACATTTTAATTATTTATTTAGTATTTAGTAATTATGCATGAATACTTAATTTTTTAAACATTTTAGAACATTAATCCATCAAACATGTTTGAATTTCTTGAAAGTGTTGCTCACTATACAGCAATTTTAGGTTTTCGTAGAACACCAATTAACTTTCTATGGAACACAGTTTGGGAAACCCTGGCATAGAGAATGAATATAATTTTAAGTAATTAATTACCTGAAACCTGACACATATATCTTACTGAAATAATCAGGAAATGTGTTATTATAATTTGTATCCAAAATATTTTTTTTACTTGAAAGATCATATATGACTTCTGTCAATAACAAACAAAAAAAGAAAAGAAAGAAAATATAAAGAATAAATTTATCATCAATATACTTACAATTGCACAGTTATTAATATCTATTAGAATAGCAGGAAACTCAATTATTTCATGAGGATAAAATTCCTTCTCTCCTTTTTCTATACAAGTAGCTTCAAAATCAATAACACATATATAATCATGGTTGTGCCCGTCAGCCATGAATAAGCTCACTTTTCTGACAAGATTACTCCCTAATAATATTTAAAACTGAAATAAAAGCAAACAGCATCAGTAACTTATTATACATTGAACTAATCAATAATATATTTAACTTCATTTTAAACAGTTTGTTGTGTTATTGACAACTACCATGTGTTCTGATATTTTAGGCAACAGTAGTATAAAATATGACTTCCTAAAATGGGATCACAGCAAAGTAAACCTCTATATTTTTGTACAACATTATAATTAGATTTTATTTTCTTCTTAACACAATAAGTGACATGTTTTAAAAAGATTAATTACAGCAATCTAACTTTGGAGATTGGTACTAAGTGAGCTCTTACTACAGCAAAAGCCAGAAACTATTAAAATTACATAAATATAAAAATACGGAAATTTTTTGGCCTTAGCCACTTTCACACAATTAATATAGAATCCTAATAAACAGCAACGCAGATAGAAACCTTGACTGAAACAATTGAAAATTGAAAACACAGTGTAAAAAAATTGATTTCTCAAATAAATAATTCTCCAGTGGCACTGAATAAAAGAGTCTGTACAACTGAAAACTATATATGAACTAAAAATATGATAAAAATAAAGGTAAGTTAATATATCTAGGACACTAGTTTTTGGGGACACCATCTACAATCTTGGATTTCGCACTTTTTCTAAGCTGGTTTTACATGCATTATTATAATTACCACCAACAAAACCTAAGTTTTTATCATTCTTGTTAACATTCTTTCATTTTTAATGACAGTCCATACAATTTTTGAAAAGTAAAAAACTAGCAGTTTTTTAAGGACTAAAGACTGTGGCTATTTTTGCTGTATTAAAACATTAGTTTTCGAAAGGCGCTACAGTAAAAATGCTCAGATGGCAAAAATTCAGAATAACACCATGGTCTTTTATTGCAAAAGATCTAAACTGACTCAAAGGCAGTTGAAAAGCAGAAAGAAAAGGAAGCTATCCTGAATGATTAATGGATTCAATGATCTGAATCAACCATACTCAACCATTTTTTCTTTTGGGCCACATGCATATATCTGCAATGTTATGCAGGCCACAACACAATAGTCTGTAACTCATGATATAATAATGTAAAAATAAAGCTCAAAACCTAAATGTATTCAAACATGTATTTAAAAATGAGTGTGGTATTTTATGTGGGGACAAGCTTGACAATCTTAAATAAATCAGGTTTATACATACTACATGCTATTCTCAGTACACCATCAAGGTAAAAATCAGCAAGCAAATTTCTATATACATTCATTGCATACTTCATTTCAGAATTGGATGATTCACAAAGATAAGTTAATGGAAATAACATGAACAGCAGGTGGCACAGTTTTATTATTTTCAGGCACTAATTTCAAAAATTATGTTTATAAAAACCCCTGATAATGAGTGTTAGTGTCTCGGGCCACAAGCAAAAGCTTGGTGAGCTGCAGTTTGAGTATTCCTGATCTGTATGATAAGGTCTTTAAACAAACGATAGCATATTAATATGATCCTTGTCAATGGTGGATCATTGCACAGGTGCAGAAAGTGCATGCTTGGGGCCTTCGAAAGTTAGCAGCTCTATAATCAGATGTATTTTGCAAACCTCAAGCCCAGATAGCACCTTTATCAAAACAATTTGCCATTCATCTAACAACAAATGGTATAGTGTAGGATCTTACTACCTAATAGCCCAATAAAGTTTCCTTTTCAACCATAAGAAAATAAGTAGTAAATAATATTTATTAATAGTATTTAGAACAAGGGGGCCTCAAACTTAAGGTGACCATATTTTAACAATGGTAAAGCGGGACACCATTGACCGGGGGGGGGGGGGGGGTCTTGATTAAAAATTTGGTCTATATGGAGCAACAAAAATTTTCATTGAACGCAAAAATAGTATTGTAATATATTTTTTTTAATTTCAACATAAGTACAATTTACAAATATAATAGATAAAAAAAAATTATGTATAGTATTATTTTATTCTTTGGCATATTTCTCATTTGCGTGAATTTTTTTTTAGTAGATTGCTGTCGTTGTTCAAAAGGTCATGAAATTTTTCACAAGAATTTGTTAAATTATATTTCACACATAAAATGGCTTTCAAAGTCTCAACACTTAATTGTGATTTTTCTGATGTCCTCACTTTATTTACCGTAGAAAAAACGCGTTCAGTCGCAGCATTAGTTCCTGGTAAGGACAGCGCGTATTCTACAATTTTTAGTGCATTATTGTATGAACATGGTTTATTTCAAAATGATGAAATATTTCTAACCATTTGTTCTCCATTGTGATTTTTGCTGATGCCCAAGATTTAACCTTTCCTTATCAATATATTTTTTTAATAATGATACCTCATTAAAAAGATCATTTTCAGAAATATTACTATATGGAAAATTTAGAGTAATATGATCGAATGATTTCTGCACATCATTCCAATTAAGTTTTGTTTAATGTAACCCAATGTTCATTAAGTTCAAATAATGGTGGTCGAATTCTAACAACTGATCAACAATGCGAACTTTGATACGCAGTTCTCGATAATCAGTTCTTAACAATTATTTGTTATTATTAAAGTTTAACATTATAAATTTACCAAAAATAATATAAAACTCATATCCTGGCTAAATAGCCGCATGGCCGCCAAAAACCGTATATTCCCTTCCCATTCTCCCGCCGTTCCCTAGCTTGTCGTGCATTCTTTCCAAAAATCGGGACTTTTTAAAAATGCTGCGGGACGCGGGACAAATTGTTAAAAATCGGGACGTCTGGTCACCTTACTCAAACTAGATTGCACTTGGGACCCTCCAAATGCTTCATCTGCCATTGATCCTTGTATTATATTTGATGATTAATGTTACACTTGGCAACTGTTTAAAAAATTACATAATTTAAATATTTTCATTCAAAAATAAAGGATTTAAAGTGAAAAATACAAATTTTACAAGCCAATTACTAAAAATTATTAAAAAATTAGTAGTTCTTAGGGACTTTTAAGGACCTTGGAAACATTGTTAAAATTTTGATATAATTTAATATGTAGCATTTCATTTCAATTAGGATAACGATCTCTACTTTTATCCACACAAACAAAATAAAAATAATTCATTGACTATAACCCGAATGAGAGTCTAATCATACATGCTCCATTTTTAAAATAACTCAATAGGCTGAAAAAAATCCCATTGCTTACAGTATTATTCTGATAAAGGATTATTTTATGTATTCTAGATAGTAAATTTTGGATAATATCCAAAACACAGATTACCCAATTTGGTAATATTTTTCAGCCATCTTGATTGTACTCTCTTCACACAATCAAGATGGGTTTAAACAGAAACAAGAACAACATAAAATTTGTAGACTGAGCTAACTAAAAAAACATAAAATAGAAGCTACCTATTAACTAAGAAGAAACATCAGATGAAAAATCTCTAAAAGACACTTTATAAACACTTAAGAACATATTTTTAAAAGATCAAGAACATGAGAATTTTGATAGTTACAACTCATCCATGCTTAGGAGAAACAAAATTATATTTAAAAAAAAATAAAATAGAATGAACCTAACAAGACTTAAAACAAGTTAAAAATAGAAAATGAAACTGACATTGCTAAACAGAATAAAATGGAAAATGAATTCTTAAAAAAACTTAGAAAAGAAAATATTGTAAAAACAGTAACTGAAGCACTCAAAAACAAACACAACATAGAAAATGAAATAAAGGCAAATTTTAAAACATTTAAAACCAAAACAAAATAGAAAGCACAAACCTTATTTTGGGGGAGTGGATTTTGCTCTTCTGCTAACCTCCTAACTGGGGTAAGGGCAATATTTCATTCAAGGTAGGTAAATCATTGAACACAACATAGCAAGCATTTCATACAATGCCCTTGATGTTGTTGATATGTACTCCAGTATTCAGATCATTAAATGTCACACAATGATTGGTCATAAGAAGCTCAAAGCTTTCATTCTTAAGACAATCAAATGCTTTTCATCAATCAGTTATGACAATAGTTCTCGGAAGCACATTCTAGCACAAAACATTCAAAAGCACATTCTTCTCAAGATTTTCTACCACCTTGATGAAAGATTTTTTTAGCCCCCACTTCTACCCTATCAAAAGTTAACTGTCCTTTCCTTCTCTTCTCCTTATTGTACTTGCAATTTAAATATGTGCATCCATCAATTTCAACAACCATTTCAATGCTACCTAATCATCAGTCATCACCACTTCTATTCTAACCTCTTGGCAAAAGCTTGTCAAATCAGTTATATTTTTCAAGACATTAAGCTCATCTTTAACCCAATTATTCCCAGTATTTTTTTCTGTCATAAATATGTCATTTTTTAAATATCAATCAAATTAAACCTTCCATCTTCAAACTAAGTACAACCTCTAACAAACCTCTTAACAGAATGTGCATCCATAGTCTTGCAAATAACCTCATATCTATTTAAACATTAGTAATACTTTTCTTATTCTCAAATTCCAACCAATAAAAAAAATCTCAACCCCATTAGCAATTCCAAACTGTAGAGGTGTAAGATCAAACAAGCACAATTTACAGAAAATTCAGAGAAATATTTAAAGGCTGGCAGAAATTCAAAAGTTTTTAAGTGACAACTTTAGAAACAACCAATCAAGAAAGAGTATTCAAAAGACGCTTATATGAAAAGATAATGTTAGCAATTATTAGATATTTAAGACAGCACCGCCTATTAAGTACAATACAACAAAACTGAATAATCTGTATACATGAATAATGCCACTATGTTAACAAGATTCTGATAAAACAATATTTGAAGAAATAATTAAAGGAAGAATTTCAATCAATAAAATCATTCATCATAACTTCAGGTAGAAAGGGTCATATCTTCTAATTTACCTACAATACCAGATCATTAATTCTTAATGGCAAAGTATCATGATGTGATTTCAACTATTCATTGACACCAACTCAAAATTACCACTGCCATGCCATTTTTGTGAAATCTGCAACAAACATTTTTTTGGAAACAAGAGAGAATCTAGAACAGACAATTTCTTGTGAAATCTCTTATCTTGTCAATATAAAATTCCTTAAATTTACTAAACATATTACTTGGTGTTACAAAAACTAATAAACTGAAAACTATAAAATACAATTATTGGCTGTTGTGATCTAATGACACATTGCTATTCCAAATACACGAAAATGTGATATTGGCAATCGAAATTTTTCATTAGTTTAATTTTTCTGAACTCTCCAGATGAAAAATTTAGAGATAAATAACGAAGATTACTTTCTGTAACGGTGTAATGATTCAACAGAGTAAAACATTAGAAGTATCAACTAAGAGCATTTCTTGACCAATTTTGTTTGTAGTTAATATTCTATCAAATACACGACGAATAGAAGATCCAGAATATAAGACTCTTACATGATCATCAGTATCATCAGAACACTGAAGTATGCATTTTCACGTAATAATGCTCCCCCACCCAACACCAATTCCCGAATTAATTGCATTGTTAATAGAAGATATAAATCTGATTTCTACTCTGCACGTAAATTTCTTTGCTCTTAATCTCTCCAATATTTCAAGATAAATCATTAGTTCCAAACATTTATACGTTAGAATTAAACATGAAAAAAGTTGAACATATACATACATCCTACATAAAACTCCGGCAAGTTCTTAGAACTCAATGTTTTGTTTACATAAATAAAACAACTTTTTATGCTGCCATTAGCGATATCCAAAATCGTATAAAAACAGAAAATTTAATGTATGCTAAATACATACAGGAAGTCTTATTCATGAAGAAACAATGTTTAAATTTAGGCTACTTTACGGCAAAAGCAAAACACAGAGATATTAAGGGCCTTACGAAAGTCTAAGAACATAGGAAAATTGTACCATATGAAAATTGCACCACAATGACGTCATTCTTGTTTGACAGTACGCTCATTGGTAGATTTTACAAATTACGTCAAAAGACGCCATTTTCTCAAGGCAAAATGTTCGTACACAAACGTCCTCCGGCAAAAGTTCTGTAGAAGAGAGGAATAAATAAACTGCTAAAAAAGAAAAAGGCATGTTACTGTAATAAAATCAAGCGTAAAAGAGGAAAAGGTTACTAGGCAGCATAAGAGGCTAATCAAATTCAGTGAAAATGAAATTTGATACATAATTCACTACACAAATCTATACTTAAGAATACTATCCTTTTGATAAAATTCAGGGAATACACCCTTGTGGGAGGGGTCCTTAAAGCAAAGATATACATCTTCAGTGACCCCAGCAAACTTTGCGTAGATTTTACCTTGTTATGGATTCCTCAGTGAGGCATAATGAAAAAGTGCACTTGAGGAAAAATAAAGCTAAATGCGAAATTTCTCTAAACTTTAACATGAGTGAAAAATTACAGTCCGCTAGCGCAAGGATTCTCAAAGCGTGTGCCGCGGCCAGTGGCGTAGCGAGAGGGGGGAAAGAGGGTCAATCATGCCCCGGACGCCACTCACACAGGGGTGCCAAATGGTCCTTTTCACTAATTCTATATATAATACTACTATATGTTTTTCGGGAGGGAAGGCGCCAAAAAGCTATCGTGCCCCAGGCACCAGTTAGGGCCTGTTCACATAGGAGTCCGTTGCGTTGCGTTAAGGAAAAGATGACATTGAGACGAAAATAAACCAATCATATGCCTCCAAACGATTAGCAATGAAATTTTTAACGCCTATGATTGGTTCATTTTCGTCTCAACGTCATCTTTTCCTTAACGCAACGCAACGGACTCCTATGTGAACAGGCCCATAGCCTTTCATCCCTTGAGTGGGTCGATAAAATGAGGACGAAGCATGCTTGGGAACTTATTCAAGGGGGTCCCTCGTCAGGTTTACCACCTGACCGAGACATGCTGTATGGCATCCCAAGCCCACGGTCAAGAAAGCGGAGATGGGTACCACAGGCCTTGGTCCACACAGACTATTGCGCCAATGAGTTTAGTTTGAATATAAGTCTCTGTGACTTTGATCTCATCCCCAAGATAAAAGGAACCACTCCGTTGATTCCACCAGAGATTCTGCAGGTAGTAGACCTCTCCATTCGAATGATCAACAAATCAGGTGCGGCGAACAGCATCCTGCAGCTTCCGGGTCGTTAGCAATGGGTGCTAAACAATGCTGGTTACTAGTACTTTGAAGGGCTATAAAAGTTTCACCCCTTTATCTCTTCTGTATAATTTGTACATACCTAGTTGCTAGTATTAAAGTTCCATCCTATGTATATAGTTAAACTATTGAGTGAAAAATAATTTCGTTAAAAATATAATTAAAGTTTTTCTGTACTGTTCAATGGATGGGTCATAAAAAGGGCGCTGACGGAAATTATCTGCAGTTAAAGGGAGCCACAGGACTAAAAAGTCTGAGAACCACTGCATGGATTAGAGGCGTCTGTAGTACTATTTTTTGCTGAAAAAGCGATTAACTGGTACGGCGGTTTCGCTGATGTTATCACTTTCTCGAGTAACTTGAAACCTACGCCCCCGAGTTCGTTTTCAAGATGAATTCGGCAGAGCATAATTCTCTAGGACTAAGGGCCTGTTCACATAGGAGTCCGGTAGCGGACCGTTAAAGGAAAGATAACGTTGAGACGAAAATAAACCAATCATTTTGTTGCTAATCGTTTGGAGGTTTGTCATTGGCTAATTATATTTCAATACTTTAACGCTCCGCTACCGGGCTCCTATGTAAACAGGCCCTAAAAGAGACGAGCCGTTAAATCTCTAACCGGCTGGCAAATCTGATTGGCTACTGAAAATGCGTTTTTCAGTGCTGCCATCTATTGATCATTGTGTCTAATTATTTATCTAAGACATATAACGTTTGTTTACATGTGTTTAAATGTATCAGAGCACCAGACTTTCAAGTAAACTTCTGAATTCTATGATACTTCTGAATGCTTAATAAACTGAAATAGCTTATTTAATATTACTATAACAATTTAATATAAAGAAATATGCTTTTCTGACTTTTCTAAATTATGTATAATACACATAAATTTACAACACTTCTTTTGTAAAATAGAAATTTTTAAATTTATAAAAAACCGTACGTCATAATTGCTTGTTTTTTGTAAAATTAATATCGGACAGGAGAAAAATCGGTTTTTAATTGTCCCTAGGCCAAAAACCGTATAAAAAGCAAACAGTGATTCGGTTTTTAATTGTCCCTAGGCAAAAAACCGTATAAAAAGCAAAAGGATACATTCAAATTTATAATAAAACAATCATCTCGCAAAACTATAATATTATTATGAAATGTTATTTAAATTACATTTATGATAAAACAATATGAAAGTAAAATTGAGTTTTAAAATATTAAATATTATCTAAATCATATTTAGAATTAAATCAATATATTTCAAATACATAATAAACTTGCATTTCTTTTTCAATATTATTTTGCACTTTAGTATTATGTCAGATACAAATTTTAAGATTATTATAAAATATCTTATATAATATTGTTCTGTCCATTTAAAAAAACATTTTTTATATATATATATATGTTACATCTAATAAGAAACACAAAGAAATGAAAAATAACTATTTTTGCAGAATGATCTTACTAAGATTTTAATGACATGGCAATGTTGATTTTATCACCATATTATGAGATGGCAGCCTATCAAATAAGAATTAAAAGAAAGAAACAAAAAGAAAAAAAAAGTCATTTAAAACAAAAACTACACATAAATATACTTAGAAAGAAATTAATTGATGACAAACAGTCTATTCCTTTCATTATCTTTTATTCTTAAGCATATTATCTGTAAATAAAAAATTCTGTGAAATTGTTTCATCAAAATTCTGTATTACAGCACTATTTAAAAGTCAATTCTTCACAATCAATATTAAAGTGATGGAAAGAGGTTAAATGTAACCTTAAATCTTTATAGTAGACAAATGTTAACTTGCATCCCGATGATGGACAATTCAATTTGCCTGCAATACCTGGATCAATCTTGTGAATATTTCTAATATGTTGATAAAGATTTTTCATCTTTGTAAACCTTTTTCCACAAAATTCACAAGTGTTTGACAAAAACTCATCACTGCTTTTGCTCTCCATCGAAAACTGAACGAAAGATGACAAATGAAAGCTAAATGTGATGTTGAGGCCGTATTATGTAAATTTTTTACCAGTACGAATCGTAAGCGGTAACAAACCTTGCATGGTGTAGTCTGTCGTCTTACCACAATTAAATATCTTCGCATAATTAAATGTAATAGTGACCAATAGATGGCAGCACAGAAAAACGTATATTCAGTAGCCAATCAGATTTGCCAGCCGGTTAGAGATTTAACGGCTCGTCTAAAAGAGGCTTTAAGAAGGACTTTCAGGAAGTCATCAATAGTATGACGCCATGTGGAGACCGTATCACCTCAATGTCCTCGGGATTTTTAAAATATCGCAAATTCGAGTATGCCTCATGCGGGAAAGAAGTTACCCGCAAAAGTACGTACTTCCCAAAAGAGACGTCATGAATAGGGCATGTTCGTGAAATGCCGGATTTTTTAGGCAGGTGCAGTTTATAAAAGGCCAATAACTTGAAACCTGCGCTTCCGTGTTCATTTTTTGGATGCCAACGCTATGTTGTGACGGACTTTTCAATGCCTTCCAACTGTATGAGACATCACCATTTTTCCGTCAACGTATTTAAAAGTTGTAAAACAGACATAGTGGGAGGGGTCTATCGCCCGCACAAGCTCCGAAAGGGGAAGGGCTGGTACCCCATCTTCATCTAGGAAGCAACGCACCCCAAAATTCCTTAGGAAGGGAGGAAGCAAAATTCCACTAAGAGACAAAGGGCCTCCAATTTCGCGGATATAAAATACCACGTGGGTCAACGTGGGAAAATGTTGTATTATCCTGCCCACGAATTAAACGAAAGAAAAATCAATAAATTTACGGGAAGACTGACCTGGGGCGGTGCCAGAAAAAGGGTGAAGCCCTGGGGTTTTTTTTTTCTTTGGAGAAGTCAATCGACGACGAGACCTGAGGTAGAGTATGTTCGATAGCTGACGTCAACGGTATGACGTCTTACAAGCGAGATCGCTGACTTCGCGGAAATGGTGGAGACGATATCGTCCCGATCTCCCCGGGATTTTAAAAATTTCGCAAATTCGAGTATCTTTGCGGCTATGTGACACCCGACGCGTGAGGAGCACGTGGGATCGTTCCGAAAGCTCCGTGTTTCTTCGATCGGCAGCGGAGGAAAATCGGTAATTTCTAAAATCTGACGTCACTGCTTTCACGATTAATTCGGAATCGGTGCCAACGCTGTATTTTCAGCTTTCTAGGACGATGACTTTTGTAATATAAAACATTTGTCATGAATTAGAGGCGCCTCTAGAGCAACTTTTTGTCAATGAGGTGCCGAAAAACGACAAACTGGTACGGCGGTTTTGCTGACGTCATCGCTTTCTCGAATAACTTGAAAACTGCAACCCCGTGTTCGTTTTTTTTGGGATGCATTTGGTAGAATTTAGTTATCTCGGACTAAAAAAAGTCTTAAGAAGGGCCTTTCATGAAATGTTCAGCGGTATGCCGTCATGCGGCGAGATCGCTACTTCCGGCGAGACGTGATGGAAACTGTATTTCCCTGGTCTCCTTGGGATTTTGAAAATATCGTAAATTCGAGTATCCAAGCGGTTCTGCGACACTCCACGCGTGAGGGGCACACAGGGTTCTTACAATGTGCTCCGCGGCCCTCACGAGCGCCGTGCCTCGGCATACACCATACGGCTAATAAGAATAATGATCTTTACACAAACTGTAATTTGTTAATCTGCATTTTCTTACCTCTACCACCACATATTTATAACTATACTATTATCTGAAAAGTAATTTAGTTAGAAATATAACTGAGATTTTTCTGTACTGTACAATGGTTGGCTCATAATAAGGGTGGCGCCGGAAATTATGTGTAGATCAAGGAAGCCACGGGTCTATAAATTTTGAGAATCACTGCCCTAGCCCAAAACGGAAAGAAGAATTGTCTAGCACCCTTAATTTTGTACTACAGTTTTTCATACATTATAGTTCTTTCCATTGGGGTCAAGGTGACAGCATTTTATCAATCACCAGTAAAGAGAAAATAGACAAATTTCGAATTTGGAATTCTTCCTCCACCGTTCTTATCAGCTGTGCCTAGCTAAGAAGTCCATATGAAGGGCGAAACACATGTCCAAGGCTCCTGGTTATGCTTGAGATGCATATTCTTGATATCCCTTTGTTCTGCATTTTACACGCATGTTATTGGATTAATTTAAATTTTATGTTGATTCCCATCTTGACTTGTAGCAGCATCTAAAACTACGGTGCGTTATACACTGAAAAGCAAAAAAACTGTTACAGGCGTGCGTATGCAAATAATGGAGATATTCATCCAATCAGCGTAACGTGATGCGGTCGGAAGCGCCTATATAAAACAACAGGGTCCTGGCAAAGCTGTTAGATCGGTTCCTGCTGCTACAATGGCAGGTTATCACGATTTATGTGACTTTGAACGTGGTGTTATAGTTGGCGCCCGAGAAATGGGACATAGCATCTCCGAGGTACCGGGGCAATTTGGATTTTCGCGCATGACCATTTCACGAGTGTACCATGAGTATCAGATATTCGGTAAAACATCAAATGTCCGATAGCGGTGTGGCCAGAAAAAGACCTTGAAAGAACTGGACCGTCGACGAATGACGAGAATCCTTGAACGAGAAACACGAGTGAGGGCCTGTTCACATAGGAGTCCGTTGCGTTAAGGGAAAGATGACGTTGAGACGAAAATAAACCAATCATAGGCGTTAAAAATTTCATTGCTAATCGTTTGGAGGTTTGTCATTGGTTAAATATGTTTCAATACTTTACCACTCCGCAACGGACTCCTATGTGAACAGGCCCTAACACTTCCTCAAATTGCTTCGGATTTCAGTGTTGGAGCATCATCAAGTGCCAGTGCGCAAACTGTTCAACGGGCCATCTTTGATATGGGCTTTCGGAGCTTCAGGCCCATTCGTGTACCGTTGTTGACTGCACGACACAAAGCTTTACGCCTCGCCTGGGCCCGTCAGCATATCCTTTATACTATTTCTGACTGGAAATACGTTGATTTGATAACTTATAAGATTTTGAACTTATAAGATCTACTCTATTCGTTTTATTCATTAGACCCTGAAACCTAACTAGTTATATTTGTACTTTTATTAATAGTTAATTTTTGCTCATATCAGTGTAGATCTGTATAACCGCAATTTTTCTTTCTCGTTTATCTCAGTTGTAAAGTTTTAGAAAGGCTTAGAATAACAGGAGGTTTGACCTGGTAAAAAATTAATGTAAAAGGTATCAAATTAAATGCCTGGAAACCCTCTATAATATAAATTAAAATATAATGTGTCACACTCCACTACTTCATAAAATCACCCTATTTCATGCAATTCAAATGCTAACAGCCAAACTTACGGAAGAGAATTAATTGCTTGCTGCCGAAAAAAAAAGCTATAATTAAGATGGAATTTTTCGATTTAAACAGGATGAAGCAACTTTAAAGAGGAATACGGAAGAGGTACTACCCCATCCCCTTCGAAATTCCGGTCTTTCATTTATTATCAGAATTGTCCTCGCACTAAACGGGCCTTTTCTGATGATGTTATTTGAATGCTGGTAGATTGTAACCAAAGGATGAAAAATAGGATATTACTACATTTTATGTCCTATCAAATATATCCACGACAAATTAGTTAAATTATAACTCAAAGTTTCATCGAAACACTTGAGCCTGAAGAAGAGCTTCAACTTTCCCAGTAATAAAAGTTTCTGATGCCAGAAGTTGGGCATGTAAATACGTGTATGAAATAATGGTCCAGAAAAAGTAATGACCTCTATTTTATAAAAATGATTCGATTTCTTTTGAATGCATGTTTTATGCGAGGTCTTCCATCTGTGACTGTCTGTATAATGGTACTGAATCCTATAATTTTTCTATAAATCATTCAGCTGGAAAGATTCTAGGCACTAGCAAGGTTTTCTCCCCGTAAAAATCGCATTTAAAGATTTAAAGGGCCTTGAAGAGGGGGAAAAAACTGGTACAGGCGTGCGTATGAAAATAACGGAGATATTCAACCAATCAGCGTAACGCGACGCGGTCGGGAGTGCCTATATAAGACAACGGGTGTCTGGTGAAGCTGTTAGATCGATTCCTGATGCTACAATGTCAGGTTAACATGAATTATATGACTTTAAACATGGTATTATAGTCGGCGCACGAGACATGGGACATACATCTCCGAGGTAGTGATGCAATTTCGATTTTCTTGCACGACCATTTCACGAGTGTACCTTTAATATAGCAGGTATCCGGTAAAAAATTAAACCTCCGAAAGTGGTGCGGCCGGGAAAAGACCTTGAAAGAACTGGACCGTCGACGACTGACGAGAATCAGTAAACGAGATAGACGTGCAACACTTCCTCAAACTGCTGCAGATTTCAATGCTGGGGCATTAACAAGTATCAGCGTGCAAACTGTTCAACGGACCATCATTCATATGGACTGTCGGTGCTTCAGACATATTCGTATGCCGTTGTTGACTGCACGGTACAAAGCTTTACGCCTCGCCTGGGCCCGCCAACACCTCTATTGGATTGTTGATGACTGGAAACACGCAGTCTGGTCAATTGTATCGGACGGCTGGACGTGTACGGGTATGAAGACAACTTCATGAATTTATGCACTGTACATGCCAACAGGGGACTGACTGTTCAAGCTGGTGGAGCCTCTGTGATGGTATGGGGCGTGTGCAGTTGGCATGATATAAGACCACTGATACGTCTAGATATGACAGTGACAGGTGACGGGAACATAAACATCCTGTCCGATCATCTACACCCATTCATGTCCATCGTGTATTCCGATGGACTTGGAGAATTCCAGCAGGACAATGCGACAACCCCCACGTCGACAGTTGCTAACGAGTGGCTCCAGGATCACTCTTCTGACTTTAGATACTTCCATTGTCCACCTAAATCCCCAGCCATTAACTTTATTGAGCATATCTGGGAAGCCTTGCAACGTGCTGTTCAGAAGAGATCTCCACCCCCTCGCACTCGTATGGATTTGTGGACTGCCCCGCAGGATTCATGGTGTGAATTGCCTCCAGGATACCTTCAGCCATTAGTCGAGTTCATGCCACGTCGTGTTCCGGCACTTCTGCGTGCTCGTGGGGCGCTATACGATATTAGGCAGGTGTATCAGTGTGTTGGCCCTTCAGTGTAAATATTCATTATCACACTGTTAAGAAAACTACTACTTTTATTTTTTTGTTGCATTTTATTCTTACACTTGAATTGCTTTTCTTCTAAGAGTATTGATGGTAAACTTATATTTTGTTTGTTCATATTAATGCTGTATATTACGACATAAATATTAATTTTTATTGTATGGGTTAATTATGGTATGGATCAGTTTGGTTTGATTTGGAGCGCTACGGTCAACCTTTTACTACCCGAGGGCTAATTAGACCGGGACCTACAGTTTAAAGCCGATCCCAATCGGCTATAAACATCCATGCCAACAGTGGGACTCGAACTCACAGACTCTAGTACTGAATGCCAGCGCCCTAGCCATTCGGCCATGGTAAGATCAGAGATGTATCTTGTTTTTTTTTAAAGTTCCTTGGCAAGTCCATGGCCACAATGCTTGTCGATCCAAGGGCGCTCTTGGCAATTGCAAAGATGCCAAGGAGTTAGTATGCTACTGGTATGGATTATGTTGTATCCATTAATTATGGATTCCTTGGTTTATGTTTGTGTGAGAGGGGAAATCGCGTCCTTGTCCCTTTTCCCCCCCAAAGAGCAAGCTATTTAGCAACATACTTGTAAGAAAACGACGGTGCCATGTTCCGGCCTCCATATAAATTACATTTACCAGTGTAACGTAATGTTACATTTGCACCTGGAATCGTTTGCGTGCTTGTTTTTATTTGGTGTTATTTGTTACTTTACAATTACTGAGGTGGCAACTTCTACAGATATTTCAGTGTAAATATACGATGAAACACATTTAGTTGGAAGAGAAGATCCTGGAGACGTCCAATGAGAACTTTCCATTTCATCCTCCAATGCTCTGACCAAAAGCTCTCTGCTTCACTTTTGTGTTGCACTTTTACGGTACAGAAGATATTTACGAACATTCCTTTTCTCACTTCGGTGGAACTTTCGCTCTCCGTTGTCAATCTCATGAAATATCTGTGTTAGAAGGCGATGGCCTAGGTAACACAGTTAATCACGTGTTCATGTGGCATAACGATAGGTTGTTAAAGCAATTCTCTGAAGCTTTATTAAAATTACTATTACTGAATTCATGACCAAGAAAGACAGAGTCCTAATTATAATGCAATTTTAAAAATAAAACTTAACAGGGAAATTTATTTACAAAAAAAAAAAAAAGAAATAAACATTAAACAATTACAACATATTCAATTAATTTAAGTGCAGATCCACAGCGTACGCTCCCAGACCCATGGTCTCAACAAGAGCTCATAAAAAACACGTCTGCTCGAGCTGAACGTTACATGACAATCTCTCTCAAAACACAAAGTCTCTGACTATATCTCGCTTCAGGTCTACGCGGGTGGCTTGGCGTCTTCTCAGAAATTGCTGGATTTTCCAAGGGGGATCGAGGAATTTCGCGCTCGATGACAGCCTAGGAATCGATGGCGTTTTTATGGGAATATATCGCTTCTATAACGTCAGCGTGTTCTGACTGACGACCCTGATAGACATTTTTATGAGAGAAAGGGCGGCAGACTCCAGATTTTTGCCGGCAAAGATTAAGACGAGGGGTTTACAAGCAGAAACCCAGGAATGTTGACGTCGGCGGTGAAACCGTATGTGATAGCCCTTTAATCCCCCACATAATTCCAGAATGCAGGGGCACGCATTGCCCGCGCTTTTTAAATCTTGCAGCTGTGGAAGGCTCGTCGCAGATCGTGGGAACCGCACAAAACACGTGACGTTACAACTTAATGGTCTAGTTGGAATAGAGCTATTGCGTTGATATGTATTATTTAAAACTCGTTAGGTTTGAATAAAGGAAGTTAGTTTGAAAGACTTGAATGTTTTAATTTAATGAACCTGTGAAGCCGGGTAGGCTAGAATAGATAGCAAAATTATTAATACTGTTTCGAAGTATGGTGCGGCCGAGATTCAAACTAGGATTCGCAGAATGCAAGGCTCAAATTAAACCGCGTTTGCCCAAAATGGGACTTCAGGTATAAGCAAATACCGCTTTATAGCAATGAAGGGCAGTACTCATACCAGTAAATCACTTGTGGTCCAGATGAATGAAAGCGTAGTAGAAATTTTAAGGCCTTAGATGTGTTTTCTCCAAGAACGAGAGAGAGCCGAGTGCGGCTTCAATACCATTGCTAGCATGTTTTGTACGTTTGATAGTTTCGTTGACGACGTAGTTGAAGGTTGAAAGAAGTGCCTTGGCCTTTCGATTTTATCTCCTGTTGCAAGGTAGTTGGTTATCAAGTTACAAGTGCTCAGTAGTTAAAATTTAAAGTTAAGAAAAACTTTTAAAAATGAGAAATAATAAAATAATAATTTAAGTGATAAAGAAAAAATAAAATTAACAGTTTAAATATGTAGAAAATAAAAATTAATAATTTCAAAAGAGAAAAATAAATTTCACAAGGTATTAAAATTTAATGAAAAATCCATAGGTCCCATTCAGAATTTTAAGATTTTAAGAAATATAAAGAAAATATGAGATTAAACTTTCTTAAGAAGAAATAACTTTTAATTTGAAATAAAAATTCGTATTGAGATAATTGTAAAGTCCCATGAGGGAGCTAAAAATAGCGAGAGGGGTTAGTTTCATTGATAGTGCTTTTCATCCTCTAAGTTCAGTTTAATTTAATTGTTCATCTCTTGGTAGATTCGAAATGTTTTTTTTTCCTTGTAACCAATGTAGCGAAGTATGCAAAAGGCATGGGAACCATGTTTCCCAAAACAGAGCTCTTCAGGCGAAAACAGTTAATTCAGCACTTCATAGAGATGAAGGGCAGATCTTTTATTTTTTTAACAAGAAATTATTTAATTTTGCTATCTATTCCATTTATTTTGTTATTCATACAGTTGTTAACTAAGCATTATAATTCAATTATTATTTTATAACCAGGTTTCATCGATATATAGTTCGCTGGTGTTTGGTCATTGCAGTAACACACAGAAAGGCTAAACAGATCTTATTTTTTAAAAAATTGTTAGTTATAAATTACATATATACTTCTGCATTGGAACCCATTCAGCTGAAACACTATTCTAAAATATGACCTTGAGTATTTCTAAAAAAATTTCATAATTGATATTAGATTATAAACGTGATCTCAAATTATAAATCAGCACACATTCAAGAATCATAATTTTAATTTTTTGCAGGAATGCTCATTTTAATGGATGATTACTTAATTTATACAGAATTTTCTCAGCTTTAAATGTTGGAAATAGTCCTTGAGTGAGATTTTTGATTAAGACCTTTAAAACTATTTGGTTCATAACTTTCGGTTCACTGGTCTTCACCAATCATTATCCAGTTTTATATTTTTATGTTTTCCGGAATGTATCTAGGCCGTAAAGTGAGGTATAGGTGTAAAGAACTTTCTGAAAACAGAAAGTGATGCAATTTTAAGGTTACAAAGAATAGATAATGTGTATATATAAATTTATAAAGTTGCTCATAAGGAAACAGTGGCTTTTTTATATGTATGTCATTTCTATAGGAAAATTATAGATATCAATGTAGGGTAAGCATTTATCTGTTATTAATTATCACCATGTTTAGGACACTCGGACTGTGTTGATTCTTTTCACAACATGAGAGTTACTTGTAATGTAATAAAAGAAAATGCATTTTATAAACTCAGTGCAGTTAAAAATCACTGGGATTATAAGAAAAACTCCTTATTTGAGTCACAGACCAAAGTTAGATGGAGAAAGAGTTAATGAGAAAATAATATAGAAAATTTAGATGATTGTTAATTGATTTAATTATGATTAGTTAACATTTCATGCAGTAAATTACAGCTATGGAAAAGCTTCCTGTTACACGAAATATGCAGCAACAGAAGAAAACCATGTAATCTCTCACTAACACAAAAATCTTTTGAGTTGTTCAATGCTAATAAATAGAAAGCTTCTCAGTTACTGAAGAAAACACTTCCAAATTAAGATGCTTTGCACATTGAAAGAATTTGTTAAACATAAATACCGATTATCATAATATTTGTTAAACATAAAGTCGAATCCGGTTAACTGGACCACCGGTTTATCAGACCAGCCACTTATTCAGACCGAATCCTAAAGAACCTAAACAAATCCAATTGCATAAGACTAATAGGGCATGTTCATTTAATCGGACCAGCCGCTTATTAGGACCAAAATGATCATGTCTCGGTATGGTCCGATTAACCAGAATTGACTGTATCCTAAAATCTTATATAAAAAATATTTTAAAAATTTACAATTACTTTGATCTGTGCTCTAGAAGTTCCATGTATTTCCATGTCCGATGTTGAATTTGTAATAATTTTAACACACATGCACATAAAATAACTTTAACATTTTATTCACAAGTTAACTTATTTAACAATAAGCAGCTATCAAGATGCATATGTTTATTTAAATTCTGTGTAAGAGTACAAAAACTAATTTTGAAAACCAAAACATAATTTTGAAAACTTGCAACTATCCAAGATACATGTTTGCTTTATTCTGGGACAAGTATGATAAATTAAAAATTTATTTCATCAACTTAAAAAAAAAAAAAAAAAAAAAATTACAGAAATGCAGCTACATGATGCGCACATTTGTTTCATTGCAATACAATTGTGTTAATGTGAATAAAGATCTACTTTAAATGAAGTTAATACATAAGAGAGCAGTATCACAATGCTTGCAGATAATGTGCAAATTTAGAACATATTTTTACAAATAACTATTAAATGATTATTCACCTGAAGATGAAAAGAAAAAAGTAAAAATATATACAATTGCAAGTGAAGGAGCAAAAATAGTTTTCTTTTATGAGTTGAATGACCTACTTCTGTTCATGAAATTCCAACTGTTTTCTTTTTCTCATACAAAAAGGTAAATGTATGAAAGAAAAAATGATCATTTAAATAAATTTATTCATTAAACATAATGACTACTAAAATAAAAGGGCACCAAAACCAAAAGTTCTTTTCATACTATCCCAATAAAACCTTTTCCAACCTTCTCGAGTATTTTCAATATCTGTCTTAGGAATTCCATACTGCGCTACACAGACTTCAGTACAATCAAGTTTTTGTTCTATATTTATAACTACTTCAGAAAAATGCTCATCAGGCCATGTTTTAAACCTCCACTTCTGAACAATTCTTTTATCTGGGTCCTAAAAATAAATATCAGATTCAGAATGATTTGGTAAATTTCAATTATTAAATAATTAAATACAATATCACAAGACATTTTGTTTCACATTTTACATACATCTAAAGCAGTGGTCATGTGAGAACTATTGAGGGACTTGAAGGAGTACCAGGGGAAAGGAAAAAAAAAAAAAAAAAAAGGCTGGGGAAAATGCTTATTTGATTATCATATAAACTTCACTAACTGTCATTTTCCCTTTGAAATATACTACTTAATTGTATTTTTTATTTTTAAACAGCTTTTCTTATTTATAAAATACCAAAACTTGCCCATTTTGAAAATTTATGTGGAATTTGGATTTCTGAATATCAGGATCAGAATTAAAAATTTTGATTAGAAACTTTAGTATCTAGTTAATTTCTTGTTAATTTATTTAGTCAAATTTCTATAGAAAGAACAGAAATTTTGATTATATATATTTTAAAATAAAATATAGTGTTATATTTTAAAAGATGATAATGGTTCTAAAAGAGATACTGCTCCAGCAATATATACTCGTACAGTCAATAAATTCAGGGACTTTATTTACTACAACAACGAATACAATTAATTACAAAGTCTTCTGAACACAATCACCTTCAAAATAATGTCCTTCCACAACTATACACTTCTGCCAGCGTTGATACAGCTTTTGGAATCAGTCCTGGAAACAGTTGCATGAGAGCTGTCGTAAAGCGGTTGGCGCTGTTGCCATCACTTCTTCGGCATTTGCAAACCGCTTGCCCTTGATGCGATCTTTCAGTTTCAGGAACAGGTAGAAATCGCAAGGAGAAAGGTCTGGGGAATATGGGGAGTGTGACAGCACAGTGGTGCCATGTTTAGCAAGGGCTTGTTGCACTATAAGGGATCAGTGAGCCGGGACATTGTCATGCAACAACATCCACATGTTGGATTTCCAAACATGTCGACGTTTACCATGAATTGTCTCCCGGAGACGACGAAGAACCTGTACATAACATTTGTTGACGATGTTACCTTGTGTTTGGCGCAGCTTGTCCTTTCTGGACCTTGCGCCAATAAACTTCAACCAACGAAACAACCACTGCTCCTACCCGGTGCATGTTCACCTCCGTTTGTGGGGTCACTGGCCACCCACTTCGCAGATCATCTGCAACAGCGTCTCTCCCATTTTTAAACAAGCTGTACCATTTGAAAACTTTTGATCTGCACATAGCTTCGTCTCGATACGCTTTTTACAGTAACTGTAACGTTTCTGCAGTGGTTTTTCTTAATTTGTAGCCGAACTTAATGTTGGAACGTTGCTCCAAAAAGAACATTTTGCTACATCGACATCATAGGCTGACAGTCTGCAGTCAAATGGTGAGCTGCACGCCTTAGCAGTTGTGCAAAGTGTTATGGGACATCTCATGCGTACGCAGATAACCAGACTTGCAAACCACATTGTTGTTTCGGTTCTCCCACACACCGGGCATGAGGGGGGAGGGTAGTCCCCGAACTTATTGACTATACTGGTACGAGACTTGGTCAATACTTATGCTATACTTAAAATAGGAGTCTGAAAGATATGCACGTATAATAACATTAAAAACTGGCTCAATATTTATAACACCTGTAATTTCAGGTAATTTGATCATGGGGGAACATTAGACTTCTAGTCACAACCAAGGGTATAAAAAAATAAAATTTTCAGAACCACTGATCTTAAGTTTTGGCAAACCACTCATAATTTTGTTTATAAAGTTGTTGAATCACCTATATTTTGACATTCAGAAGAAATAATATAAATGTGCATTACCGTGAGTTTAAAGAATAACTTACTTTTGGACTATTGAAAAACTGAACATGATTAATAGAAAGTAATACAATCTCTATATGAAAAATTATGCCAAGCTTTTAAAATACAGTTTTTTTTAAATAGGCAGGACAAATTAACACAAAAAATTAGATATTAAAAAAAATTTCTCAATGCAAAATAAAGCACACACACACTTAGATAAAAATCACATGCAAATATATTGTGACTACCCAAGCCCCATAGCAGACCTTCCAACTAATATGTCAAAGATAACTTCTCTACAAATGTAAACAGAAAGAATAAGGACAAACAACTGCTTAGGCCTGTACAGTTTAACAAGAGACAGGACAATAGAGGAGAAAAGCTACAAAAATGATTTTATCAGAATGAACTGCTTAAAAACTGCATCTACTTGCTGCATTACAACCCTGTTGTTATTGGATAACTATCTCTCTATATTTTTATTAAAATTGAAAACCCACTTTTTGGAAAAATTTATGCGTTTCGAGATATATAAATTCAATGCTCTCAGACTTATTATGTTACAAAGAAAATATTTATATCAATTAGAAGATGAAAGCTTTCTCATTCATATAAACTTCATTTCAAGTCTCTATCTTAAAATTTCGATTTTTAATTGAATTTTAAAGAAATACTTCAAAAAAATCTTCTCATTCGCTTCCTTCGCATAAAGGACATGAAAGAAGATCCAATTTTTCACCCATAGGCGGGCTTCATCCACTTTGCATAAGGGTGACTGACAACAGTAAATGGCTGTTACATTGCCCAAGAATCACCCCTATGTATCTCGCTATTAGCCATAACAGAGGAGCGAGCGTAGCGAGCCTAGGGGCAAAGCCTCTAGTTACCTATAAAGTACTATCTTTAATATATATTATTTGAGCTTCTAAGCATCATTATATTGATCTAATCTTTCAAGATTCTTTAATATCTTCTGACAGGAAGTTAAAACAATGCAGTTCTCATTGTCCCCCATGTTGCTTATATTGTTATAATTCTTTTAAAAATTTATAGATTCATAAAACAAACTCCATCTTTATATTATCTGTAAGATCAACTAATATATATCTATATTAAGTTCTATAAGACAAATTAGGGACAATGTATAAATGATGATACAGCACTCTCTCTACCAATCAGCTTTAAGTTATATCAGTTTAAGAGAATAATGACAACTTACTAGCTTCACAAAATAACCTTGAACATTGCCATCAAATAATTCAAATTTTCCACCTTCTACGGGCTCTAATACACAGTTTCCTTGAGTAAATGCTTGTACAAGCTGTTAAATAAATTTGCAAAAGATGAGTAAAAATAAAACTACAATTAATTACAAAACAATTTACCATACCAATTAATAACAAGCAATTTGATTCATAATAAATATCCAGTTGGTCCTCAACCAACATGCAGTAGTCACAAAGACAGTGGTACATTTCCCTGTTTCAGTGTCTACCGAGTTTCTGAAAGTCAATTTTGTGCCTCTTTCTTGGCTTTTTTTTTTTTTTTTTTTTTTGGGGGGGGGGAGGGGGATTTTAAACTATTTACTGACATAATTATGAAAACTCAAAATTTCTTGTCAATTATGGAATAATATTATGAGAAAATATATAGAACACTAA
Source organism: Dolomedes plantarius (assembly GCA_907164885.2). NCBI lineage: Eukaryota > Metazoa > Arthropoda > Arachnida > Araneae > Dolomedidae > Dolomedes > Dolomedes plantarius. Next base: position 86,501,067 of record OU015501.1, on the reverse strand, counting down.
ATGACTCTAGAATTTTAGCTTAGGATTATATAATATACTAGCTGAAAACCTGCACTTCACTATGGAGTACATTCAAATTAAATACAACAGTCAATGTATGCAATTAATGCCAAAAAAAATAAATATAAATATATGTATAATAAATACGACGACCAATATATACAATTCATGTAAAAAAAACCAAAAATATATTTTTTTAAAACATCGTATGGGATATTTTAAAAGACAAAATGTAGAAAAAAATATTCAAATTAAATCTAATAGGACATACTAAAGAATATAAATACAGTTTGAGGAGCAAATCTTTCACTGTATTTTAATATTTTTTTGGAAAAGGTCCAATCATCTGCCGCATTAGAAAGGGAAAAAATATTTTTTTGTCTATTTCATTGCTATGGATGTGCTGATAAATTTATTTTAAGTACCAGAAAAAGAAACTACCTAAAGGGCTGAAATTTTGCATGGCAATTCTTATAGTGTAAGGGTGCACTAAGAAAGATTTTTGAAAAATTCTTAGTTTTTTTAAATTAAATTTTTAAGCTATTTTAGTAACTTTTTTTTAAATTTGCATTTAAAATAATAATTTGAGGGTTATAAAATTTAAATCACAAGAAAGATCATAAAATCCCTTTAAAAAGAGATCTTTTTCGAATCTTTACCACCATTTTCTGATTTTTGGTGATTTTTAAAGATTAATTTTTAGAATTTAATTTATTAAATGCTGATCACGGGATTTCTTTTTCTGGTACTTTAAATACATTTATCGTCACATGCGTAACAACTAAATAGACAAAAAAAAATTATTAAAATACAATAAAAGATATGTTCTTCAAACTGTACTATTTTCTTTAGTATGTCCTATTACATTTAATTTCAATATTTTCTTCTACATTATTTTGTCTATAAAAATATCCCTTATGATTTTTTTATAAATATATATATATATATTTTACATAAATTGTATGTATTGATTGTCGTATTTATTATAAATATATATATTTATTTATTTTTTTGGCATTAATTGCATACATTGACCGTTATATTTCATTTGAATGTACTCCGTAGCGAAGTGCGGGTTTTCAGCTAGTATATATATAAAACAGTTCCGTGACTGACTAACTGACAGATAAAGCACAGACTAAACTGCTGGACCTAAAGGGCCGAAATTTTGCATGATGATTCATCTTATAGTGTAGGGGATGCACTAAGAAAGATTTTTGAAAAATACTGATTATTTAAAATTAAATTTTTAAGCTGTTTTTATAACATTTTTTAAGTTTGCATTTAAAATAATTTGAGGGTTATAAATTTTATATCATGAGGAAGTTTATAAAAATTCCTTTAAAAAGAAATCTTTTTCGAATCTTTACCTTCAATTTCTGATTTTTGGAGAATTTTTAGATTAATTTTCAGAATTTAATTTATTAAATGCTGATCATGTGATTTCTTTTCTTTTGTGATACTTGAAATTATTTTTGCATCATACACATAAGAACGAAATAAATTGACAAAAAAATATTAAAATATGGTAACAGATAACATTTAACCACTAGACTAATTGAGATGGAAGTTTTTAAGAATTTAATTCAAATTAGTATGTCTTATGGATATTAAACATACAAATTAATTGCATACATTGACCATTGTACTTAATTTGAACATTTTCTTCTCCATTATTTTGTCTATAAATAATATATATAAATAATAATTTCTTAAAAATATATATATTTAGATTTTTTTTGGGCATTAATTGCATACATTGACCATTGTATTTAATTTGAATGTACTCCATAGTGAAGCACGGGTATTCAGCTAGTGAAGGCATATAATCCTTTATTGAACGATGTACTATGGTTATCACAAGTGAATATACTAAAAATGGTACTAATAAAAAAAAATCTTCAAGCATTAGATATAAGTAGAATAATAACTGCTCATAAATTCTTTTAGAGTACGAAGAACAAAACAAACGCAAAGACTAATTTCCCGAAGCATTTGAATAATTAATTAGTAAAATCTATAAGAATAATAAAATATAAAGCAAAAATGCTGAGGCTAAAACAAAATTTGAGATACACCATTCAAAAAGTCTTGGGTGTCATTTCTAATTAAATTCCACTATCGCCCCTCACTAAATAAAAAGATTGTTTACAACTCAGGCATTTGTCAAAAATCTGACAAAATTGCAAGCAATAAATTTTACTTCTAAAATACAGTAGATTCACATATAACACAATGTTATGCATTGTATGAAACCACATTATAGGAAATCATGTTGTATGAATAAAAATCTTGTATAATGTGAATTATGTTAAGGTAAAATGATAGAGAGTGACTATTATCACATAAAATTTGATCATAGAAAATGAGATATTAGATAAATTACAAAATATGTAGTTGTATATTTTTTTATATATTTTATGTGTTAAAAAAATTTTAATTTGAGCTTAAATGAACTTTATTTTGCATTATTCCACCAACTTATAAAAATTTGCAGACAGAATATGTAATTAAATCGACAAAGCAATGCAAAACTACTTCATCAAAATCATTAAAAATCCTGTGTGGTTAAATTAATAAATGCATGTAGCTTTTGAAAGGAAAATTCCCGCTTTTTATTTAGCATGTTATATAGGAATCACGTTACACAAATAGTCATCACACTTTTTTGAACACATTGTATGAACTTACACAATACAGGAGTCTACTATACTGCAATTAGTGTGATTTTTTTTTACTTCAAAAATATTCATTTATATCAATTTAACACAGCACTTTGTTTTGCGATGTGCATGCTATAAAAGACAGAACAAAATACCTGATATTTTCCAAGCTTCTTATAATTGGTATATTATTTTGATCAAAACATAAGATGCAGACATTAGAAATGTTATTAAATTAATTCATAGAGATAAACGTAATTTTGATAGTTACTTAGTTTACATACAAACTGCATTACATCTACACATACAAACTGGCTAATTTTATTTATTCAGACATTATACAATGCACAATATTTTAGTTTTTACTTTGAACTAAGAAGTATGAATGTTTTGACATGGGTACTGTAGAGCAAGCAACATATAGATGACCATGGAAAATAAGTGTTATGGGTTAATACTTACTTCTTTCACTGTCATTGCGCGGTAAAATTCTTCTGCTGTACACTTGAAACTTTCAGTACTTTTTAGTTCAGTAGTTTCAACCCTACCACATGACTTGGAATTTTTAACAGGAGCATGACCTATTCCCTTTGAAAAGAAAAAAAGGGGGATAAGTCACAGTTTAATTGTAGTCATGCAATAGAAAACAGAAACGTATTCAGCATACTAGCTATACCCTGTTTCTAAAACTTTTCATGCTAAAAAAAAAATCAATACTATAAACCTAATTTATACTGAAATATACTTTATACTGCAGATAAAAAATAAAGGGTGAGGGAGTGGCTGAATCATATAACTTCTACTTGCTGGCATTACATACATAAGCCTGATGTTACGAATACCTGAACACCTCACCTTGGAAGATGAATGTTGTTTCCACTAAGATATTTAAAAGCCAAAAGATTTTAAACTTAGGATTTTTCTGTGGTCTGATTATGATTTAATTTAATCATCATTAAATCATCTACTGGAATATAATGTAACTTCTCTACCCTCTGTATTGTGGAAGTCAGAGCTCCACCTTCTTCGCATCAATAGAAGTATCAGCGAACTGATATATCTAGAAACAAACATATTTACAAATTTTATGCAAATATATTCATAATATACATCTGAAAGCCTGTAACACTGTGGGTGAGATAATTTAAATCATTTACATTTCATGCTAAACACTTAAACATATAATTTCCAATATGTGGGAATTGAGACTGTGTGTTTGACTGTTTACAATTGACAATGCATTTACATGTGAAAGAAATTACAAACATTCAGTCGATTTATTTCAGACATGAGTATAAAATTTTAATCTTAAAAGCATAAAATTCATAAATCAAGCTATTTTAATACTCCTACAAACATGTATGCAAGCATAGTTTTGGAATACTTCATTTATGCCTGCCTTTGATTTATATACAATCTAACATTTGTGGATATTTTGACTTCCCATGGGTTTTCTTTTTAACAATTATTGATTTCAATAAAGATTATAAATTTACTCTCTAGATTACAAGTTTTTAAACATGCTTAAAACATACAATCTCGAGGGAGAGTTGGTTACTTAAAATACTACATAACACTTTATCCCACTCAAAGTGTTTCATAAGGAGGTACATATATATTCTATTCCTAAAATATGTACAGTTTATTAAGATAAAATAGTAGCCCTAATTTACATCCATTGAGGTTTTAAAATAGGCCAACTATGGTTTGGAGCACACAAAATTTCAGACACAAGTTCTCAGAGAAAAAAATACATAGTTGTTAGTGAAACTTTGCTAGAGTTAAATACATTCAACTCTTTTTTTTACACGAATTTGAAGTTACACTGTCTGAGAAGAAAGAGAATTTTTTTTTTATATATGCTTTATTTAGTCTAACACAATTGTAAAATAATTGTTTAGTAAGTACATATGTATGTACATATCAAAAATCTATTACCACACTTAAAAAACCAAACGCACAACTGTTGATAACTGACTTTTTTATAAAAAAGTCAACGATACAGGAACTTTCAGAAAGTAGTCTGCCTATTCAAAACATTACTGCACTAAAGTCTATTGGAGAGCTTGACAGATGTGGATCTCTCTAGTGACGATAGTGATTTTGGTCCAGTTCATCATAAACAATTGCACTAATTATCAAGTACTGATGATTAATTGCTAAATATTATTTTCCTATTTGTATTTTTAATTTGAAGTTTTCTAGGCTTAATTTTGGATAACTTAATATCTTTTATTTGAAGTTTCCAGATTTCTTTATTTTGTGTTACTAACTAAACCAATGAATATGTATTTTAAACTTAATTGTTCAATAAAATATGCAGTTCTGATATATATGCATATTATATAAATACTATATAAATCAGAACTTTTACAGTAGTTTCATTACTTTTTTTTACATGGTTTCTAGAACTAAATATAGTTCTTTATTTCTTCTTACATGGTTTTCGGATGACATGGAAAATACTCCCATTTTACTATATTTACACGGATTTCTTTGGAACGATAAATGCTACTAATAAAATGTAAGTACATAAATTAACAAACCCATTTACCTGGGAAAATTATACTGAGAAAATGTTGGGTTATAATATAAATGGCTATGTAAAAGTATTTTAATACTATCAGAGTATACAGTAGATGCATAATTGTAGAGTAATTTGAGACAGTTTAAATTAAGCTTCAGTTTTCATTAGCAAACTGAATATGCAAATTAAAATCATAATCATACACTGTTAATTTGAAATAACGTACTTCATTTTCTTTATTTAACTTCTCAGTCTGTCCTAGATCTGAATTAGATGCATCTTTGGTTGGAAGAATGAGACCTTTTGAAAATTCTAAAAAAATGCAAAAGATATCTTAATATATATACAGTACACAAATAAGTCAACATTATACTGATATTTAAAATGAGGGCACAAAGAGAAGATTGAAAATAGATATGATTAATTAATACCTTCTTTAAGAGTTGTTAGGTAGGATGATAACTTCTGTCTTATAATTTCTGTTCCTGTTGAACGCATCATATCTTTGAGCACATCTGCTTCTGGACCAGCGGTATCTAAATATATGTTCACCTACATAAGGAACAAACTATTATTAATAACTGAAAGAACATGCAGAGTTTGGATTCACAATTTTGGATTCATAACTCAAAATGTTAATGATTTCTTATCTTAATGGCACACAAAGGAAAAATATATATGTTACACCATAAAAATTAATCTTCATATAATAATTATAAACCTAAAATGACATATTAAGGAGGAGAAGAAAGTTAACATAAAATTTATGATACACACTGAGAAATACATCAGAAATCCCCAAAAGGGGAAATGAAATTAATGTCATTATATTAGGTGAGGCCATCTATAATCATCAGAGAATACAGTAGAACCTCATTTATCCAGATCTCCGGATCAGATTTGTAGACTATTTTTTTTAAATTTAATGTTCACATTTGATAATTTTTAACTATGATAGCAGGAACGCAAATATAAGTATGCCAAATATTCACTTTTTAGTTTGATTCAATATACCGTTCCTCCATTAATTGTACAATAAATTATAGTAATAAAATGCTTTTTGTTGAGTTTAAGAAAGCTTTATTAGAGTGTCACGGGGCGTTGATGTGGACTGACTCAGAAAAGTTATTTTTATATTTTTTAATGTCTTATAAACAATACTATGTAATTTTGTTACAAAACAGCTTATCGTAATAAATGGTAAGTCTGCTGAGTTAAGAATTTTGTTTGGCTTATTACCCATATTACCCAGATTATCTGGATTTTTGATTGTCCAGATTGCCTATGGTCCCAGTTTGTCAGGATAAACGAGGTTTTACTGTAAGTTGCTTTAAAAATAATACTCTACAAGTGTTAAGAGGTGACAATCTACAGATGGAGTACAAAATAATATGAACACCTGTGAAAAAGTATGACGTATTTCACACCTGCAGTACAGGTGTGCCAGCTGCAACAGAAGTCTGCCACCTAGTGAGCGTGAAGAGGAAGGTATCAGTCTCTCAACAGCAGTCACCTACGTTGCATGCTTCTATCGAACTGTCTGTGATAAGTTGAAATGTCAGACCTGTCAGAGTTCCAAAGAGGAATGATAGTTGTAGCGTGTTTAAGTAGAGCATCTGCTATGGAAACAGCAAACCTTTTAGGGGTTTGCAAGGAGTACGGTATCAGCCGTTACGACAGTGTACAAGAAAGAGGGTAAGACTACGTCTTCAAAGCACAACAGTGGCTGAAAGTCCAAGCTTGCTGATAGGGATAGACGGGTCTTGAAGTGCATAGTAGCCTGAAAGCACAAGCAATCATTATCCAAGATAACATCCAAAATGAACAGTCATCTCCAGGACCCCGTTTCAACAAAAACTGTCAAAAGGGAACTTCATGCAGCGAACATTTATGGCAGAGTGGCAATTTGTAAACCCTTGGTGACAGCAACTAATGCTTTCAAGCGACGCCAATGGTGCAGAGATCACAAAGGCTGGTCCCCACAGCAGTGGCAACAGGTAATATGGTCAGATGAATCGTCATTCGCCCTATTTCAGACGACCGGATGCGTTTATGTCTGGAGAACGCCCAAAGAAGCGTTTCATCCTGAACGCCTCTTGCCGACTGTGAAGCATGGGGGTGGCTCCATTATGGTATGGGGTGCAAGATCTTGGCGCGGTCTTGGGCCACTTGTTATTCTGCATGGGAGGATCAAATCCAATCACTATCTAAGCGTTCTAGGGGATCATGTCCATCCTTTTGTCCAGACTGTATTCCCTGGAGAGCGACCGCTTTTTCAAGACGACAACGCCCCTATCCACACTGCTAGGTATGTTCAAGAATGGTTCGAAGAGCATGATGATGCAGTTGAACATCTCACTTGGCCCCCTCAGTCTCCGAACTTGAATAATATTGAACATTTATGGCAATATTTGGAGTCCAAACTTCGTTCCCGATTTCCACCTCCATCCAGATTTTCGGAATTAGAGACCGCTCTGCAGGAGGAATGGCTTAATATTCCTTTAAATATTGTCCATGACCTTTATGCATCTATCCCACGTCGCATTATATCTGTACTTCAGTCAAAGGGTGGCCCAACCCTCTATTTATAGAAATTTTCCATTATTTCACAGGTGTTCGTATTATTTTGTCCACCATCTGTATATGTGACATGGATTACAGGTACTTCATTTTGTATCATCTGTTTTCAATCTAGCAGAATATCTGAAAGTTTTGAAACTAAGAAAGCTGGTCAGTATAGTTTACCCATACAGAAATCACATATTCATAGCTATTGGTGAAATATGTTTTAAGTTTGACAAATGGAAAAGAAGTTACACTGGAGCATAAAATGCTATTAGGAAAAAATTCATTCATAAAGCTAAATTACAAAGACCTGACATCATACCTACAATTAAAAACAGTTAAAAGTTAACAGTTCTAAAGTCATGGTACTAACAGAAAGTAAATAATTAGAACTGAGGACACTTTATAAGTTGAGTTTTTTTGCTTTTTAATAAACCATAACAAAAATATGTTGTGGCTGCTTATGCCCCTTGACAGGGAGTATTCCAGACCAGGTCCATATAAGCTTGCAGGCTGAGGGATACATCTCCAGTTTATAATGGCACCAGAAGGTCAGAGTCCAACTTAGCCAGGTGCCACCTCAATTTTGACCAAGCAGCCCCAGGGGTGACATCTGTTTATCATCTGGGGATCATACCTTCTCCTACCCTCTCTGACCTCATAAAAGATTAGTTGGCTGAGAGCGCTAAGGTCATTTTTTACTACACAAGGGCTAATTAGACCGGGACCTACCACTTAACCTTCTTGCGTTGTTGCAATGTAGCATACACCTAAGGTGTTTGAGTCAAAAATGACACAAAGCGTAATTTTCAATGTTGTATTATAGTCACATTTTATTTATATTAGTAATTTAATTATTTATTTAGTTATTTTATCTACACTTTTATGATTTGTATATCTTTTAACATTGTTTTACAGATAAGTTTTCATAACCATAAGGAAGCTCAAATTTAAAGAACCACTCTGTATTTATAAAATAAAAATGCCGTAATTCAATCCTTCACCCCTGAAAATCACTGTAAACTTTCAAATGCAATGCAACGTAGCATGGATTTTCCTGTATTTATTACAAATATTTTTTACATTTATTTGATAAAACAAGGAAGTTCCCACCTGAGTATATTATTCGTTTACTTTCAGAAGTAAAATTACACATTAACGAAATATTTAGCTTACGTTCAACAATACAATTTTGTATGCTTGAACAATCAATGAAGGAAAGTCATAGAAAATTTGTAAATTCGTTAGCAACTAAGTTGTTCCATTTATACTCAGGTGCATCTGTCCAATTGTTACACACTTGAATGTAATGTTTCTTACACGTAAACTGGTATTCATTCCCCCATCAACATCAGGAGAGAACCAGCCGTGTCCCAGAACAGACATGATAGTGATACAATGTCAACCAAAGTTATAAATTTCAAAATACCTTTTAATGAAATTAACTAAACCAACTGAAACATATATATATATAAAAAAATTATACAGTTAGCATTTATTTAAAAGAATGTTTTATATGAATCTGCTTACATCAACATCTTTAATTTCATGCTCTTCGCTTAAATTAGGCACCTGAATTGTTCCCTTAACATCAGTATCCCCATTCACTAAGGCACCTAAAAGAAAATTTACAAACTAAATAATGCAAAAAAAAATTTCAGGTACTTCATTTTTTCCTTCTGAGAGAAAAAAATCAATTGCATGTGTTCAATATGTCTCGGAATTTTTTTCTGATAATTCTAATTTCTCTAGCTTAAAGAATATTGTTGTAGCTTTTTGCTATCAACAAATACATTATAATATCAGTGAGACTGATTGACAGATTATTTTAAGCAGGCTACCATTATAAATTTTTCATGAAATTACTTATATATAGCTATTTGTTAATACATATTCTATTTTACATATATTTGAAGCCACTTACTAAAAGAGCAGTTGACTAGGTCATTCTTAAATATGTAATTTGAAAAGTTTAATAAACTAGAGAAATAAATTTTTTAACAGATTAAAACATTATAGAAAATGAACTATTGCTTTGACAATGATAAGCTAACTATAAATTAAGATTTTTAATTATTGTTTTTAAAATGCATAATAAATCAGCTTTAATAAAATAATTTTAAAGTTCATATACACAGAACATAAAAAATTATTTTTTTCAAAATTAGCTAAATGAAAAACCTCAAAATTTCATTAGATAAGCGTACGGTTTACCTTTAGGAAACTATTTAAACTTACCTTTCCATTTCATTTCAATATCCCACTCATAGAAAAATATCAGCTTAGCTTTTCTATTGTTCACAACAGCATCACCTTCACACTTCGAAATTTCAGTTATTTCACATTTTCCTGAGAGAGAAATGTATCTTTTATAAAAAAAATCAATTATTTTTTGCTTACTATATGTACTCACTCTGTAATATAAATATATGAGCAGATATTTTCCATTATTTTATTAGCATGGCTGCAATATTTAAAATTTATTAAATATTATACCCAAACAGTGGCGTAGCGAGAGGGCGGGGGGGGGGGGGGGGGGGAAGAAGGGGGTCTATCATGCCCCGGGTGCCACTCGCAGAGGTGTGCCAAATGGTCCTTATCACTAATTCTATATAAAATACTACATGTTTTTCGGGGGGAGGGGGTTCCAAAAAGGTATCGTACCCCGGGCACCAGTTATGCTCGCTACGCCACTGCACTCAAACTTGTTTTTATATAGTGGACAAAGATTGCATTTGAAAAAAAAATCACTTAAAACAAATTCCCATTTAGTAATTTCTTATTTTTTATTCATATTATGTATTTTCATGGTTTTTACACATTTTTTCCCACTAAATTTCATACACTAAACCAATAGCACAAAAGAATACATAAATACACACAAACGCATGTTTGAGTGTACTCGATTAAACATTAAATACATTCACACCAGTAAGAGAAAGTAACCAATTCAGAAACAATGACTCTTCCTGCTATTATATAATTAAAGTAAAATGAGGTCATAACAATAAAGATTTGTAAATTATACTTATATTGGTATAAAAATTATCCTTACTAGCTAAACTATCAGTTAAAAACATCAGTATACTACAGAAATTTATTGAAAAATTTATAAAAAGGTTTAATATTCTACAAAACGTATTATTTATGGCTCAATAAGGATACTAAAGGTTATTATAGATAATTGTTCTGCCCATCCTGATTCGGCAGTTCTAAATAAAGAAAATTTTGAAGTTAAATTTTTGCCACCGAATTGCACATCGTTGATACAGTCTATGGATATGGGATTGTTGAATGTCTTGAACTGCCGGTATAAAAATGATTTTTTGCGAAAAATGCTAAACTCTAAAAGATTTCGTGAAAGAATTTAATGTGAAGGATGCATTGTGGTGTATTGCAAATGCTTGGTCCACTGTAAATGCGGAACTTTTAAAAAATGCTTGGCATACTTGTTGCCTACATCGGTTTTCGCTGATTATGAAGATGATGACAGCAGCGATTTTGAAGGCTTTCAAGAGTCTGGGAAAGAAGCTGAAATAGCAGAATTAGTAGAATGTGCAAAGAAAGGCAACATTAACTTGGATAAGTCGGACATACGGGAAGTTTTAGACATCGACAAAAATGTGCCGATCGTGGCTTCTCTGAGTGATTCTGAAATTATTGATAGTGTGGTAAACAACAAAGGTTATGATGACAGCGATCATGAAAGTGATTCAGAATCCCTCGATAATGAAAAAATGTCAACAGAAGACCTGATAAAATCGTCAGATAAAATATTAGGCTTAGAACAGTAGAATTTTATCTCGGAACATGAAATTATGGCAGTATATCGAATTCAAGAAAAAATAATTTCTAATAAGCCGAAACTAAAGCAACAAACATTGACTGAAATGTTTAAATTATAATCTAATTATATGTTCTCTATTCAGGTTTATTTAAAAATTAAATCATTTTATATGTTGTTGTTTTGGTAAAGATGTGTTAGACGTACCTCGTTGCCAAGTTGATTTTTTTAAGTTTGGCGATTTTGGTGAGATTTTGTTATTTTGTGGAAACCCAGTATGAACGGCTAGTTGTGTGTGTTTGTTTACGTGATATAGTATGGCAGCCATGTTGTTATGAAATATTAATGACGTATTTTGGATAGTATTAGATGTAGATTTTACTTTGGTGTTGCCAATTTGTGTTTTTGTTGCTTTTAGGATTTTGTTGTTGCCAGATTCGGGTGTGTCTTGCGTCATTAAATGGTTTTTTTTAACGTTCTTTAGTGTAGTAATATGTTGTGGCAACGGTTTTTTAATTTTTCGTTTGTGTTTGAATCAGCTTCATGGTTTGAATTCGGCTTTTAAGTTTCAGCTAGGATGCAGCTTGGATACAATAATCTGGTTGTATATTTCAATTTTTTTTTTGTTCATTTATTTATTATCTGTGCAGTATTTAGTGTAATTTAGAAATATCAGGGGATTTTAGTGTCTATAATAGAGGCGATATAATGGAAATAGATAGTTTGAATTTGTGCTGTAATATATGTTTAATGAAGAAATATACATTTAACCAAGGTGTTTTTTATGTTTATTTAAATTAGTTATTAGTTGGACTGACTAGTTGTATTATACTGACTTTTTTAGCGCCGCCCACCTAACAAATTTATCATTAATTTTAAGGTTTCAGTTTTTGTATTTATGCAGCCAATTTTAAGATATTTTTGCGTATGTTTTAAATAAGTGGCTGAGTATTTCTGTTAAGGTTTTGAAGTTTAATACAGCTGTTTTTAGATATTTTTGCACATGTTTTAAAGTAGCGGTTGAGCATTTCTGTTTAGGATTTGAATTTTAATACAGCCATTTTTAGATATATTCGTGTATGTTTTAAAATAGCTGTTGTGGATTTGTGTCATGCGTTTGAAAGTTTATTATTGCCATTGGTAAGTTTGTTTTGAATTTATTTTTATATTTGGGTTGTTATTGATATTTTGTGTATATCTGTTATTTTAAGTGTAAAATGTCCGCGTAGACCTGTTTTGGCGACTAGTTGGTGCCAAAAGTTTTTTGTCGCCAATGGAGGTGCATCTGGCACATCTGTTCCGTTGTTTTTTTAAATGTCTTTAATTTTATTTTTTTTCTAAAATTTTATAATGTTATTTAGAAACCTCTCAAATCCGGAAAATTCCCAAATCCGGAATTGCCGTGTCCTGAACGATTCTGGATTTGGGAGGTTGTACTGTATATAAAAAACATTTCTGATTGAGAAATAATAATGCAAAAGAAAATTTAAGCCACATATATCAAGAAACTATAAAATAAGAAATCTTTTGTCTTATAATTAAGTGTAATTACATATAGACACAGTGATATTTGTAAGCTCATTTTGATGAATGTTCACCATGTTTATGTATTCCATATAATTCAAGAGTCAAACAGTTATAGGAGAGAAAAATCATAAATTAGAACATCAACAACCCTCAAAGTTGAAAATTGAGTGACAAACTATCAAGCTTTATTTCATAGAAGAACTATTGTTTACATTGTGGCTTTCAAACATATATTATAAACAGAATTTAGAAATATAATGCAGTAACATAAAACTGTTTCGAATCTAAATATAAAGATTATATAGTAGCATATGTCTGTACGTGTGTGTATATATATTACACACACACACCTTTTATATATATATATAAGTATGCATACATGAATACTCTTAAACTTTCTTAACTGAAATCCAGCTAATAATTGTTTTGAAAACAAGAGACACCTTTTTAAATAACCAACAATTTAATCAATAAATTTACAAAATACTCACCAAAATCTGTTTCAATTTTTGCACCTACAAAAAGTTCTGTAAACTTATTTTTCGACCAATGAGATGCATTTTTTTCTGCCCTGAAACAGAACTGTTTGAGTACATTGTGACAAATTATCAATCTCTTCCATAATACACTTACTCAATATATTTTATTTAATTAAAATTCACATAGAAAGACAATTTACAACTAAAGAGAGTGTTTGGGTTATTTAAATGTTGACAAATTCTGGATGTTTTGATAAGAGTTTCAAATTTAATTTTCCGGCTCTGAAAATCATTCAGTATATCAAATGTATAAACTGAAGCTAGCCTAATATTATCAGGGTAAGACAGATATGAGTATACCAGTATCACATGAAATCAGATATTATTAACATAACCATAGCTGGTCATTGAAACCAACTCTAAAAGGATCTATATATAACTTTGCCCAATCAGTAAGATGGTACACCTGCGAACTCAGTTTAAAACACACACACAGATGGAATAAATACAGATAATTAGTGGCTGAAATAAGACCAACTAAATAAGCTAAAATACTCCTAGATCTTTAAAAGAAAAAAAAAAATTGAACTGTTAAAAGGTCCTTGTGAAATATTTCACAGTTTGTAGCATTAAGAGATTTCAGTATAATACAAAAACAAAGTATATGGTATCAAGATATTTTTAAATGATACACAAGCATAAAATCATTTATCATGCTGTGACAGATATACAGGTTTCAGGTTTGGTTTGGAGTGCTACGGTCAACTTTTTGCTACATGAGGGCTAATTAGGCCAGGACCTACAGTTTAAAACCGATTCTCAATGGCTACAAACATCCATGCCAACAGTGGGACTCAAACCCACAGGATCTGAAGTGAAAGCCAGCGTCCTAGCTATTCGGCCATCACCTGACCGACAGATATACAATAGAAAATGTACACTAGGCTAGTTTGTATATAACTTGTGTAACCTAAATTAAAATAAAGATTCAAAGGATACAAATGAACCAGTTCTGGCTATAATACTATATATTTACAAAGCAGTCAGTACAATATATGATGCTTGAGTGGTTAAGAATAAAATGAATGGGCCAAAAATATAAACACGAGAAAAGATAATATTAAAGGATAAGAAAAATCATGTTAACTATTCTGAAAGAAAACCTTAATTTATAGATTAATGAAGACAGTGCTAAAAAATTGAACACACAAGTTTAACTCCATTTATAAACACTTGATTGTGCACATACCGGCATTTTTTAAACTAATATATTGTTTAGCATGATAACAAATTTTTTTGTTACTTTTAAAAAAATATATATATCGTAACACGCTACGACAGTTCATCGTTTAAAATAAGTAAACGTGAATTACAATATTATGTTCCCCAATAACATTTTTCCTCGAATTATTGAAATTCCAGTTATACATTACACAAATGAGGAAACACTGATGGATACTAGTTAAATAATACAATAATACACAAAGGACATGGAGAAATTAATAACAAGACAGTATTTTTGATTACCAATGCCAATTATTAACATTAGTTGCATCCGGGCGTTCTTCGACCAGCCATCGTGGATCTCCTTCTCCCCATTTAGCCATGCTGATTAAATTAGAAAATAATTTTTATGCTCAAAAGAGTAAAAAAAAACAAGCTAACAGATTTCTAAAGTAGCGATTTAAAGAATTGATCGTAAAGGGACTATCACCGAGACCAAACGCACACCGTCTGGGAGACACCGGAACTAATTCTCACAAAATTGTAACTCGCTTATCGATTCTTGGAGAAACTACTAGAAATCAGGGGCTATTTTGTTTCAGGCAGTTTAACTCATGTAAGTGCGCATGCGCTCTTATATTGTAAATATGTATCAAATAGCAACTACAAAATTGGGTACTCAGTGTTTAATAGGGTTTTTTAATAAAGTATAATACTATATCTTTGTTCATATCTCTTTAAATCCATAAAATACCTGAGTTTAGATTATTCTGCAAATCCTTTCAAAATTCGATAAAAATTGCAGAATAGGTGTTATGTTAGTTCTTGCAATAAAAGTTATTGCAATTTTTTTATATGAACGATCCAAGCGATTAGCAATGAAATTGTTAACGCCTATGATTGGTTTATTTTCGTCTCAACGTCATCTTTCCCTTAACGCTACGCAACGTACTCCTATGTGAACAGGCCCTTAGAGTGATACCGACAGATGTTACCATTAGGGCCTGTTCACATAGGAGTCCGTTGCGTAGCGTTAAGGGAAATATGACGTTGAGACGAAAATTAACCAATCATAGGCGTTAAAAATTTCATTGCTAATCGTTTGGAGGCCTATGATTGGTTTATTTTCGTCTCAACGTCATCTTTTCCTTAACGCTACGCAACGGACTCCTATGTGAACAGACCCTTACGGGTTAATAGCGTGA
Source organism: Dolomedes plantarius (assembly GCA_907164885.2). Classification (NCBI taxonomy): domain Eukaryota; kingdom Metazoa; phylum Arthropoda; class Arachnida; order Araneae; family Dolomedidae; genus Dolomedes; species Dolomedes plantarius. The sequence goes on along the minus strand of OU015501.1, from coordinate 86,485,093 downwards.
TTTTTCGCTTGAAGACACCGGAACTGTGATGTTCCATAACTTGCAGAAAAATCATGGCCAAAAACATTCATTACTTTAAGGTATGTTCCGAAGATCTGAACGACTCCAATGTAGAAAACATAACACTTTATTTATAGTTATAAGCATTTATTTCAGCTATAACTGTACAGAGTTAACACGAGCATGTGCTCGTCGCCGTCCTAAGAAAAACTACAGAGGTGCCTTAGAGCAGGGATGTATCATGATTACCGTTCATAAAAAATTACAGCAGTATTTAAATTGGAGAAAAAATAATTAAAGTTAATATTGGCAGTCAAAATAGCTTTCAGAATTAGAAACAAAAATCAAAATTAATTTAATTGGTAATGACAGGAAGTCTGAGGGGAGTACACAAAATCATAGAACAGTTAGGAGAAATTAAGAAAAGGTATTATAGGAAAATAAACAACAATTAGTGCGGTCGAAGAAAGTAATACAGTACAGCAAAGAACGGTCAGACATAAATCCAACAAGCAAGCAGCGATGTTTACTCGGAGTAGCGAAGCTTACTAGATTTATCATATTGGAAGTTTTGCCAGTTGGAAGAGTTATCACCCTCCCCCTTCGTTAGCTGAACGCTGAAACGAGCATGTTAATGCACTCCTAAACCACAGAGAACGCTAGTCTGCCGTCAGCGTTCTCTGTGGCTTAGGAGAGAAAATGTAAAGGAAGTCAGGACGTCATGAGTGATTGATGTTTAGATACGCTCCTAAGTTGGCATCGAAACTGGTGACTGGCTGTCTGGTATGAGAGAAGAGTGTGAATATTGCGTCAATCCGACGGCGTTCACTACAATTTCCCACACAGTTGCCACGGCAGTTCTATAGAGTAGCTTCTCTTCCCGTACTCTCCCATCTTCGTGATGTGCGTGATACTGATACATTCGTTGAATAATTTTTAACATCTACCTCACATCTCAAGTAATCCTTAAGAAGCATATGTGTGTAGAAGATTTTTCAACTCAAAATGACAAATTCTTTCACGTGCAGAAACTCATGTGACATATTTCAGTTATGAAATCTGTTGTGGCCTCTGCTGCTTATGTCAACACTTACTAGATGTCATCTACAAGGGCCTTTTGATAAGTCCATACAAAATTAAGGAAAACTACCCTTTTTTGGAAAAAGTTTTAAATTATTACTCTACATAATCTCCCTACATTTGACCTGACGGGCTTGTGGCGGCCCAGTGGTACAGCGCGCTGGATTTCGGTGCTGAGGGTGCTCCGATCGAATCCTGGCGTTCCGCCACGAAAAATGCCTCCATTCGTGTCGTCCCCCGTAATGCTGTCCGCCTATATGGTGCCCCCTCAATAAAATGGGCAGCAAAATTGCGGCGTAGTATAGGCGAATGTTTGACGACAAGTGTCTCCGCATTGAAAAAAATATTTGACCTGACGAATTTCAAGTTTTTTTATCCCCTCCGAAAGGCAAGACTTGTACAACTCTTCAAAATAAGTGTCTGTTTATCTAATCACTTCGGACATTTTCGCAAATTTCTGCCGTGCAAGAATTTTTTTTCATACTGAGGAACAGTAATAGTCCGAGTGGGGCCAAATGTGGAAAATGGGGAACAATATCATAGCGTAATTCAGAAAGTTTTTCCCCCGCAATCGCAGATGAATGAGTCGGGACATTGTTATGATGAAAAAGAATCTTTTATTCGCTAAATTTGGTCTTTTTTGTGTCTGAATTGCACTGTTTCAATGATCCGGTAAAGATGCATAGCACTCTCCGTTCACTGTCTTGCTTTTTTCCGAGTAATTAATAAAGACTATAGTAATGACGTCCCAAAAAGTAGTGTACATAACCTTTCCTATTGATGCAGTCGTTTCCACTTTATTTGGTGCAGGTTCACCTGCGTCAAACGACTGTTTGGAGTGTTCTTTAGTTTCTGGCTGGTAGTGATATATTCATGTTTCACCAAGTGTTACGAAACGACGCAAAAATTCATCTGAATTCTTTGAAACAGCTACAAATAGTGCTTCAAAGCGTTCACTCGCTCTCGTTATATCTATTGTTAGTAAGCGTGGTACCCATCTTTCAGACAGCTTTCTCATATCCAAATATTCATAGCAAATGGCTCATTCATAGCAACATTCACAGCAACATATTCTGTACACGCTCTGATGGGATTTCAACAGCCTCAGGAGTCTCACACGCTTTCAATCTTCTAACCTGCTTCACCATAACATGAATTTTATCAATAATTTCTGGCATAGTGACCTCAGGAAGGCAACCAGAACGTTTATCGTTACTTCTGTTGCATTGCATCCCATTCGACCAACACGAAAATTGACAAAACACTATTAATTCATTCTAAGCGAATATGCAGACTCGCCATAATATTTATCAAGACAGAATTTAGTTTCTACTCCCGTTTTATGACAGTTGCAGGAAATAGGCAACCTACATTTTCGTGAGTTTATTGCATAAAGGTTAAATGGGGCGACAGGAAACGTTAGACCCTGTTCAGGGCCGTGCTTAGGGGGGGGGGGGGGGGGGGGGGCAAACTGGGCAACCGCTCAGGCCGCTAAAATTTTGGACCGCTAAAAATTTAGGGCCTCCATTTTTATTCCTCACCGCAACACTTTTCTAAATGTTACGGGTTTTTTAAGAAATCCCTCATTTTTCGCAGTTTCTAAAATTCAACTTATAAAACAATATATGTTTCGATTTTTTGAAAAGAATCGTAGAAAGAATATTAATTGGCAAACTACCCTTTTGGCTCGAAAACACGATTTATCTTCAATTCAGTTATAGTGTGGCAACGATTTGTATTTGGGCGGTTATTTTAAACTTTAATAATTATAATTACTTATTAATTAAAGTTAGGATTACTCTTTACAATCTTTAAAATCAATTTACTTCAATAGTAGCCATTTGGCCATTAGTGGTTAGTACATTTTAAGTTAGATGGTAGAGTTGCGTTGTGTTTTTTTTATGCAAAAACCCATAATAATTAATATTATAATTAACACTGGTTCGATACTGTTGCATCACTGTGGTGATTAATGAGCCAAAAAGAAAAATGAAATTAAATCTAATAAAATTACCTCTCTATCATTGGAGTACACCAAAAAATTAAATTTCTTCACCTAAAAAAAAACTTCAAATCTGCTGAAATAAAAAATAATACCTAAAGCTGAAAATCAGAAAATTTACTAAAAAGGCAAGGACCGACATGACACCACTTTACAATCTAATAATCACTATTTATTGACAATTATAACCATCAATCTGGTAATCAATTCTAATCAACATATTTTCCAACATACCAAATTCAATTATCAAAAATGCAATTGCTGTAAAAAACCAACATCTATATCCTCACAACACAATAAAATATATACATTGAAAATTCCAAAATGAAATGGCTGGCGAATATAAAAAAAACTAAATCATTCTATATGTAATTACTAATCATTAATTAAATTTTAAATTTAAATTGATTCTTAATGAATCTGCTGCAGCTTTCAAAATGGAGAGAATTTAGGGATAGTATTTAAAGAAAGGAAAGGAAAGGAAAAAGGTAATTCACCCGTGGCCCTCACTTCAATCTCCCGGATCATTGCGTCGTACCGAGGCCAGAGCCTCAGCCCCGAGCCCTCGGTCTTTCGCCCCCGCTCTCCGTTCAGGATCCAGAATATCTGTTTTCAAACCCCGCGCTCCCGAGTCAGCACCTTGTCACCACTTCCATCAGTCCGTAAAATCATCTTCCATACCAAGTAGTTCCTGGGCGCGCCTTGAATTCTGATGGTTGACATGAGAGGGGAAGGCTACAGGTGGCATTCTTGCACTCTGCAATTCTTTATACAATTTCTTTTTCCCACCCCTCATCTCGTTCTTGATGATTAATTTAATTTCACGACGCCCTGGTCATCCACCTGACGATGTATCCTTGCGCGCCTTGCATCTCCTGTTCTGAGATTTCTTCCCCTTCGAAAAAGGCGCTCAGCGGAAGTATCGGGTTACAGATAGCGGAGGAGGCTATGAGACTTTGTTTCTAGGGACAGGGTCATTTTTAGGGAAAGAAGGAAAACAATGAATATTTCAAAACTTATACCATTTAAATTAAAAACCGCCAGCCTAATTGCTATACCAGCCATTCACAAGGTTTATAGATAAGGATTATTAATTTATCAATATTTTTAACAATAAGGTATAACCCGTGATGATCTATTTCAAACTTAATTCTTCTCAATGTCAAAACATTTAGAGAAACTTGCGCACACTTCTCCAAATGCGATGACATTAATCAAATCAATTAATATTTGATCATCACAAGTTTAACCCTCAGATGTATTTAGCAGAGGCTTAATAAATTGATTAAAACAAAGCACAATCGTTACTAAAATTTACTTACTTACTTACTTACTTTACTAATTTAATTATCTGAATACCCGATATTAATATAAACGTTAATTATTTCTAAACTATTAATTATCATCACAACAATAGTAAAACCTTGATTATCAATTCCTTTTTTCAATATCAGTTTCTACTATCTGTCAGTCACTATATACAGTCATTTGAAGAATTATAAACCGTTTTGTTGGAATCTGTTAATTTTCACGGAATAGTTGCAAACTGAGAAAAACATTAACATATCTTTGTGAAAGAATACTAATACCATTTGGTCAAATGTTTGGTCTATTCAATGCAAACAATAGACAAGACATTTCTCCAGGGAGTGTAAGGGCCTGTTCACATAGGAGTCCGGTAGCGGAGCGTTAAAGGAAAGATGACGTTGAGACGAAAATAAACCAATCATAGGCGTTAAAATTTCGTTGCTAATCGTTTGGAGGTTTGTCATTGGTTAAATATATTTCAATAGTTTAACGCTCCGCTACCGGACTCCTATGTGAACAGGCCTTAAGACTAGTAAGTAAATTCGCTCCAAACCTGTTGGGGAAAAAGGGGTCTAAAGGCTAAAAGGAATGCGGTAAACAATAAATGGCTTTTACTTGTTCTCTCTATCATTATAATGGATTTTATTTCCCTCTTCTCGAAGAATTGAAAATACACTCATGGACAAAAAAATTAGCGCACCAAGAAGGAGTCGTTAAAATGAAATGAAATTTTACATACGTAATGACTACTTTGATATAAGTAAATGATAAGAAAATCAAAGAAAAAGGATAATTTATTTCAGAGAAAAAGGCAAAAGAACGGAGGAGTTAATACTCCGTTGGACCCCTCTAGCGCGAATGCACGATGCGATACGATCGGGCATTGAGTCATACAAGTTCTGTATGATGTCTTGAGACATTTCGTTCCATATTTGCTGTAACCTTGCCTCTAGTTCGTTCAAACTCGTGGGATGCCCAACTGGTCGTCCCAAATGATCCCAGATATGCTCGATTGGAGACAAATCTGGGGATCGGGCAGGCCAAGGAAGGGTAGTAACAGTGCGGAGACAGTCTTGTGACACCCTTGCCGTATGAGGCCGAGCATTGTCTTGTTGAAAAATGGCTCCTGGGAGCCGTTGCATGAGTGGCAACACATGTGGTTGCAGGATTTCATGAACATACCGCTGGGCTGTCATGGTGCCACGGAACAATACTAGGGGTCACCGTGCATTGTAGGCAATGGCACCCCATACCATCACACCAGCTGTGGGAGCGATGTGTCGCTGTACAGCAAAGGCAGGATTGAAGCGTTCACCACGGGCTCTCCACACACGAACACGATTGTCATCACTGCCGAGATTGAATCTGGATTCGTCGCTAAAGACGACCTGGTTCCATTCCGCTGCAGTCCAGTTTCCTCGTGCGCGGCAAAACTCCAAACGGAGGCGTCGATGGGTGGGCGTCAAGGGCAGCACACGTAATGGGCGCCGCGATACCAACTGTCCTTCAGCGAGGTGCCTTCGTATGGTTCGAGAAGACACAGAGGCCCCTAGTGAAGGTGCTACCTGTGCCTGGATGGCGGCCGATGAAGCAGTTGGCTGTACGCGTGCATTTCTTACGATGTGGCGGTCTTCTCGACGACTGGTCTGTCGAGGGCGTCCTGAGCCTGGTCTTCGTGTACATGACATCTCTCGGGTCCACTGGTCCCAACACCTCCTCACAACACAATCAGAGCGGCCTAATTGACGAGCTACTCGCCTAGCTGACCACCCAGCTTCCATCATCCCGACGATTCTCCCCCTCTCAAACTGCGACAACTGCTTATATTGTCTTCGAACACGGCGTAATGGCATGTCTATCTCAGCTCTTCCTTTGTAAATGATTCAGCACACTCAAACAAGCTTTGGTTACCTGTTTTATACTCCACAGAGTACGATGTTCAACGCCCTCTACCGGCTATACGTAATGCACAATCACGCTGCATTTCTAATCATTTGCATATCTCCCCGACATGTACCTTCATTGCAAGTTTCGTTACGATCCTGCAATTATTTCTTGGTGCGCTAATTTTTTTGTCCATGAGTGTATTACAAAGCAGGTACAATCAGTATGCTTTGAATACGGATTGTACGTCTGTCCTCCTTGGCACTTATTTCTGATGAAAATGATCTCTTATCATCTTTGGACTTTTCACTTATAATAGATAATTTCGCTGCTCAGAAAGCAAGAAAAATTGCTTTGCAACCAAAAAATTCATATATGTAAGTATTTGTTTTTAACAATTTACATTTTATAAATCGTGCAAATAATTTTTCCATTGTTTCATTATTCATACAAATTGATTAATTTTAGATTTTAGTGGACCAATTGCAATTTCATGTATAATTTTCTTTTACGTAGCTAGAATGTAAGTTTTTTAGTATTGAAACGTAATGCATTAGTAAAATCAGTAGTGGATGCATTTTTTTAGTGTGTGGGGGGGGGGGGGGGCGGGATCGGGATTGTTTTACAAGATCAATTACTCAGTACGTAGAGAAATTTCATTGCCAGTAAATGTGTTTCGCCCACGGCCGCTAAAACCCTAAGCATGCCCCTGAGCCTATTCCCATGTAAGCATCGAGTTATTCGCTCGAGGTCAACAATGAATAGAAAAGGCAAAAATACTGCGTTAATGAGAAGCATTGAGCCCATACGGATTGGCATGGCGTACCATGTTTCCCCGAAAATAAGACCTACCGTAAAATCTTGAGTTATAATACGCACTTTTTTTTCACATTTTAGTTCGCAAAAATAAGGGTGCGTATTATACTCGTGTACAAAATACATAGTTTTAAACACTGAATAAACAACAAACAATAGATGAGCTGTATTCTAGTGAAAGTGATTAGGACTGATAATTTCACTGTATTGTTTGTTTTGAATTAAAAATTTAAGTTTTTTTCTACCGAATTTGACGTTTTCGTTGATATTTATTACAAATTTTATTTATGATAATAAATATTTGTGTAATTTTTAAATAAAATATTGAAAAGTTATGGGTGCGTATTATAGTCGAATTTTAATTTTTTCCGAAAATTTCGTGCAAAATCAATCATGCGTATTATACTTTTGTGTGTATTATCGTCAAGAATGTACGGTAATCCAAAAATAAGCCCTAGCATGATTTTTCAGTATACTAGTAATATAAGCCCTACCCCAAAAATAAGCTCCAGTTACGATAGTCAGCCTGACGGACGCCAGACATTTTGCCGAATAACGAATCGGAATGCAGTCACATCACACGTGCGCGCTTGATAACGAACGGACGTGGTTGTGACTTATTAGAATCTTCATAATTCAATACGTCGTGGGTTGTAACGGACGTACTTAATGCACTCGTGTGAAATAAAGAAACGTTTTCTGAATTTTGCGCCTGCTATTTTTCGTCGTTTTTGTGTATTCCATCATTCTTAACAGTTTTTGTTGTCATTCCTGTTTTGTAAGACTTCGATTAACGCTTGATTTAATGAGAGATTTAGAAGGAACAATATTTTGATCCCCCAAAAAGATGAGAGCTAAAAGAAAGAGCTGTTCCGTCGTGTACATGAAAAATATCATAGAGGGCTCCCAGAGTAAGAACCTTATAACTTCCTGCAAAGAAAAGAAGTTGGATCTCCAAATGGTCCAACAATAGCGATCTGAGTACGATAACCTCAATCAACAGGTGGACGCGGGAAATGCCGAGAAGCGCAAGTGTGGACCAGGTCTGCAACCATTATATCCTGAGTTGGAAGACATCGTCTGTGAATGGATATCTGACAGAAGAGTAAAGGCTTTGGTTGTTCGCAGGACTGATATTCAAGCATTTGCACTGCAATGGCACCACAGTTAGATATATCACCAAAAGAATTCAAAGCATCACAACACTAGATGGATGGCTTCTTTCAGCGATATGAACTGTCTCTAAGAAGATCAACAAAACTGTTCACTTTGAAAGATACTGAAATTATTAAACTTTCACTGGCATTCAAGTCTTTTGTGGATGGCATCGACTTTTCTAATTACCAATTCTCCAACATGATTACTATGGATGAAACTGCAGTGTTTAGTGTTTATGGGTGAAGGATCTCAAACGACAATTGATCAGAGGGGTGCCTCGTCAATCTACATTCCCGACAAGAAGAGGCACGTGTTGTTAGCTGTATTTTGGCAATTTGTCTAGATGGAAAGAAAGACCTGCCACTAATCATCTCTAAGGGCAAGAAAGTTAAGATTGAACGTATTTTAGACATTTATGTTCTTCAAACCGTAAAAGTCTGGTGCACACAAGCAGTTATAAGGAAGTGGGTCGATTTAATGCTTCCACTCGTTTTGCGAGGTGACCAAAAAGGTCTGCTAGTCTGGGGTTCAGCAAGCACTCACCGCACTAAAAACATGAAGAACTTCTTTACAGAAAGAAGAATAGATCAAATAATGATTCCCGCGGGAATGACTGTCCATCTCCAGACTCTTGATATTGCCATAAACAAGCCATTCAAGGACCATTTGCGCATGGAAATCAGTGACTACATTGAAAATAGAATGGAGAGAAATCAACCTGGAAACTTTGTGAACCTAGCCTGCAAGAGATCGTGACTTGGGCGAAGAATTCATGGGATAAAATCACTGAGAGCTGTGTTGCCAATGCACTACGAGCAGGCTACATAGATATGAAGTGCACATTTAAGGAGAGTTCTATTGCAAGACATGAGTGATTAGTGCCAATGGTTCTACATGAACTTAAGTCGCTAGAAATTCAGGCCGGAATTTGGGGTCTGGAGATTTATGACTGTGTTCCAGAAGAAAATGACATGGCTGTACTTGAATATATGAATAAATATAGATTGTTCTAAATGAATAAATGTTAATTTTTGTGCATGAAAAAATAAGACTTCCCCCAAAAATAAGCCCTAGTGCGTCTTTTGGAGCAAAAATTAATATAAGACCCGGTTATATTTTCGTTGAAACGCGGTATCATACTGTCTCCGCGCTCTCTTTCAATTTTAAGTATGGGTGAACATCCATGTATGTATTTCCATAACGGATGACATCATGCGTTGAACTTTGTAAGTGATTAAAAAATTTCACCTCCATTTATGCGTAAGCTTACTAATCGTGATACGACCTGATACGACCATCAGATAATTTACTTTAGAGAGATTAATCCCTTGCAAATGAGAGCGGCGAGCATAATATAGCTTAAAATACATTGCCTAATATTCAAAAAACGGGGCCAAAATTTGATAACTTCCCGTTTTGCATTCTTTTCCCTTTAAGGTACCTGATTTTGTCCTGTGACGACAAGCTGAATGACAATATCGTAGTACACAATAGCTTTCAGGCTTCTGTAAGTTCTTTTAGGAATGAAAGGGGATGTTTATGGAAGCTTCAAACTTGACTGGTTGGCAAAGAAAAGCCCAATTTAGGCATTTTTCGACATTTGTATTTGCTGTACTTGTTTAAAGCATTTAAAATTATTTTGCCATATCAGCAGTATCAGAAGATCTTGAAAAGTTAATCTCTCTGTTTTATCACAACATTGCATTTAATTGTATGAGGATGAATGTTTAGACTATATGTGACGCCAACAGTACAAAATTACAGAGTTGAGATACACAAAGAAGTGGCTCCCTAAACTCGAAAAGTCATAAAGGTCTTCGTTGCGGCGAAAGTTTGAAGCGGACTGTGATGTGCCAAGTATATACTACTAAAATTTATTTTACTATTTCCTACTGAATTTTGAATAACAATACTATTAATGAGGGCTGCTTGTATGGTTCATGGTTGAACCAACTTGCCAGAAAGATTCTTTTGTGTTTTTGCAAAGGAAAAAAACAGTTTTATAAACTGTTGTTGAATTGACCCTTATAGTAATTATATGAAGTAAATTTTGTTTTAAGTCTTTTTTCCATTGTGCGGATGAGTTTATTTCCGTTTTAAATTTTTGAAATCTTGAAGTGAAAATAAGAAAATAATTAGTGTTATTTATAAATAAGATTAATGAAAAGTATTTGAGCACGCAACTGTAACTATGTTTGGGGTAAGAAGAATATATTTATTCTCAAATAAGATAAAATAAAGTATACATAAGTTTTAAGAAGAAAATTAATGAAAATCTTTTAAGTTCTACCATACATATCAAGACTAAATAAAAATATTTAATAATATTGACGCACAATATTCTTAAATATATGTATATGACCGTATCTATTCTGTATTTAAAATTCATTGTGCTATACAAATGAATGCAAAGTTATTGTCCTATTTGTAGCGAAAGTTTTGAAAACGAAAAGAAAGAAATTTTGAAACTTGGGAATTTCTACAGAAATTTTTGGTCTCAAGAACGTGATTAATGCAAAAAGGGCACTTCATACCTAAGATGACGTGTAAGTTATTTGAATAGAAACGGATATTATCCTTAAAAGAATCGGAAGTAAAATGGAGAGTTTTTTTAAGAATGCGATAGAATCCCATAAATTTTCCATCTTCCAATGCTTCTAATGCACCAGACAGAATCCGACATAGTATATAGGTCTTCTGGAGTTGAATCCCTGCCGTTCAGTATGCTGTCGCCCCATTTTAGACTGGAAAACCACAGGGACGACATCTGGGGCCATCGTACTTTCCTTGCATCCCTAGAAATCACACGCAGGGACTTTCCGGGTGACTGATTTAATGTGCCCATACCCAGCGTATATACGACAGCATTCAGTGGCGCTTGTCGGGACTCGAATCAAGCACCCTCTGTAACAAATCTCTAAGAGAATAACCGTTAGAATGCTCCGGCCTCATACATTTCCCCCTTATGTTTTCAATAATTTCTTTTTTTAGACTGAATTATTTAATAGTGAAAGTTCTAGTAATGGAAAAAAAATGAACGAATAAATGATAGTATAATACCCTCCATATTAAAAACAAATTTAAAAAATGAACAGTTAACAAGTGCAAATGTAAGACTAAACCTTTTTTTATATTATAAACTGGTAGAACTGAAGTCCAATTTAAGGGAAATTGTCAGACTAACGTCTGACATTCATAATTGGGACCATAGACACATCATTTAGAATGATTAGTGAAGACCGTTAGTGGCATGCGACAAAGCGAAAAGCCGGCGGCGATGAAATTCACCATAGGTGGTCTACGTAGGATGGAACCGGAAGGTCGGGTGTTCGGGGGGGGGATCGAGATTGTTCGAGAAAAACAGAAAAAAGGTATAAATTGAGGTGACAGCGAGAAAAAAAGATAGACTAGGACTTTGCAAAAACGACGCGTGCGAGAGGACATAATAGAGAGAGACAGGGTATCTTTTGAGCTTTGATTAGGAACCCCTCTCTCTCATGAATGTTATCAGCGTTCTTCGGAACAAACTTATGTACCTTATTATTGGTCTAGATATTGATGTTATAATAAACCAGATGTAAATAGACAAGTATTAGTGTCCACATTAATATTACGAGTGGCTTATACATCGGATCATGACGATCAAGGTTAACAGAAATATTGAATAGGGATTAAGTATCAATATTTTCTGTTATCTGTATCTTTTCCCATTTTTTTTATAGTATTCATTTGCAATAATTTTTGGATAATAATAGGACAGTTAAATTTTGAAATAAAGCTGGATCTGCTTACTGGTTTCTTGATCCACGATTAAAAATACGAAAAAAAATCATGTATTTCCTCTTATAACCAAGCATTTCCAATGTACTATTTAGATCACCAATGTGGTGGTGACCCGTAGCAAATTGGTTCACTCAAAACTGTAGTTTTGACCACTCTTTTTACGTACCAGTCATTCAGAAAATTTGGCATTCTTCCTGAAGTTTGCAGCAAATACACTCATGTCCATAAATTAAGGATAATGCCAGCTCCGGCAAATAAAGGTTCAGAAACAAAACAAACGTGACTTATTCATAAAGCCCATTTACTAAACAAAAGATAAAGAACAAAAAAGATGGTGTATGTATGATACCATTCATAAAAACTACGATTTTTGCTCCCTGGAGCAATTGTAAAAAATATCTCCTTTACAAAAACTTAATATTACATAGTTAGTATGATGGTTAATACATTGTATGTCTCCCATGCACTGAAATACAGTCTGTACAACGCCTAAGCATGCTGAGTATCAAATTATCGACATGATCTTGGGGACGATTACTCCACTCAGCAATCAATGCTCTCCCAATTTCCGGTACACATGTAGGAGGTGGTTGATGGGCTGCAACTCGTCGGCAAGCATGTACCACACATGCTCTATCGGATTCAAGTTAGGTGAGAATGCTGGCCATTCCATACCGGTGATATCCTCAGATTGAAGGCATTCGTTTACGATGTTTGCTCGGCGAGGGCGGGTGTTGTCATCCATAAACACAAATTCTACGCTCATGGCACCCCTAAACAAACGTACGTGTTGTTCCAGAATGATGTCCCGATAAATGTGGCCGTTCATGGTTCCGATTTGAACATGCAGATCTGTTCTGGAATCCAGTATAATTCCACCCCAAACGAACAATCCTGCACCACCGTAAAGGTGTCGTTCAATGATGTTGTCTTGGTGGTAACGGGTACCTGGCGTTCTCCATATGAAAGTCCGACGTGAACCAGACTGCAAGATAAACCTGGACTCGTCGGAAAACATCACACAAGCCCACTGTGACGATGTCCACATTGCATGTTCTCTACTCCAGGCTAATCGCTGCCGACAGTGAGTTGCCGTGAGCGGAACACATCTGATAGGCCTGCGAGCATATCTATATATATAAAAGAGCTTCTCTGTTTGTTTGTCCGCTATAAAATCATAGACTGTTTCACCCACCGGGACCAAATTCGGCGCAGTTAAAGTTTAGGACCCGAGAAACTTAAATAAGCAAAAACGAAGTTTGGGGCTGAACAGTGAGGGGTGAACTGAGAAAGATCTTTGAAAAATTCTTCGATTTTCTAAAATTAAATTTTTAAGCTGTTTTTCAATTTTTTTAAGTTTGCATTTAAAATGATAACCCGAGGTTTATAAAATTTATATCACGAGAATGATCATGAAAATTCCTTTAAAACGAAATCTGTTTCGAATCTTTTCCTCCCTTTACTGATTTTTGGTGAATTTTTAAAGATTAATTTTTAGAATTTAATTTATGAAATGCTGATCACGTGGTTTCTTTTCTTTTTGTGATACTTTAAATTAATTTTGCGTTACGTGCATAACAACAAAATAAATTGACAAAAGAAATATTAAAATACGGTAAAAGATAAAATTTAACCTCTAGACTAACTGAGATGGGAGTTTTTTAAGAATGCAGTTCAAATTAGTATGTTTTAACACAACTTTCCCTGCTCTGCTTTGTGTACTTTGTTATTTGCAGTTTTTCTCATCGCTTGAACCGATTTACAATTTGCTTTTTCTACGGTTTTTGGCCTTAGGAAAATTAAAAACCGAATTACAATTCGCTTTTCCAACGGTTTTTGGCCTTGGGAAAATTAAAAACCGATACGGTTTTTGGCCTGTCGACAATAAAAAACCGAATCACCAAAGTAAGGAAAATAGGCTTCATGTGGAATTCCGCCTTACTTTGAATAAATAAAGGGGATAATGCATCTTGCACTTTATCTCTTGGGTGATGTTGAAAAAAGTGCGTCTCTTGGGTGATGTGGAACAAACTGAGCTTTTAAGGGGGAAATAAATAATAAAGACAAATGTAAATTATAAAACGTATTTCTAATTAAACAGTGGATATAATTAAATGTAATTAAACAGTATCTAACAAATATAATTAAACAGTAAACTTATTCAATCCAAACGTGCGAATCACGCAACACTGTGTTATTAATTCTCAATAAAATCAGACGTATAATCAGACGAAGGTCCGCAGGCTCAAAGTTTCTTTCTTGCTTATAGTTTGTATATTATTTCAGTAGAAACGCGCTAAGCGCAATCTGTCTAGCCAGATGAACATGAAGAGCGGGGGGTGCAGCCCAGTACTTTTTTGATGGAATGCATCAAATATTTTATATCTATATATCTACCCGGACATCGCCGGGCATTAATGCTAGTAGACAAATATTCCCTAAACGTCTGTACACGGTTTGCCTTGAAACTGTGGTACCCGTGGCTGCAAATAGCTGACGAAACAGGTTGGATGCTGTGCTCCGTCTGCTTCTTTTGGCAGTTACTGCCAAATACCGGTCTTCATTCGGCGTTGTAACTCGGGGGGGGGGGGGCGACCTGTACAGTAACGTCTACTGACATTTCCATCATCTTGGAATCGTTGCCAAAGCCTAGAGATAGCTATTTGGGCAATTCCAAGTTCCTCGGACACTTCCGAGTACGCTCACATTCCAGGCAGCCGATAATTCTACCACGTAAAAAATCCTCCACGTGCGTCCTCTGTGTCATAACTATTTGATCATGACACTAAGCGGCTTACAGAATGCTTGTGAACAATTTTACTTCTTTGCCACCATTCCTTATATACCCCTCTCTTATACTCTCGTCATTGTGACGTACTACGGCGTCATCTGGTGGCTTCCTGTAATTTGCATATTATTCTTGAAGACGTGTGTGATAATTCTACAGGGGAAATTTTTACTTTAGAGTTCGATTTCCATGTGATTCTGAATTATCCTTAATTTATGGGCATGAGTGTAGTTATGTGATATTTGTATAAGTTTTTGTTTTGTAATATTTGTATAGTCATCTGATATATGATAATCAAAGGACTGTTTTCTAATCCCCCTCCTCACCCACACGAACAGCTTTATTATAACATTTACTTGAACTATAGTAAATTTCTAAATTTTTCCAAGTTTAGAGCGTACACTGAGTGTCAGTTTAATTTATTATTGGTTTCAGAGATGGATATCGGTGACGATTAATCTCTTTCACATATTTACTGTACTTGGAGCCAGCTGTAACAACCCAGTTTATTTATTCAATAATCCCTTTATCCCTTACGATAAAAAAGTCATCCACAAACACGTAGAAGAGAATTCATAGTCATATAGAAGAAATAACTGGTTTTGTATTAAGCGTAACAAAGTTATCCATAATATTGGGGGTCAACACTCAGAACGGCTATTGGTTCCATTGAAACTAACGTCAGACGGTTATGTAGGCACTCATATTATCGAACTGTATTTTCAACTAAATATCGATTTCCTGATTTATCCCTTCCATCATCATCAGTATCATCAGTCACCATTCGGAGGTCTAGATTGCAGATTGTTTACTGTCGGAACATTATGCTATTTATTTTCTATTTATAATTACTTTTATAAAATTAAAACAGCTATTTATTTATAACTTATTAAGTATTTATAGTTTACGCCTTCTTACTGAATTCATCACTAAGAGTATTAACGAAAATGGTAAGATTTCCAGAGTCATTTGAAACGTCAATATTTCTCGTACCTTTAATTTTTCTCCTCTGTATATAATCAGTATTAGTATGATTATTCTAATTATGAAATAAAAATTTCGTTGATGTACACTAGTATATTGTTGTAAGTGCGTACGCCCACAATCGGTTTATACAGATTTTATTTCTTAATAACATTAATACGTTATGAAAAATTCAGTTTTGAATTCTTATTTAATTTGAAACTCACATGTGTTTTCTTTCCATCAAGCAATCGTGCCTTTTTATCTCTAAGTATTTAAAATTTATGTAATTTTTTTAAAAACTGTTAAGAGTTGTTTTACTTAATACGATTTAAATGCGTATTACGGATAGTATGTATTATGTAAACATATTAAAGAGTACGCTTTCATTTGTCAAGTTTGTTACAGATATTGTTTAAGTTTTATGTTTTTGTATCCAGATTCACCATGATCTTACATGCTGACATTTATTAATAAACGTTCATCAGAAATCTATGTTATTGTTTCTTTTATGAGCTGTGGTGGGAACCAGGCAGCATGATTATATTAGTTTTCATTTAAGACTTTTTATTTTAAACATAGTTCTGTTGCCAATGGTATCTACTGCTTCCATTGGCAACAGAACTATATAATTTTAGTGTAACTGAGTAATTTTAGAATGTGTTTAGTTTTAAGAAGTCTTTTATGTACAGGATTTATTTTTAAAAGAGATTATGATATTCTCTGCATAGAAATGACCTTCTCAAATAGTAAATTTAAGTTAGGTTTTTTGAAACATTTATACATTTGGTATTGTAGGAGATAGGATATCTATTTAGTAGAGAGTATTGAATAAGATTAAGTTAATTTATAGAGTGCTATAGAAGTAAATAATGGCATTATTTATTAATGGTACAGTTAAATTTATCATAAAAATATGGACAAAAATTTTGTTGGTTAAGGGCCATATTTGTGGAAATTAAGAATGTGTATTAGATGAGTTAGGTATATTGGAAGAAATCTGTACTTTTAATTTTTTTAATAAAAGATTTTTACATAAAAGTTTGGAATTGAAACTCATCTTATATAAATTCTGAGCATCTGGTTCAGTTCTACCATTCTGAATATTGTATAATTCTTTCTTTATACTTTAATCTTATCAATGTCATTTTATTCATTAGTAGCATACTTTGATCAAATGCTTATCAAATCTCTTGCTAAATTTGATCAAATTCTGTAGATTCTTATGTTTCAGTTTACAGTATTCTCATAAATAATTTGCTTTCATTATTAAAATTTGATGCTGTTTTGTTCAGTTTTACTAAAACGTAAAAGTATATATATAACATTTCTCTAAAATATTATGAATAGGGTTTTAAAATTTTAACTTGTAGCTATATTGATAATTACAAAGGAGTTCAAAATATTTGATATCTTTATAAAATGTATAATTGGATACTAAATACATATGTTGCTAAAGAATGATAGTATTTACATATAGTTAAATATTAACACATGTAATACACATACATGTTTATTTATTGGTTAACTCATGTACTGTAACTTGGAAATAATTAAAACTTTTTGGCATTTTCTTGTTATAAAACTTTAAAGAAGGACTAATATTTTCTACATAATGAATACAAAATAATTAGCTGAAATATTTGAACAATGAGATTATATAATAGAATAACTGATATTTTTTTCTTATTATTTAACAGATCTAAGCTGTCATTGAAAATCTTTAGAGCCTTAATAAGTAGCTTAATAGCTTCTATTCATTATTTATTTTCTTTAAGAATTTAAGATTTAATAAGTTTTAAAGAATTCCTATGAAAAACGGGTCTAGTGTTGTTGATTGTTAATTTAGTTCCCAGACTTTAATTGGAAAAAGTAATCTTGTGACTCCCATGTTGTAACAGTTATGACTGTTAAAAATATTTATGAGACATTCTAGTAGATCATTGGCAAGCCTATCTACCCGACGGGAGAAAGTTAAAAAGTCCATAAAACTTTTATGTCTTTGGCTGCTGACCTGTATGCTATGCATACTCTGAATTGGCCTGCTTGTGAGTTTTTTTTTTGTTTTCAATCTTTTTTTACCTCAAAGTCTCAAGGCCATGCCACACAGCCTATTAATTGCCATTGCAGATTAAAAAAGAAAACAAAACTATTCTTTTGGCTTTCAGAACTCCATTCTTGAATGGTTTAGGTATAAAGTACCCTATAATGTATGGTTGTGCATCTAAACTGATGGTTCCTATAAGACTAGTGATGGATACTTCTGGTGTAGGCTTCTACTGTACTGATATTTTTGATCGCTGTTGTGCTGTGGTATTTTTTGCTTCTAACTTATCAGCTAAAATTGAGACCAATAAACAGGCTGCTCTTGAATAGACCTGCTTAAGGCATGGATCAAGAAAACTGTGTTTCTTATAGAATACCAAGCTGCCATTTTGGCTTGGCAGTGTTATTTTCCCAATGTTGAAATGGTAAGGGGGAGGGGCAACCAATGATGAATAGACCTGCTATAAGACCTGCTTAAGGCATGGATCAAGAAAACTGTGTTTCTTATAGAATACCAAGCTGCCATTTTGGCTTGGCAGTGTTGTTTTCCCAATGGTGAAGTGACAACCCCCCCCCCCCCCTTCTGTGCTAGGGGGGGGGTGGTTCAATTTATAGCAACCTAAATTTCTTACCCATTACGACAAGGCCTGCTCAAGGATGAAGAAATCTATTAATCATTTGATCATGGAAAAGGTCAGGGAAACTGTCTATGGGGTAATGTTGGAATCAGTTATTCAGAGAACCTATTTCAAGCAACTTACCTCGTAAAGTATTTACAACATATTTTAGATTTCAAACTTTGTATTATTATCTGTTAGGATATCTACACCACTTTTGCATAGTTATCTCCCCTGGATGCCACCTTTTGAACTGTGCTGGTTAGGCTTGCTACCATAATGCTGACAATAAATTGTCTCCTAGGACTGATTTGTATTGGGCTTCCCATAGGGAAATGGTTTCTTGACTCATTTCAAATATAGAAAAGAAGAATCATAAAGTCTGCATTTTATTTGTGATATTTAATGATAAGATTTGATTTTGCTAGGTTTGAGAAAGCATTCATAGTGATTAAAACAATACTTATTGTGTTGCTAAATCTGTGACGTGGAAGCTTTTTGACTTTTAAGGGATAATATTTTTTTCATCTATCCCTGTCTTGGTAGAAATGTGTATTCCAATATCATCATGTCGTAAAATATCTATGAGATTTAGTTTGTAATCCCCTGATCTAGAACACACATATATATATATATATATATAAAAGCAAATAATAATATAAAATTGAATTTATACTCCCCCTCTCACTTATTAATTCTTAGGTCACTGTGTATATATGTTATAATGTTGCTTTATATGAGAGTTTTGATTCTGCTTAGTGCTATTTTTTATTGTTGAAAAAGAAATAATTTTATATAATGTTTGTAGTATTTAGTTTATATTTTTATTCTATTATTTTTTAGCTTCTCTTTCATTACTATGGAGGCTGACTTGTTGGTCAAATGGACAAAAAATGGTCGTCGGGTTCTTCAAAATCGAGATCAACCTAAATATCATTCAGTAAATGGCAGTACTGTACCTCTTAGTTTAACAATCAGTGATAGTAACTGTGAAACAGTTCAACATAAACCATTTTCTTTATCTGGAAGTAGTGATGATGATGAAATGATTGATATTACAGCAGGCGCAGCAAATATGGATAGTAATTTTGAGCATGCCCATACTCCTCATGGTATGTTTTGACTTTTTTTCTTACAGTATATCAGATTCTTATGGGCAATAAAATAATTCTATATTTATAGGTGTCCTTCTGTGTTCTTATAAACCAAAGTTAAATTTAGATTATTATAAGTGTAGGGGAAAATGAAATTTCTTATTATAAAAAATTAAAATTTGTTAATAATTGTATGTAGTTACTAAAAAAATAGTATTTAAAGAGCTGTAAGATAAAATAATGTTTAATTATTCATACATGATAAAGATTAAATGAATGACTTAAGAGACTTTTGTGATTCATAATCTCCTATGTATTCATCATTACCTATTTGATTCATAATTTCCTATGAAGTCTAACTGAAGATGTGACTTCAGTTTATTATATTATTTTATTTCTGTTTACAAGATGGGGATATTTAAAGGGTTAAAAGAATAACAAATTTAATATTAGTGAACGTTGATAAGTCTGGATTTTCATAGAGGTTAGCTCTTAGTAAAACTTGTGCATAAGTTTTAACAGCTCATCTTGAAGTTGAGGTTAAAAGAGTGATTTATAGAATTTTTTTTTTCAGAATATTTTACCAATGATATTAAATTAAACTTAATATTTAGTATCACAGAAATATCAAGTTAGAGTATTAAGTGTATATTTTTCTTTTTGTGATCTTAATTTACTAAATTATACTATAAAGATAGAGGAGGATTAATTATTCTTAGTGTGTCTTTTACATATACTGTATTAGCTCTGAACTGTCCATTCTAAAATTTTTGTCAATTTTAAAATGAAACTCAATACTGACTATTTTAAGTAAAAAGTTTGTAACAGTTTTTAAAACCAAACTCAGTTTTATTTAATATAAACAAAATTACATTTTTTGAAATGAATTAAAATTTTTTATTAGCTATAAAAAAATATAAAAAATTCTGGTGAAATAGTTTTGGAGACCAGACAGTTCTATAACCTTTATTACTATAATCGTAAAATAATCATATAACCTATTGGTGGTATCTTTTTCTATTCTAAGCCTGCATTTTTAATTTCTTTATTTTAATAAATGCAACTTATAATTTTAAAACTGCTGAATTTCCCTCTGAAAGTATTTAAATTAATCATAAATTTTCATTTTATACCCAAATGAACATTTCAATAAGAATAGTGATAGTTTTAGATTATATGTTTCATACCACTATATTATAGATGAACTGTATTTAATTTATAAAGTCATCTATTTATCTGTACAGTTATCAGGTATAGATAAAGAAATGTATTAAGTATACAACAACAGAAAAATAATGAAATCATGTTGCATGTAGCCCCCTTTAATTTAGGAGATGGGTAAAAACATTTAACTTTTAAATATCGTGTATTTTCATGTGGAAATTTTAAGTTTATAGGATCACAATTAAAATATTGTAAATGTATGTATGTGAACATATAAACAATTTCTATTGAATGAAGCGCCAGTAAGGTGAAGATCAGTCAGACAGGTTGTATAAGCCTGTCTTAAGATCAATTTCCAAAAGGACTTATATGGTCAATAGATGTGTGCTACTGGCCTACAAAACTATTTTCTTGCTTTTAGTATTGCAAGGTTTTTCGTAGGTTTTAACAATTGTATTGCTATATAGGATTTATATTTAGAATGAGACATAGATTTTATTTATAATTTTTATAATGTTCTGAATTATAGTTTAATTTTTTATATGAAGTTATTTCTCAAACATCTATATTCTCTTGCATCCATTTTAATGCGGAAATTAGCTGTATTGGATCTTAAAATCCCATGTTTTATTCAAAGCAGACCTACAGCTAGTAAGGAAGTATGAATTCTTAAAAAAAAAAATATATATTTTAAGGAAAAAAAACTGGTAAGGAAATGTAAGTTTGAATCTAGTTGCAATATTTAATCTTAAGATTTTGAAGTAGATTTTAATACAAAACTACATTTATTGAATCTGTATGAGAATTCTAATATATCTTGTTAATGGTTTATGCTTCTTTCTAATTGTATTGGTTCAAAAAAATTTTATAAATTGTTCTGGACTTCTGTTCTTTAGATTTTTCATTTCTTTGATGATTGCAGTTATCTTTGTTATTTTATTAATTTTATGGCATCCCTATTAAACTAAGAAAAACTTACTTTTAAAGATGAAATTCTCCCCTCATTTTCCCGTTTCTTCTTTTACTAAACCAAGGTAGTCAATATCTTAATTATGTCGTGTTCATTATATTGGTAATAATTAAACAGTTGATGCTTAGAAATTTTATAGTTTTAGTGTATAGTGTACCGTTAGCTGTGTTTGTGTTCAGTAACTTTGAATGTATATTTTATATTACGTTTATTATATTCGGCCCACCTTGAAACTTTTGTAGGCATTCGATATTATTACATTTAATTTTATCTACTAATATAATTGCAAGTTATTACATGTAATGACTAACGCATTTACTAACATATTATATTAGCTCATATCATGGGTTATCTGATTTATAATATTTTATCTATTCCTTCCTATCTCCTTCGCCGTAATTTCTGAATTTTGATTGCATATTCTAAAAAACTCAATTTCTTTCAGCGCTGAAATATTTGCTTTTTTCCAGAGTTCAGTGTGTATACATATTATGTAATAATAGTGCCCCCCACCATTCATTAATTCTATACCTTTAATGTCGTCTTTCGCCTTATGCAACTACTTCCGTTACTATTTTCGTGTCACTTAAAGAAGATCGCTAGATGTATGGTCACGTACACAAGTGAAACTAATATACCATTGTACGGACATAGCTTTTTTAGAAATGGGTTAGACCAGACGCTACCATCCATTCTCTCTATTCTTTGTAAATATATAAATATCTTCCCGTCTATATATGGGGCCCAGGGTTGCCCAAATTGGTCGGCAGATCTGTACTGTCTGTCCGGCGCCCAGGCCTGTAAAAGTGAGCTGCTCCGAACTTGGGAAATCTACCCTCGACTGCGTATACAGGTTTTGCTATGTAGTGACCGGTCAGTAGTTCGATAGGCCGTATAGGCGAGAGCCGTGGTCACCGTAATCTTTTCGAAACTTCCCGTCTATATATTTCGTATAAGTATGTTAACTAATTAATATCAGAGTTGCACTCAATTCTGTTAAATGCCTGGACAATTCTTGGGTCCCACCGGCTTACAAACTTGACGGTACAGCCCCTGTACATTTTATAATAACTAGGTCAACCTAGAATTTTTTTTCTTTTTTTTAAATTGAGAAGCTTACAACATATTTATGGAAATATGTTGGAAGCTAAGTGGAAAGTTAGCATGCTTCTAACTTTTTTTTTTTTTTGGGGGGGGGGGGGCACGAATTGAATTCAGTTAGGGTCCTCCTCCGCGCATTGACTGCCTGGCGGGGTCCTTAAAATATGAAATATTATGATTTTTTTTAAATTGAATAACAATAGTATTGATGTTTGAGTAGTATTCAAAAGTTATACAATGAGAAAAATAAATATAAATAAAATGAGAAAAAATATATAGCATCGAATTTTTGTTATGGATCATATCATTGTTAAAAACTATGTTAAGGCTAAAGACATAATCGGAATCTTCAATGCCATAGTTTGGAAAAGCGGAGAAAACCAACTTTCTTAAAAGTTTGCTACAATTTTCCGATTTTGGCTGATTTTTATTAACGTATTAATTTATTTCAAATTAAGTTGCGCCCCTCCCCGACGCTACGCCTATGCATATTACGTAATTAGATTATTAAATGTATCACAAAAATCCTCTTCCAGTCGTAAAAACAAGACCAAATATTTCTTCGAATCTGTCTAATCGTTGCCTACATCCGCTACAGTTTTTTTTTTTGCTTAATTTGCAGAGAGTACAAATCGTGAAAAAAGAAGAAAAAAAAACGTTTGGACATGATATATTTTAATATTATGTTAATTCATAAACTTTGTTTTAAGATTTGCGGTATGTAAAGTGTATGTCATAACTAAGCGCTGCGTGAATGAAATTCCGTGGTTTGAAGTAAGTGGCTTAAAGATCACGCATTCTAGAGATGAAGTACTTCCTCTTTAACGGACAAGCAAATTTCGGGTGGTTTGTGAGGCAAATCATCCGAAACATATGTTCAAAACATGAATTTAAAATGATGAATGTTAATCTCACGTCGACAGTGACCGACTGATGGGCAGGTGAGATGAGGAACTTGATAACATATCTTGAGGACTGTGCTATTGACGACTTTCCGGTTTTAAGGCCAGCAAGCAAGTCGTCATGTCTAGGTGGATTAAGGCACATTATAATAAATCTGTTGAGACTAGTTCAACCAAATTGTTATAACAGTTACTAGGGTGGAGAATATAGACTTTATGAAGCTACATGTACCAGGGAACATTTAAAACAGTTGTTAGGTTATTCGGCAGCATTTGCTTTCGAAATATGAATAAACCAGATTAAACTCAGTGAGATAAATGATAACTAGGGATATGGAAATTTTGCATAAAAAATATCGAAATTTCGCAATAAAAAAATACAACATATGAAATTCCCTGTAATATAAAGTCCCTAGGGACTGACGACAATATGTATGTTATATTGTATATAAGGGATTAATACGTTTTTCTGGTTGCATTGTATTGGTGTTTTAATGATGAAATTAATATGTTGTATTGGTGTTTGTTATTTGATAATGTTCTCGGCTTCTATGCTTCAAATAGCCAATTCTTGGTAAAATGGTAATTTCACAATGATTCATTTTTTTTTTTTTTTTTTTGTCAATTTTGGAAATTTTACGCCAACATTAGTGTTAGGGGGCCCCCATCCCGAGTTGTGTCTATAGTCAAGAATTTTCTAAATCTGGCCCTGGTGAGCTGTTCCATTCAGAAAGTGGCCCTATAGGAAATGGTCTGGATAGGACAAAACTAACCTACTCAGATACCACTTTTTAGGTTTAGTCGTTGAATGTCTTGATTCTCGGAAGCCAAAAGCAATAAATAACTAAATCATCTTTTTTTCTCTTCCCTTTTTTTCGTCTCAAACAATAGATGAGAGATGGCGAGACGCTTGCGTTTGTCATACAGATCAGAATATAATGATACATGTGTGTTCAGTAAGTCGGTAGTCGCGCAATGACTTTTGACTTTTTGTAACATTTTATTTTTGCGCAATATTTTGTTATTTGTATTGAGAAAACATGCCTTAGTTATTTTGCAATCAAGCGTAAAATTATTGCTTACTGCTTCTATATCTTTTAACCTTGTGAGTCATATGGAAATTGGCGATGAAACTTGGCGAAAGAAGGTTTAAACTGCGTGATTTTTTAGGTCATGCATGATTTCCCGTCGAGTCTCAAAATTGGTTTTGTTTTTATTGAAGTGTATACGTAAAGTGTGTGTAGGCTTTTAAAAATAATGTTTTATACCCGAAAAAGTGGTATAAGTTACTGATCAAATGGGCGAGGTAACTTTTAAGAAACATGTATGAAACCGAAGAGAATCGAATCTATTGTTGCTGATACTGTGTAAGACTTCCGTGTAATAGCATCAACATCAAGTCAGTGAATTCCTTGCATGATTTTGACTAGCTTTTTTTTTTTTTGCTGTAACCGGGAGAAAATGCTCCCTGGTTATAAATTATGAAAATATTCTTATATTAATCTAAAATTCTCCAGTTTCTCTTTTCTTATAATGCTACAGTATTTTGAAGTAATATTTATAAAATAGAAAAGTTTAGTATTAATAAAATAGAAAATATAATATTAATAAAGTTGAAAAATTTGTATTTAATTTTTTAGTCAAAGAATTCCTTTGATTTTATATTTCACTCTCAGTTCGCCACTATGCAAGTTAATTTACAGTATGGTAGCTATGTTTTTTTTTCTCGAGTATTAAAGACTGTGTCCTTTCAAGAGATAAATAGTGGAATTATCTCGATTTAACGAAGGCAAAAAGTAGTAAGCAAGTAGTAACAATATTTGTTGAATCGAGGCTGATTTAATAATCTATATATATAAAACAGTTCCGTAACTGACTGACTGACATACAACGCACAGACCAAACCGCTGGACCTAAAGGGCTGAAATTTTGCATGGCGATTCTTCTTATAGTCTAGGGGTGCACTAAGAAAGATTTTTGAAAAATTCTTCTTAGATTTTTTAAAATTAAATTTTTAAGCATTTTTAGTGACTTTTTTTAAGTTTGCATTTAAAATAATAATTTGAGGGTTATAAAATTTATATCACGAGAAAGATCATAAAAATTCCTTTAAAATGAGATCTTTTTCGAATCTTTACCTGAATTTTCTGATTTTTGGTGAATTTTCAAAGATTAATTTTTAGAATTTAATTTATTAAATGCTGATCACGTGATTTCTTTTTCTGGTACTTTAAATAAATTTATCGTAACGTGCATAACAACTAAATAGACAAAGAAAATTTTTTTTTCTTGCTAATGCGGCAGACGATTGGACATTATCCCAAAAAATATTAAAATACAATAAAAGATATGTTCCTCAAACTGTACTATATTCTTTAGTATGTCCTATTACATTTAATTTGAATATTTTCTTCTACATTATTTTGTCTATAAAAATATCCCTTACGATTTTTTTATAAATATATATATATATATATATATATATATATATATATATATATATATATATATATATTTTACATCAATTGCATACATTGATCGTTGTATTTATTATTTTTATTATATATATATATATATATATATATATATATATATATATATATATATATATATATATAAATTTATTTTTTTTGGCGTTAATTGCATACATTGACCGTTGTATTCAATTTGAATGTACTCCGTAGCGAAGTGCGGGTTTTCATCTAGTATTTGAATAAACAAATGTACTGTCTTGAAAGATCGTGTGTAACAGCCTTCGATATTAAAAATTTACATTTTTCTCTATTTAATTTATATAATTTAGTTGTCAATGGACATGAATGTATATATCTGCGGCGAATTCTTTAATCGACGGCCCACGGCGCAGATTTATCCCTGCTTCGATTTGTCGTTAATACTTGCGGCCCACGTCTCAATGTTTTCAAACGCATAGAAGGCATCATTTCAACTGTTCGGCATGGATATTTCTTCTGCACCTATCAGCCTATTCTTAGCCTCTGAAAAGACTTCTTAATGAGGTGATCGATTTCAGCAGTCTCTGAATTCAACTAATTTGATCTTCATTTATTTGATGTTTAAAGCTCTGTTTTTAATTGCCCGACTAGTGGATAAAGCAAATATATTTGCAATAACGAAAATTATTTGTATTACCCTTAGCTGCAAAGTATGACAATGTTATGAGCGTTATTATTATTCCTTGTATTAGAGGAGGAATACTGCATTTGTATGAATATTTTTTAAGAGGAAAAAGGGACTTTTTAAAATTTGATGTGGAGATTGTTACAAAATTTTGCGCATTGGGTAGATATAAATAATTTGATTTCTTCCTTTTATGGTTGTTGTAATGGATACATGTCGCCGTTCGGAATCGGCTCTGAACTGTAGGTCCCGCTTTATTTCGCTCTCTTGTAACAAAAGATGATTGTAGCGCTGTCAACAACCTACCAATCGTTCATTTACGCTCTTGTTGCTCAATTTTTTTTTATGTAAATGGCTTATTTTTAATTAACAAACACTATATATTCATGTTCAATGTATATAATTTTTCCTTTTGATTCAGTGATTCTACTACTTACATCAGATCAGACATTTGCAGTTTATAATGATGATCATAACTTTTGACTGGAGTGGAAGTAGCTTCGTTGATAGAAAATGTATCCCATAGCTCGGTTTAGAATCTGCATTAAAATTATTTTTGACCGTTTAAATGCTTGAGAAGTTCAATTCATTTATCTTCATATTTTCTTTTCGTGCTTTTCCCGTGTTTCTCATTTTGAAAGCCAGAACTCTCGAGCGATTTCCACGTCTTCAAATACATCTACACTTCTAAAAGTATTTCCAAGCACTTGAGCACAATGAGCAAACAAACCGATACAAAATGCCAAAAAATTCCGAGACATTGGGAGGAACTTTAAAACTGGGACAATTCCGGTCAAAACGGGACGAATACTAAGTCTACTTATCGGTGACCATAGATAAAGAGTAAAATCGCTGGATCAGAGTGGATTTTAGATAAGAATATTTGGCCTGTTTCTCGGTCTCTGATTCATACACGTTATCACTATGTTTCGAATTATAAATATTAGTTCTTTCACTCTTGAATTTTGGTCTCAGGACAGAGATTTGTCATACCTAAAATGTATTTTCACACTCATCTCTAAATTTGTGATTGAAGATATTACAAGCGCGAATTCATTTGTTTACAGTATATAATTTAAAATATTTTTTCTTAGTTGTAATATTTGTTTCTTAATGCTACAGTAGCGCTATACGTTAATTTTGATTGAAGGTAATCGGTTATTAACATACATTTGTGGAAGATTACTTTTCGTTATAGATTAAAGTAAAACTGAGTCAATGAAATTTCGAGTTAAAAGTAAGATTTCAACTAGTAATTATTTAGTCAATGGACTCGTGCAATTATCTGAAATATACAGTGGTACCTAGGTACTCGTCGTTTATTGGTTTTAGAAGGCACGTCGAGTATCGAACGATTTTTTTCCACGAGGAAAATTATATATTTCCTTAAATTGAAATAATCAGTTTCTGAATCCCAGAAATTTCCCAATTTACTTGGAAGATTATAAATTGATGGGGTTATTATTTTGATCCAAAATTTTAAAACTAGACATACATAAATTAAAGAACAATAATTCGATTAAATAAAATATAACATACCTTAACCTGTACTGAACAGTTGATGGTCTAATGGGATGATGGCTAGGTAGATGAAGAGAGTGGTTATTGTTTGGAAGGGGGTTTCTTCCAATGAAACATCAAGCACTTTCACAAGGGTCTCTTTTCTGTGTACCACTGAACCCTTCTGGAGCCTTAGATTTAGGGAGTTTCAAGAGAAATTTGCTTCTGCCTACGTTTAAAAATGTTTCTGAAGCAAGACTGTTAGATCATTAAAGAAGTCCACATATCCGCATACTAGATCTTTGTCAGGGTGATAATTTTCAACAAAATTTTGTAATGCAACCCATTTAGAACATTTCTTGTAGCAGTGCAAAAGGGGCATCCTTCTTTCCTCCTCCTCACCTGACAGTTCCTCAGCCGCTATCTGTCCCTTAGAAGATCCCGCAGCTCCCCAATGCTGAGCTTAATTCTATGCTCCTCCACTAACTCTGCGATATCTTCATCACTGACCTCCTGGCCCAAGGACTTTCTCAGAGAAACAGTATCCTCTACTTTCGCGCTAGGTTCAGCCTCAAAGCCTTCAAAGTTCCGAAGAGTTACAACTTCTGGCCGCAATTACTACCAGGCAGAGTTTCGTGGTCTTGTAAAAGACTGCATCCTAGGCTTTACCTATTTGAATGACAAAGTAGGGGATAGAGGATATTGAAATGGTCCTTCCAGAAATTTCTCCTCTCGATTGACGTTGGTACCATTAGACATTTTCTTTTCAAAATAAACCAGTCTTGTCACAACTTGTTGAGGAATAATACCTTCTGCCTCCACATGGTCCCTAAACTTTTAAACAAAGGTTTCGGCAGTTTTTTTGCTAGTTCGGGTTGCATTTCCATGCGTCATCACACTATAAATGCTAGTTCCCTTTTTAAATTTATCAAACATCCATGACTGGCTTTAAACATAAATACTTCACTGCTCTCACCACTTGTTCCAGACTTATCTTTTAACAGACTGGCATGCAATTATTTTTGCTTCTTCGCATATTATTGCCGCATATTTACTCTCACCTGCTAACTTTTTTTCATTAATCCAAATGTACAACAGTTTTTCCACTTCTTCCAATGTCTGCGAACTTTGCTTACTCACGGCCTTCACACCTCTAGCAACACTGGCTCCATTAATAGCTTCCTTATTTTCAATATCGTAGAGATCGTTGTTCTAGGCATTTTGCACTTTACAGTAAGATCAGACACGCGGTTTCCATGCTCATACTTAGCTATTGTATCTTTTTTCTGTTCTATCGTGGTTCTCACTAATTTTCTTTTCCGCTGAGTGGTATCATTAACCTTCTTCAACTCACGATGACTTGTAAGAACGGAAAAAAAAAGCAAGTATACGGCGAAATATGTGGGGTTCTGCATTGAGCGTGAGCTACTGTGGAACTAACGTGTTGGTCGTCGTCCAGAGAGGCGGGATGCGGGGTGCCGTCTTGACTCATATAGGTTTTAGCAACTGTAACGAGGGACGAGCAAGCGTCGAGTGCTGAAACATTTTTTTCTCGTCGAAATGCGTCGAATACAGTGTTCGACGGGTTTCGAAGACAACGAGTGCCAAGGTATGACTGCAGTTTGAAAGTATTGCAAAAATTTGTTCCGTTTTTCTTTTCGAATTATAGCGGTTTGCTTGTTATTTTTGTGTATACTGCACGCTTTCTATTATGCACACTTCAGTGGCGTAGCGAGCATAACTGGCGCCGGGGCACGATACCTTTTTGGCGCCTCCAATTGAAATTTTCTGGAAAATCTTGTTAGTCTTGGGGACCATTTGGCGTCCCTCTGCGAGTGGCGCCCGGGGCATGATAGACCCCCTTGCCCCCTCCCCCTCGCTACGCCACTGCCACACTTATACATACTGCACATTTATCTACTGAAGTCTTGCACGGAGAGAATTTCTTCCTTGCGACAGATCGCCAATTTGGATAAATCCGAGTCGTGCATATTCATGCGCGGCATAGATTCGTAAAATGATA
This sequence comes from Dolomedes plantarius, assembly GCA_907164885.2. NCBI lineage: Eukaryota > Metazoa > Arthropoda > Arachnida > Araneae > Dolomedidae > Dolomedes > Dolomedes plantarius. Next base: position 86,454,756 of record OU015501.1, on the reverse strand, counting down.
TTGAGAAGTTTACTATATGCTTCACATTATTTTAATTTCTTCCTACAAATATTTTTTTAAAGAAAATTTTAACGTAGAATTTATCTTTTATTTGAAAAGTAGTACACTCTGTACAAAATGAAAAGTATAATATAAGACATAATGTTATAATAAAATTCGTATCGTATAAGTTATTTAAAGGTAAAAAGAAAAAATGAAGCGTTTTGAATGAAATTGTGCTTGTAACTGGCAAATGTGGTGTATTAATAAACATGTGATGTTAATAGTGTTAGAAAGTTTTTGTATTCGAGTATTTTATTGCGTATCGTTAAACAAAATGTTTAAAGATTTGTGATTGTTCATATGAGGCTTAAACAAAAAAGCTTTTGGCATGCTTGTTACGTACATTGAAGAAACACTAGATACATATTATTTGAAACTGTAAATTGATTCAAAGTAACAAACAGCTTATCACATTTCATATTTTATTCATTTTCTAGTCTATCATTAAAAAGGGAAGGATAGTGTTTCGATCTTCTTGTTCTTTCTTTATAATCAGTATCGTTGCGTACTGCATGTAGTCCGCATTTATCTGTGATATCTTTTTTTAACATTTTCTTTTTATGTTACAGTTGTATTTAAATGAGTAGGTTTGCCCAAGAGGCGATATTCCTGGATTTTCGAACGTTGCTCAACTTTATTCAAGTTCTATTCACGCGTTAATATAATTAGGAATGTATTATAAACTGAACGTCTATATTTACAGTGGATCTCAGTGTATATGTTTAACCGAGGAATGCATGGAAAAGCCACGAAAATTTGGAAAGAATCTTATCTCTACGCACGATGATATATATTATATTTATATAGTATTTTAAATATAACTTTTTATAAATTTTTTTAATATTATATCTTTATTATTTTTATGTAATTAATATATATATATATATATATATAAATTTAAAAAAAACGCAGAGATAAATGCTTATAGGGTTTGATTAATGAAATTGTGATTAGATTTACTACTCGAATCACCACTGGGACAGTGTGTATCCAATTTTCTTTCAGCAAACTTTTTCCTGTTATTCGTTTTTTTTCTTCTTCATCAGCCAATTTTAATGTATTTTAATCGTTTAAGAAATTTCTTTAAAATAGCTGAAAATGTTGATGTAGAGTGTCTAAGTTAGTAAAATCGTATTCATACCACAAAACTTATTAGCTTTAAATTAAAAAAGAAACGAAAGTAGGAGCGTTCCAAAGATTAAATCGTACGAGACAGGTTTAAGGAATCAGGCGGGCTGCGGATGCGCTAAAAGTTTAGCATTGTATTTATATTTAATACACTGCAACTGGACTTGTGGAAACAATTCATACGAACCTGGGAAACTTTTTATGCGGGATCGTATAAAGCGAATTTACCTGTGTATCGTTTATAACAGATGCCACTCAGCTGCAGTTATTTTTCGGAACAATTATTAGCTTTGCTTATACGCCAAATGATTTCGTCAGTAAGAAGATTTTTCTCTAGTCATATTATTGTCTCAATAGTCCTATTTTATAGTTAAAAAAGTTAAAGGAAATTTATAAATTTATGAAACAATTTATGAAATTGTTTAGATGCAAATTACACATTGCATCTGTCCATGATTTTGTTTTGCTTTAGGCCTTGCTCTAGAAAGGAATGTAATCATATAGTAAAATGCTATAATTCAACTACGTAGAGAAGAGAGAAAAGAATTCAATAGAAAAAATATTGAGTTTCAATATATAATACAGTGTTTTAAGTTGCGTTGCTCTTCATACCTTCCCCGACCGGCTTTAAAACCGATTTCAGTTGTACTACTGAGGTAAAATGTTATTGCTGGATTCCTTCAGCATCCTAAGAAATGAAATGTTATATATTTTAGTTACTTTTACATCGGAAATTATTTTTCATCAAAATGCCGTTCTAGAGCTCAAGATGTTGATTGGAAATTGCGTCCTTTCTCTTTACTTGACATTGTTTTGTAAGTCAACCATTTTCATATGTATACCATGTATTACTGTGTTATCTTGCAGTGCGGAAATCCTTAGTGGGCACGAAAAAGATAATTCATATCCTTCATTCTCTATAGAAAAATCGGAGGAGTCAGATGTGAAAGTAAAAGAGAGGAATTCAGTTATAAAATTTTAATAAGTGACAAGCGGGAAAACGTTTTTCTAATTTAATATTGGAAGAATTTATGAATTCTTATTTTCAGCGTTAATAAAATAGTGTATTTATTTGATTTATAGAGGTACTTCGTCTAAATGGGTCCCATTTTTTCTAGTCTCGACTAAAATTCATAGAACTAACAGACAATAATCCTCCATTTTACGAATATCTATCCCTTTTTTCTATACACAACTGTTGTGTCTAAGAGATTTCTAATGATCATATACTTGCTTTTTAAATGACAAGTAGTGAGGAAATTTTCTTTCATCGGGTCTTTAATCTGATTTATTGTTGTCGGATTTTCTCGGGTTTAGAGACTGACGAAACCGAAAAGCCTCTTTCAGACAGATTTAAGATGCTTTGCCCAGCGTAATGCAATATTTGAGTTTACATTTGGGTTTCGAAAAATGAAAAGTGCCTCCCATAGGACGCGATTCACTGAAAAATACAGCTAGTGAAGTTCTTAGAAATTTTGTCAATTTTTTACGAAAATTTTTTTATTGTGAGAAACCTGTTCCGTGTGCTGAATTATAAAACATCTACTGGTACCCATAAGTTATCGATTCTCTTTCACAGGGAAAAATTTCCTAGCGTAAAGCAAGGAAAAATGTTTAAACATGGTAGACTCCCAAACAATGTACCTTAAACAATGTTAGCTACGATGGTCGCTAGCCTTCGACACTAGAGTCTTCGGATTCGAGCACCGTGCTTAGCATGGGTATTTATAGCCGTTCGGATGCTGCTTTAAACTGTTGGTACCGGTTTGTGTAGCCCTACTGTATCAAAAGAGGGCCGTGATGTCACTCAAGCCAAAGCAAACGGACCAACATTTTAGATTGGTGTATGATGCTATTCTTTCAAAAAATATCAATGACTCGTTTTCCAGCTATTAATGAAGGAACCTCGATTAGACGGCTCACGCGATTTAATGTCTATAACTGTGCTCAGTTGGCAAAATGTTATAAGAAATTTACGTGACAGCAATTCTAAGATTCAAGATGTCATGAAAAATCAGTAATTTGTTTTACATGAGCAAACGTGGTATCAATGTTTCAGAAAAATAGTTGCCTATTACTTACAGTAGTTACAGTAAATAGAAAATATCGGCGAACGAGAATCCGGAATGTGAAAAACTCAATTTTTTAAAGAAAAGTTCCTTATAACATTTTGCCATCTGAGCACAGATATAATAGTACCTTTACATTCTTAGAGCATGGCTCCACTGTATATGAAAGAAATATATCCAGCCCTACTATTTGTCTTTTTCGTTAAACGACATGATGCTTTATAATTTGTGTTACATATATTTTCCTTACATAAACATAAATAACGTTTGATCTGCGAATTTAGTTCTTTTGCATTACATAACTTCTGAATACACGAGTCCGGCGCATTGGCGCCGATTTCACTGTGTCTTCTGTAAACACGAAAAGCAATACACCTAAAGACAGGATTAGTGACAATATCCAATGGAATACACAATATTTTACGATAAAAGTTCTGTTCAGTACATGGGAACAGTATGTTCTCCTAAGTCTCTTCTCCCTCAAATAAACAGCACTTTCACTTGAATCAGCGAGATGAAATACAATATGACCGATTCTAACCCTTGCTGCAAACGTAGCAAACTACTTTAGAAACCATTCTGAAATTACTTAGGTTGTTCGGTACTCGTTGGAAACTGCAAATTTTGCAATCTTTTTCAGTATTTTTCCCACTATACAGGGCCTGATTTAGAAAATTCTTGACTATAGGCACAACTCGGGATGGGGGCCCCCTAACACTGATGTGGGCGTAAACTTTCTAAAATTGACACACACAAAAAGAAATAATCAGGATTCATTGTGAAAATGCCATTTTACCAAGAATTGACTATTTGATGCGTAGAAGCCTAGAACATTATCAAATAACAAAAAGCAATACAACATATTAACTTAATCATTAAAACACCAATACAATGCAACAAGAAAAAGTTATTAATCCCTTATATACACTATAACATACATATGATGTATACATATAACTATACATATGATGAACCAATCAATCAAATTTGAAAGGATATATTAAAAAATTGCTATTAAAAAGGTAAAATAAAAAAAAATTGAATTGGGAATTTTTTTCTTTTAAAATAATTTTTATTTATTTATTTATTTATTTATTTATTTTTTTTTTGGGGGGGGGGGGGGGCTAATGGAAAATCAGGGCCTGCCACTATGTATACCAGATTTTTCAAGCTTCAGTTTTGACACTATTTTAAACATCCATTAAGGTTGATCGTATTCGAGGAAACTGAACCCATTTTTGAGAACAATTTTGCTAACTGGTCAGTGATTTGGTTCCTGGGAACCCACTGTAGGATGATATCTTTGTTCCTTAGTTTCAACAAAAGGTCCCTGAGATTTTTCAAGTACGAATAAAAGTAATCGCTAGGTTTGTTTTGGCGAAGGACCTGAATTTCTGCCAAGAGAATCGGTCAAAATGCAAATCGGTCTCCTTTCCAATGAGAGACAACGGAGCAAAGCAGCATTAATTGCTAATAATTCGGACTCGAGGCCTGAACAGAGAAAAAGGAGTAAGAAATGTTTCAACTAGTTCGTTAATAAAATAACTGGTTCTAGCACAGGAGTTGTCTAAATCAACAAATCTGTCAGTATAAATCCTGTTGTTGTTGCTTATGCTACTTGACCGACAGCAACATCAGATCAAGTACCGAAGGCTATGGGCGATGAAGGTGCGGCTCCTGTTTTGACTGGCATCACAAGGGTCGGAGTCCGACTTGGCCAAAGGACCAGTCCCGTAATTTTGAACCGAGTCAAGTGACGAGACCAGAACACTTGACCCCGCACCTCCAGAGGTATTTTTGAGAACTTTGAGGACATTGCAGCCACGACAGATTTTACGTGCACCACCCGCCATTAGTGTACACGGCAGTGGATTTGTCAGTGACGAGCATCGAACCAGTAACTTTCAGATCACTTGCCCGCTGCTCTTGCCAACTGGGCCACTTCTATCCTGTATAAATCCTAAAATGATTAATCTTTTTTTTTTCTCTTTTTTTTTTTTGTAGTATCATATCTTGCTTTAAAAATGTGGGAAAATAAATGATTTTGCGTTTTCTTAACATTTTATTGATGAGTCCTAAATTGAAATAATGTTGCTCGCAATGAGTGTGGCAGATATTCTCTAAGTGGTAAGCAATTAATAAAATGCTATTTTCAAATTTCATTTAAATGGATTGGAAATATAAATGTTTTTTCTATGAAAATTTGGGTTAATTCACGATTTTTCAAGTTTCATGAACTTTGGGTAACTTTTTTCTTCTGTATACTTAGATTATGTAGTATATTCTTCCGCAGTTTCTGTAGGCATAATCTGTTAGGCATGCATATTTCGGTTAAAATACTTACATAAAATTATTCTTCAGTTTTCGAAAAACATAAATAAATGCGGAAATTCACTGAAACAATGACTTTTTCAGTGTTCTCAATTATCGTCACTACACAGTCACTCGTGATCGATCAAAAGCTTAGTATTCATCATCCGTGCAAAATGTTTGCAAGTATTTGCGAGCGTTTGAGGACGTCGTCATTTTTGATAAATTATCAGTGGAGAAGAGAACACGCGCACGAACAAGCATTTGTTTGCCTAGGTTTGTAAATATTAATTAATGTTCTGAATGGTTCTTCAAAGGTTTGTAATTTGTGCATATAGTGCGCATTGAGTGGAAGCGACAAGAGATGTCGGTTTTGCGCAACGGTCATTTTTTTTTATAACACAAGACTGAACAACCAGTTCAGAGGAGTCTACTCGTGCTAGCTAACATTTTCAGGGTCTTATAATATTCAGTACCTCTTATTATTCTTTAGTATATAGGTTCTTTAAAATAATTTTTTAAACAGATTTATGTCGGCTTAAGAACCCTTAATATGGCAACCGGAGCATAAATGGCGTCGTAACAAAATTAATAAGCTCGATATTTGGACTTAGTTTCTCTGAAATAGAAATCACTCTAAATTCTGTAAAATTTTAAAAAAACGAACTCGCTTATCTCTTAATATAGAAAAGAGCTGTTTGGATACTTTATCAAAAGATGCGTGACACTAATAAATGAATCTCTTGTTGCTAAAAATCAAAGCTTTATTGCTTATGTAATTTCTACGGGATGGTTGTTTCTGTAGTTACTTTGTATATATATTTAATTTTTCCAATATTCGTAATTAAGTATTGAAAATATCATGAGGTGACACGAGACTAAAATGGACCGCATGATTCATCCGCTCTTTTGACAGTTTGCTGCTGCATTGAATTACTGAATTTTAAAAATATAAAACCCTGAAACCTCTTTTCCTATCTTTTGATGTATCTTTTAATTTAAACTATTGATTAATTTAAATCACTGCTTTCGAAACTTTTCAAGAGTTAGCGGACCCCATCTCACGTGAAAAATATTCTGCCATCCCCTGTTTTCAGCTATTGTTATTGCTATTCATTAATTTTGGACAAAATATCAATTGAAAGGCATAACTTACACAGTCCAACGATGAAAAAACTTTTTGAATAAATTTGCCTTATTCTTGTGGTTTTTAGTGTGCTGAAACCGAATATGACAATAAAAATGCTGTATCACCCACCATTTTTTTCACATTTCAACACTCAATATTTAAAGAAATGACATTTTTAGCGAATTCAACGCCATAAGCTAACCGCCAGCAATGTGGCTTTACCAAATTCCCATGTTTCTTATGTGAATAGGACGGTAGAGCAAGGGATGAACATTGGTCCAGAAAAATATGGCCCGTAAAAAAATCTTTAAAGCCTGGAGAGAAGAACATTCTGCGCAAGAACATCGTGGACCCGGAAAACATTCTGCTACCACCTCTACACATAAAATTAGGCCATAATGAAACAGTTTGTGAAAGCCTTACCGAAAGATGAAAAATGTTTCAAGTATCTCTGCGAGAAGTTTCCTCATCTATCAGAAGCAAAATTGGAAGAAGGGTGTTCGTTGGGCCTGATATCCGAAAAATGATGTTCGATCCCAACTTTGAATCAAAAATGACTTTAAAAGAGAAGGAGGCTTTGGTATCATTGAAGCAGATTGTGACCAAGTTCTTGGGCAACAAAAAGGACCCACATTATATTTCTGTTGTAGCTAACATGCTGGAAAAGTTAAATAAAAGTTAGACTGTTTGATGAGTCTCAAGATTCACTTTTTGAACAGTCGCCTTGATTTTTTCCCAGATATTTTGGGTGATGTCAGTGAGAAGCAAGGTGAGCGATTTCATCAAGATATTAAATTGATGGAAAGACGGTATCAGGGCCGCTGGAATACCAATATGATGGGAGACTACTGTTGGTCACTTCACCGAGAAGTTGAGCAAGCGATTCACAGACGAAAAAGCAATATCAGGAGTTTTAAGGAGAAGAAGGAAAGGAAATATAAGCCAAAACACACATGAAATCTATGTAATAAAAAGGTATTTTCATGTTTATACTTGTAGTTTGTTCGTATTGTAACATTTATTTATATTTATTTTCTATGGTATGTTCGGCTATTTCTAGTTTCCAGCGAAGTCACATTGTGACGAAACTGTGGGGGATAGAAAAAAACTGAGGTCAGATACGGATTCAGCAAAAAAAAAAAAAAAAAAAAATACATAAGAATCAGTTATTAACGTTAAAAAAGTTTTCAAAATGTCATTTTTCGTTGGCCTGTGTTATTATAAGACTATTGCATTTTTTTTTTAATAATCTAAATATGGCAATTCCAAAATAGGTTGAATTAGTGTGATACTAAAAGTTACTAAAATAGAAATAATAAGAAAGAACTTTGTAAGAGTATATAATTTATTTATTTTATTTTATTTATTATTATTATTTTTATTTATTTATTTATTTATTTATTTATTTATTTTTTTTTGGGGGGGGGGGTAGCTGAGCAACGTTTTCTCATTGCTACATTACCAGGCTATGGCTATGTTAGTTTTCAAATCGGGCCACATTCATTCGGTTTTGTAAATATATATTTTGTATGTGTATTGCAACATGCAGAATGAGCTTAAGGAAACCATAAAGGTAAGTTGAAAAAGAGAGTTTGGGGAAGTCGGTCACAAAGGTAAGTTGTAAAAATGAAATAAATCTTGGATACTTTTGTCTCAGGTAGTTCTCTGAATAAATATTTCTGATTATCAAAAACCGGACTGTTTTGTTTGAAAATGATTCTTTAAGGAGCATCACACCGTAGGTCTAATTTACACACACACACATATAATGGTTTTTGAACCGTAAGGGGTCTGTAATCTTATATTTCAACGATTTGTTAAAGAAAGACCTTATCTTTTACGAACCCTTGACTGTTACGTTACGAAACCGCAGGCCGCAAGAGAACGCAATTCACAGTTTCGATATCACTGATGAGCGATCGAACTCAAGCAATTATAGCTCTTGTTCTGGGAGTTTTGCTACCTAAGTTGTGAATGAAGGCAAAGTCTTGAAAATGTATTATCTGCTGTTATACGATAGTGAAAGTTCAATTTTAGATCTTGAGACAAAATTCAAGAATACTTATTGAATGGTATTTTATATATATTATTTCAAGTTCTGCAGATTGTTATCTACTGCACATAATCACACTATAGGTCAGCTAGAAATGTTAGGAAACTCATTTCTATTTGTAAACAGTTGTCCCGTGCAGACAGCTAATATAAATGTCTCAAAATAATATAGGATATTTGTGGATACATGCGAACATTGCTAGCGTTCACATGATATGTATTCATGGTTGATGCTCATTTTTCGACTTTATAGTTTCAAGTTCTCCAGACCCTAACACACTGGTAGAAATCAAAAGCATCAAGGAGTCAAGGGGTGAACCTTTACAGCTGTCAAACCAAACCAAAATTGCGTAATAATGAGAAACGAAGTCTGTGGCATTCATTGTGAACAATGATTCATTGTAAACTTTGAGTGAAACATTATTTCCTTTCAATTTCTCTGGATTTTTACCCAAGTTCTGAATGACGGCAAAGTCATAAAAATGTGTTATGTATTTCAGTTATACGACAGGGAGAAGTTAAATCTTTAAATTTTGAATTAAAAACGCTCTTTTAAAGGTTATATTTATTTTATTTCTGGTTTAGTCTTATACAGAAATTATTGCTGAATGCGGAATGATTTCAAATCGATCAAAAAGAATTTCAGGTTATTTTATGTGTCTTCATCCTGAGTGAGTATGAACATAAAAACTCTGAAATGAGAATTTTAAATATTTCGAATCTCGGTTTTGGCAGTTTTCTTTTCTGTAAATTTTAATTGCTAACTGCGTTAATTATTTTATTTTGGGATAAATAACCTCTATTTTTATCCAACAATGGTTCTAGGGTTAATAGGTATGTGATGCATGTGAAATTCACAAATTTTTAACAAAAGTAAATTGCATGTGTTTGTTTCGTAAGGACAATAAGTTATTAAATTTTTCCGTTTTCTTGTCAAATAAATAAGAATTTAGTGCATGTTTATTAAACTGCTGAGCACCGGTTTCTCATTTTCACCTCTTGAAGATACTGTATCAGTAAGCATATTTTCTAGATGTTATCAGTTATTTAAAGCATGTTTTTGGAATATTTTGCACTCGCTCTCTCGCTCTCCCTCTTTCTTTCTCTCTCTCTCTGGTTTTTATTTTACTGATGGTGGGTAAATATCTAGCAACCCATGTGCATGTTACGTAAAATTGTGCATGATTCAGTGATTTCTTTCAATGTACCTATAGGTGGAGCTGGGTGCCTGATATATGAAATGAATGAACCTGATTCTAGTAGTGATTCTGATAATGAATATACTAAACTCCAAGGTAACTATAGTTTCAATGTAATTATTTTACCATGGAAGAAAAAGAAACAGATTATACTTAAAACTTTTTCAATTACAGGCATTATAAGGTTAAGTTTCCAGGACTTAAGGGTCTGAAAGGTCAAAAAGGGGATCATTCTTTAAAATACATATTAAATTATTTACAAGGATACTAAACCATTTATAAGGATACTTCATTAAATGTTCTATGTACGATTATTTGAATTTGTCATTTGTTAATTTGAAAAGTTAATACAAAAGCAAAGATGTTTTTCATGCACTTTTCACTGCTTGTCTTTTTACTCAAATATTATCACCTGCTTAAAGGAATGCGGAAACGCATATCCAAATGTAAAGTCAGTTACACTTGTAGAAAATTTAACTACTATGTTCTACTAGAAACTAAAAGGAGTGAGAAAAACTTCAAAACGAAAGTGATGAAAAGCTTAAATCATTTTTGCATGATTTTTAATAGATTCAATATTTACATATTTACAAGATGATAATAGGCTGGAAAGCCTCTAAAATTATCTAAATTCAACAGAATAGACATATTATGGGATCTTAATCCCCTTCAAAGAAAACTATATTCTAAAACTGATTCATCACTCTAGCAACAACAAGAGAGAAAGCGAAATTCTAAATTCCAAACATTTGAGAATAAAATCAAAAACGATGCGTTTGTAGCGCCATCTCTTAACATAATATTTCTCTACACACTCCCCACCTGAACTCTGATAGGAATTCATCTACTCAAATACAATCATAAACAAAAAATTCACATTTCTAAAAAGCCAAATTTCTAATCAATCAGATTTTTCAAAAATAAGTATAAAAAAATAAATAAAATAAACAAGAGGTTAATACTTGAATTAAATCACATCAATATCAACAATACTTTTCAATATCTAGAGTATATAATAGGCATAAGTTCTATCTAAAATAAAATAAGAAAGCGTTTAACAAATTAAAAATTAATAGGAATTATTATTTTATAAATGCAAATATTAAGAAAGTAAATTATTAAACAAATTCAAATAGTGAAGTTTGAAACTTCAAACTTAAAAGAATAATAAACTAAAGAACATTTCAAATTATTCAATTCAATATTTAAGTAAAATAAAAAAAAGGATATATAAAAACGTTAGAGTTCAGTATAGTTCAAGATGATATAAGTGTTGTGCAGTTCGTTTCAAAGTCCCATTTCCAGTTTTTAATTCTTAAGATCGGACTTTACCGTCACGTCCAGGAACGGCTTTAATGATTTTGCCTAGTTTCCATAACAGTTTGTTTTTGCTATCTCCTTGATTCACCACAACATCACCTAATTTCAGTTCGGGTTGAAAGTCAGGATTTTTTAAAGAATGGGCAGTTCTAAGGTCTAACAAATATTGCTGTTTCCATTTACTCCACAACTGTTTTAACAGCAATTCTTGATAGCGTTTTCTTTTTAAGAGAGTCGTTCTTGTTGTTTCTCTACCGATGATTTCAGCGAAAGTCAAAGGGTACTTAGGATCAGTTTGTCCAAAGTTCAGGAAACGCATTAGAGTCAAGGGTTGTGGCTCATCATTTTGATTATAAACGTAGCTCAAAGGTCGTGAATTAAGAACAGTTTCTATCTCGACGAGTAGAGTAGACATTTCTTCGAAGGTCAACAACGCTTTTCCTACAACTTTTCTCAAACAGTTCTTGACGGATCTAACGAGTTTTTCATAAAACCCTCCCCACCATGCGGCTCGCTCGATGATAAACTTCCACTGAGTTCTCTCAACACTGCTACATTTTCTCAATTTTGAAACGAAGTGTTTTATGCAAGCGGTGACCCTCAACAGTTTCTCTAATTTACTATATTTTGATAAGTCAAAGAGGTCATCAATATTTTCGGTAGTACATTCAAGCTGATGTACATCAGTAGATTTTTTCCGATATTCAAGTTTGGCTTCGTCAATTGTGTCTGTAAGGTCTAATTTTGGCCAAAGATCAGGAGAGATCTGAAGCCACCGTGGATCTTGGGTCCAAATGGGTTCATTCGTTAATTTAGATATTTTCGATCCTCGAGATACGAGATCTGCAGGATTGTCCACGCCTGGACAGAAATGCCAATTTTGAGGCGAGGTCAATTTTTGAATTTCCTCGACACGATTCTTTACGAAGGGTTTGAAAGTTTCGGGTTGTTTTCTGATCCAAAAATAAACAATTGCCGAGTCTGTCCAAAAAAAAGCAAGGTATATTTAACTTTATCGATTTCAAAATATTTTTACTTTGCTGACAATAATGCTCCCATCAACTCCAATCTAGGCAAAGTGAGAGCTTTTAGTGGAGCTACCCTATTTTTAGAAGCAACGAAGGCAGTTTTAATTTCATTATTGTTTGTTGTGAAACGTAAGTAGGCAACTGTACCATAGGCTTTCGTGCTTGCGTCTGAGAAACAATGTAATTCGATATTTTGGACATCAAAGTTCGAGAATTTGAAAAAGTAATGACGAGGGATAGAAAATTCGGCCATTTGAGGAATCTCCTCACACCAGTTTCTCCATTGGGAGGTCAAATCTTCTGGTAGTGGTTCATCCCAATCTATACGCGATGACCAGATCCTTTGTATCAAACACTTTATTCTAACAGTGAAGGGTCCTAAAATTCCTAGAGGTGTCGAAAATCTGACCCAACACCTGTAGGATAAATCTTTTTGTTTCTATAGGTTTAGACAAAAATGACAATAAACTTCGAACATCAAATACAACAGATCGTTAGAATTATCCCACGCCATACCTAAGGCTTTAAATGGGAGATTTTCTTTATCAAAAGTTTCGGGATCTTCATCTGAAACGATACCTTCCTTTATCCACAGTTCATGTAATTCTTCTGAGTTAGTACGAAACTTATGCAAATGCATACTAGCTTCTTTGAAAATTTTGATCGATTCTAGAGTCGTAGTTAAAGTTTCTCTGACTGTCAGCTGACTTCCGATTGCGTCATCTACGTAAATATTGTCATCTAAAAGGTCCACAGTTGTAGGTTAGATTTCTCTATATTTTTTCAGGTGGTATCTAATACTCGCTGCCAACAGAAACGGAGAACAGTTCATCCCAAATAACACTCGAGTAAATCTATATGTATTAGGGGGGATGGTTTCATCAGAGGGAAATTCAAAGAATAGAAATCTAGTTACATCTCGGTCCCTTTCATCTATGAGAATTTGCAAAAAGACCTGTCTGATGTCTGCAGTGAATGCAATAGGATTATATCTAAACCTTAATAGGATGTCGAATATCTCAGGGTATAAATTAGGTCCAACATGAAGACAGTCATTGAAAGAATTCGAGCCTGGGGGATGCGATGACGCATCAAAAACGATACGTAATTTGCTCGTGGTTCGATCCTCGCGTATTACTTCCCTATGCGGCAAGTAAAATGTAACGTTTTCTTCACCTTGAACATCTGTTACTCGTTCTATGATATTTTGATTTAAGTAATCTTGTATTATATTTTGATATTCAAAAAATAGATCTGGATTTCTTTTAAACCGCTTTCTAAGTCGATCGAACCTTTGTTCTGCGATTTCCCAATTATCATTCAAGTCTGAAGTGTCATGTTTCCAAGGCAATCTAACTTTGTAGCGAGAATTTTCGTATGTTATATTGGATTCGAAATGTTTAAGTGCTTCATTTTCGGTTGAATCTAAATTTTCTTTTTCACTAATAAGTCCTGAATTTTCTAGAGTCCAAAATTTTGTTATTTGTTTAGAAATTAAATGTTCCCCTACAACAACATTGAGTGATAGAGAGACTTCATTCTGACTATCCTTTCCTTGTAAACACCAACCGAAAATAGTCTCTACTGCGACAAGATTTTTATTCAAACGTTTAATGTGTCCCATGACAATATCATAATAATAGTCTGCTCCGATTAAAATGCCAATTGATTCTTCACTATCGAGCGAATCTGCGAGTATCAAATTCTTTAGTTGTCGAATTTGTCTAATTCCTTCTAATCTAGGAGTCGGAACGTTTGAGCCTGAAATTTGATCCGTTACTAATAATTCAACTTCTATTCTAGAGTCAGAGGGACTTTTATGTTCCAAACTCAATTTAACCACGTCATAATTTCTTTGAAGAGGGGTGATGTCCCCAAAGGTGTAAACAGTTAATTTTTCTTTCCTAGTTACTTCGAGATTTAATTTGTTAGCTAATTTGCGAGTGTCAAAACTTTTCATGGATCCCGTATCAAGAAGGAGCCTGGCAAACATTTTTTCTTTTCCTGCTTTAATTTTTATTGTGCAGTTTTGCAGAAGTATCACATAGCTAACATGCGAAACGGCGGAAACAATTTTTTCACTTCGTGGTTCAACTTGTGTTTCAATTTTTGAAATTGAAGAAACTTCACATTTATCAGCTTCCGAATTTTTGACTGCCGTGTTTGATTTAAAACATATACCTTCATAGTGCTTGCCCCCACAGATCCTACAAGCCTTTGTTTGTCGATAGGGGCAAAATGCAATTTATGTTTCAAAGACGTGCACAAAAAACATCTATTGCTCTGTTTTAAAATGTCTCTTTTTTTATTTACTGTAAACACTCTGCAGTTTTCCGATAAGTGTTCCTGAGAACAAAAAATACACTTCCGGTTTGGTAATGTCGTCGCAATAAATTCATGTGTGGTAACCGACGGTTTTTGTTTTGAATATTTGTTAAAGTCTTTTCTTTTAACATTAGAATTCCACGTATACTTTGAGTCAAATTTGTTATGTGTTCTTGGATTCCGGAAGTTGTTTTGATTTGTGAGAAAGCGACAAACAGGAGATTTTTTCCCGGGATTCTATCTCAGTCCGTAAAAATTTGAGAAAATTGTCTAAATCAAAAGTTGGACTATCTGTATTGGTACGATGGAACTCCAAAGCAATATCGTTGGGAATGGTTTTCATCAAAACCGGAATTAACATGTTAGAATAGGATTCTGGTTTTACATCGAGAGAGGAAAGACTTCTAATTTGAACATTTATTGTGTCATACAATTTTCTTAATTTTGTTACATCATTCGAGTTTTGTGCAGGGTTTAAATTCAAGAGATTTAACTTGTGCGTATTTATTATCAACTGGGTTTGGCCAAATCTTTTGGTAAGAATCTCTACAGCCGAATCATAATTGGATTCTGAAATCGAAAATCCATCAATAGAACTTGCTGCATTTCCACCTAAATACGATTTTAAATAGTTGAACTTCTCTACTTTTGAAAGCGTTGAATTTTCGTGAATTGTAATTTTAAATGAATTCTAAAAGTTGCTCCATTCATTACAATCGCCATAAAACTTTTGTATTGACATTTTGGGTAACTTGACATTACTTTCAAATTCTTTTTCTTTTTTACTTCCGATTTCTGAATGCGAGTCGCTAGAAATGTTTTTAGAAATATTTAAGTTCAATTTTTGAGATTCGACGCTCTGGAAATAACGTTTGATTTTTGATTTCGTTATTATTATTTTATCACTATATTCCTTGGAATTTTCAATATCTAATTCTAATTTACTATCCTCATCTTTAATCAAACTTTGGATTTTTTTCATCTAAATCCCGAATTTCTATTTCTTTCGAATTTAACAGTTCAAAACAATCGTCCAATTCTAGTCTATTCTGATCTTCAATCAATTTATCAACATTTTTAACAATATTCGTGATGGAAGAACGTAAAGTAGCTCTTTTTTGTTTAATGCTTTGGTATCCATAATAAATAAAGTATTAAAAACTTTACCTTTGGCAGTTTTCGCATAAAATGCTATCCAATTGCTTGAAATATTCACGAACTCACAAACGATTACTAAATATTTTTTCTCTATACTAAACTATTAGGTTACTTCTCGAGACCGATGCACCATGAATAAATTTAACTACTATGTTCTACTAGAAACTAAACTAAGGAGTGAGAAAATCTTCAAACCGAAAGTGATGAAAAGCTTAAATAATTTTTGCATGATTTTTAATAGATTCAATATTTACATATTTACAAGAAGATGATAATAGGCTGGAAAGCCTCTAAAATTATCTAAATTCAACAGAATAGACAAATTATGGGATCTTAATCCCCTTCAAAGAAAACTACATTCTAAAACTGATTCATCACTCTAGCAACAACAAGAGAGAAAGCGAAATTCTAAATTTCAAACATTTGAGAATAAAATCAAAAACGATGCGCTTGTAGCGCCATCTCTTAACATAATATTTCTCTACACACATACCAAATGAAATGTTCTGAAACCTAAGCAAGGTATCGAATGGCTAAGGCGCTAGTCTACGGAAGCAGAGTTTGCAGTGTAACGCCCTCGTAGTTGAAATGAACACACGAGAGACAGAATAAGTTAAAATCAACAGCTTGTATTACAATAAACTTATAAACAAATATGTACACTGGCAGAGAGACTATTCTCGTCTGCATCTCTGAGACAATCACTTAAGGAATCACAAAGACTCTTTCAGTCTTGTGCCGAGAGACGAAACGCACCGTTCAGCACCCAGGACGGGCTTCCGCTGAAAACGTTGACTCTGGCTCAGACCCGTTCTCTGGCACTGCGTCTCTGCGAGTCTCTGCTCTTATATATCTCTTGGCTCGGCGTTGGTATTTTCCGCGCTTTTCCGAGGTGTTCCACGCTCGGTGGCCATAGCGGAACGGTCAACCTCTCAGTCCTCACGGAGGTCAAGCGCCGTTCAGTCGGGGCGGTTCTCCTCAGACCCAGGAGGCGATTGTCAGTAGACGGAGTCATTCTCAGCTACCCCATGGGGTAGCGCCACCAGACTTTCCATATTGTGAGCTGCGTGTCGTAAAAAAGGAAGCGAGGCGACCGTTGTTAATTAAATGCTCCCCCCCCCCCCCCTTGGCTTCTCGTAATCAGGCCTCTCAAAGGAGAGCTTTGGGTTCGGACGATCGCTTCTCAGGAAAGAGGGATTCACAACATTACAGCAGCTTCGAATCTTGCTGTAAGCATGGGTGTTTGTAGCTGTTCGGAATTAGCTTTAGGTTATAGATTCCACTCAGTTTAGCCTCGTAAAAGATGACCTGACCGAAACTACCTACGCAAAATTTCCACATGAATCTTATTAAAGGAAACTTTGATGTCAATTTTCTTAGCCGGGCGATGGCCGAAAGACTAGGGCGCTTGCATTCGGTACCAGAGTTTGTGGGTTCAAGTCCCACTATAGGCATGAATGTTTGTAGCTGTTCGAAATTGGCTGTAAACAGTTGTGCCCGGTCTAATTAGCCCTAGGGTTGCAAAAAATGACCGTAACTAATCAAGCATCCAATATTCATCCATATTGAAATGGGTACACAATTGCTATGCATTTAGATCGTGATCAAAAATATCCTTAAGTCTTCTTAGAAAATCTTACTAAACGTACTTAGAAACTCTTTGCTTCCTAGCAAACTTAGATACTCTGTTTAGAAACTCTTAATGAACTTAGAAAGAATATTACCGTTAAACTTTTACATGCATAGGAAGTTTTACGACTGGATTTCATTTCTTTCTAGACGCACAAGTTAAGAAGAATGTGGAGGAGAAAAAGGCTTTTTAGAAAACCCTTTTAACAGTTAAGATAAAAAGGGATCGTTTTTTCGTTTTGGGTCATTGTGTAGTGATTACGAGGTTATTGCTGCAAATAACCGGGCATTGCGACCAAATAAATCGTGAATTCAAATCTCGATAGTCACCTCTAATATTCATTATGACTGTGTAAGGTTTCTAGTTATTTTTCGCTCCATGTAACATAAATGTCACTCCTCAAGATACCTTGTATGATAGGCCTTTAAGGCCTATCATACAAGGTATCTCGATTGTGGCTGATATACAACTGTACTGTTGCAAGTTGTCAGTAAGTCCGCACGAGACAATGGGAAGGATAAGATTCCTCGGACCCGTGAGTTATAAGGGACTCGGCGTCGGCTCTCACTCCTGGTTACCATGCTCAAATCTTCCTAACTAACTGGTATCTTTATTTTCCTCGTGTAATAAACCTCCGTGTTGCCGGAGAAAGATAAGGGTACCGTAACATGGGGTTACTTTGTGACGGATTTTAAGTTTTTCCTGTGGCAGCCGATCAGTTTTAAGTAGTCAAAAACGAACAATTGCAAAACATTGGTACATCCTTTCCCTACGTAGTAATGTATTGTTCTAACCCAGATCTTTAATTACATTGAGAAATTAAGGTTAAAATGTGTCACAAAGTTGCTTTGTGACATCGGTGTTTTCGCCTTGAAATCCAAAAGGAAAAATTACTTGACACAATGTTAGACAGTAAAACGCTTATCAAAAGCTTGATACACAGTTATATATACCTATTTCAAATATTGGATAGCTTTATCTGTATCTTTGACATCAAAGAGACCTCGGGTGCCCAGGGCAGCCATTAGTTCTTTGAGAAGATGAGGAAATTCGTCCTTCGGCACATTCTGCTCCTTCGGGTAGTTTTTTTTCCAGATAGTCAATACTTCTTTCTCTCCAGTGGTATTTTAGAGGACGGAAAAGTGCAGCATCGAGCGGCTGGAGGAGGTGGGTCGACTTTGTGGGTTATTTTGTGGCAGTGTCGATGTGTCACAAAGTAACCCCATCACCTTTCGATATTTAGGTTATGTTCTCATATCTCTCGAAAATATCAGTACACAAAAGTTATATTACTCTACAATATAACCAACATATTGACAATAAAAGATAATTACCTGTGGTAGTTGGTTCTATAAGGTGTTAGGTTTCAGCACACAAAGTTTCCGAAGTTTGAGTCAACAGCGTGATATCAGTTTTTGACAATACACTGGCCACAGAAGACAATTGACGCCCAACAGATTCGGGCACTGGCCGCTAAATGAGTCTATAGGGTAGACCGGGGCATGTTGGCCATAGGGGCACGTTGACCCATCTGCGATATTTTTCAAACTATCCGGTAGATTGCGTTACTAGCTAAGCGACGTGAGTCTTAGCACGTTTTCTTTCACCCATAACAGCGTCAGCAGCGAAGAAGCAATCAAACGAAAGCCACTTAAAATTTTCACTGAAGTAAGTTTTTTTTTCACTTATAAATAATCGTTTCTGATTTGTTTCTAAATTAAAGTTTCACTTAGGCGAATAGCAATCTAAAAGGTCGTTGTTCAGAGTTAATTTTCTACCTACTGATTTGAAAAAAATATTAGCAATATTTGATACAACGATCAAAAGCCAAAATGGCGATATGGGGCAAGTTGACCCATTTAATTCGGAGCATGTTGGCCCTGCGGAGCACAAAATGCTCCGCAGTCCAAGAGTTTGTTTTCTACATTCATAAGCCTATAAAAGTCAATAAAATTGTCAAATCAGGAGAAGACTGGATTCAGTGTACCAGGTGCAATCGTTGTGCACATGAATCATGTGTCACTGGAGACACGATATTTTATGTTTGCATTCATTGTGATGATGAGAAAGATCGATTAAGGGGACAAGGGACCATCAAATTCGAATTTTTCAATTTACAATATTTAACTCGATATACAAAATAAGAATAATAAATTATCTTGTTTACTACATTGAAAACCTTTAAAATTCAAAATAAGGAATTTTTGGCAGAATGATGCCTGTTTTTTAAAATATTTTCAAAAATGCTAACGTTTTTCAAAATGCCCTATGCGCATTCTGTATTAATTAAAATCCTTAAATTTTGTATTATACGTTTACCACGTGTATATAAATATAAATGTGCATATTTTTTTTTGTTTGTATGAATCTAAAATCTTAAATATTTTTTTCTATTCTGTCTGCTATTTTTATGTTTTTTTATGTTTTTACTTTAATTTATGGTCTATAAATTTGAAAAATATTTGTGACTTCAAAGAATTATGCACAGTTTTGTGACAAACACTTCAATTAACAATTCCGAGAAATTTGGAAGATATCAGAGGAAAATGAATACGCATGGAGTCTTTTGAAAAGTTCTAGAATTTTTGAAGAATTTTTTGATAAACAGGTTTTATTTCTCCACAAAATACTTATTTGTGGATTCTAAGTATCTTCAGTGTAGTAGAAAAGAATACTTATTATACTCATGGTGTACATAGAGTAAAATATTGAGAATTAAAGAAGAACGAGATTGAAGGTCCCTTGTTCCCTTAAGGCAGTAGTTAAGTTGGACAAAATATCTTTTCTTATTCTTTATGCCTTTTATATACCATATTAAAATTACATTTGATATTATATGTGTTTTT
The DNA here is from genome assembly GCA_907164885.2 of Dolomedes plantarius. Taxonomy (NCBI): domain Eukaryota; kingdom Metazoa; phylum Arthropoda; class Arachnida; order Araneae; family Dolomedidae; genus Dolomedes; species Dolomedes plantarius. Next base: position 86,434,520 of record OU015501.1, on the reverse strand, counting down.
TTCATTTCCATTAGTAATCGGAAAATCAAATCAACTTAGAGGGCCAGCCTGCCCCGTTCGATGGGGCAGGTTGGCCGAGCTACTCCGCGTGCTTTCCCAGGGTTGGCAGGTTGGCCAGATTGATGTCCTGCTGAGCTTCATATAGAAACTATTAATTAATATTTTTCAAATTTTCTTATACGTGGTTATGCTTTAAGATGTGCTGATTGTACAAACTAAAAAAAAAAAAAATTTTAATAAATTATTAAAAAATATATTGGAAGAAAAAATGGGCCAACAAGCCCCGGTCTACCCTATTATGTCGGACAAGCTGTTGGCGCTGCTCTTTTCTTTCCCGGTATCACAGACGCGGCGCGAGATCGAAATTACGAAAAAATGTCTGTGTCACAAAGTAACCCCCGTCCTACGGTAGTAGAACAGTTAGCAGAGAAATAAGCCGAGAAAACTTTTTTTTAGGTTTATATTATAAAAAAAAAAAAAAAATTATTTGATTGGTAAAGAGCACGCGCTTAAATGTTTAATCTACCGCATGTGTGTAATGAAAAACATCATTGTTTGCTTTATCTCCTTCATCTCGAAAGACGCAATTTTTGGGTTTGACTTATCAAAAAAGAATGGGGAACCCCAGTAGCTTTGGTGCTAGAAATTGATGTATATATGGGGGGGGGGGGAGTATTTTGTATAGTGATGAAGAAAATATACTGAACGCGACCTCATGGGCTGAATTTCTCTCGTATACGATCAAAACATAAAGAAACTTATTTTTGTAACAAACAGTTTTTTGTTGTATTGGTACTTAAGTTTTACCCCCTTCTTAGAGGCAAGCATTTGAGTATTACAAGCTTTTTACTTTCTTTAAGATTGCTGAAGACAAAACTATTTACTTTAATATCGTTAAATATACCAATAAGAGTATAAATATACCCACAATTGAGAGCCTATAAAGCGTTTATATTACTAACACAAAATCAAATAAATATAATCATCAATATTCATACAAAAACGCCTTGGCGCGTACAATATGTAAATTGCCGTCTCTCATTTTCACCGTTTTAAAAAAAGGCCAGACTCTGATTCACGTCTTCCGTTTTGACCGTTTAAAAAATAAGAAATGCCGATTCACGCCTCTCGTTTACGGTGCTTTAAAATTGTCATCGTCTTCAACATTTTGGAGTCTGAAATTGTCTATTTCTCTATTAAAGCTCTAAATACAAACCTAATTTTGCTTATTGGGTTTAGCCTCCCCCCCCCCTCCCTAGCTTCCCGCAATTGTTCTATTGAAAATAACATCTGTAAAAGGGTCTCCTGCCTGGTTCTTATGATGAGCCAAGTCGTTCATGAAGTACTTACATTCTCAATTTAGATGCATCGTTCGGGTTATGTCGAAGGAGCTGGCGACTAACAAATTCAAGCGTCTTTTTTTATTTTTTAAATATTATCTTGTAGATAAGTAATAATTTTCTGTTGAGAAGTAGCATATGGCAGAGATTGCCCTCGTGCCACGCATTTCCGTGCTCAAGTCTTCTTCGACTGAGAAAGTCTGCCACAGCCATGGGCAACAGATTGAATCGGCTATAACTGATGATTGCGTGTAAAATTTCATCATTCTTTTTGTCCCTAATATGAAAAAGAGTCACCGTTCATGTACCACGGTTTTTAAAAATGTGTTTATTCGCTGTAAGACAATTTCCCGTCTGCATATTCTTGAGATCAAAGGTTCGATGACTAGTTGCCCTAAAGCTTTTCCCTGAAAAAGATGAATTATGTTTTTTTAACGTAGGATTACGTTCCTCCATAACGGTCCTGCGGAAAGGAAAATTTCAGATGCTAAAACCTGTCCATCCTGTGCCTCGCGAGTTCTAAATTTCGCAGCGCGCCAAACCTAGTGTATCGCTTGGCCAAGTTAAACAGAAAAGTTCCAAGATGCGTCAAAATTTTGACATACATATATGTATATATATATGCATACGTACATATATATATTTATATATAAATATATATATATATATATATATATATATATATATATATATACACACACAAAAGGGGTAAACAACGATAAGTTATCCTACGTTAACCCGCGGTAGTTTCGTTAGAAGAGACTACCTGACTTTTTTTTAAAAATTGCCTTCATTTTTTCTCGTTCTTTAATTGGGTTTTAACATTATTGAGTTCTTCGTTTAATTATGTTATCCAGTTATGCATTCAGAGCCAATGCATACAGAAAAATAGCTACAGGATTACGGTTTTTGAAAAAAAAAAAAAGTGTTACTTCTTCTACCTTTAGGACAATTAAGAAAACTCAAGATAAGATAAGGCTATTATTATAAGTAGGACAAGTTTCTTGCTTACCGCGAAATCATAGTTTAGAAAGAATGCAAACGGAGAACATTCTTGAATGGATTGAACGGAAGAAAAGTTATTTTTAAGCTCTGGAATTATTTTTGAAAATGTCAAACGTTTTTATGATTATGTTTTAGCGAAATAAGAGCCTGAACAGTAAAGCTTAGAACATGTTCAATTCAAAGCAAGTTTATAATTTATTCAGATTTTATCAAAATGTTATTAATTTAACTAAAGTAGTAAAAACTGAAATATAATTTTTTTTCTTTGTGTGCACGCAGTTCTTTACAAAAACCGAATTTCGTGACTGATTTCTGGAACTCAACCCTCATGAATGTCCAGCAGTGGCCGCTTTTTCGAAATCTTTACGTTCCACGCACAGTCATATCGCCATTCACAAATGGCACCTTAGCATCGCGATCATTATCGAGAAAGAAACGATGTGTTAGATATACGATGTTAATTAAGTTGTCTGTATTGATCTTTTACACTGCTTTCTAACTTTGTGTTTGTGTTGCCATGCATTTTGTACGAATTCCACTTTCAAAAATTTCCGCTTCTTTTTCTATAAATAGACCCTTAATCATTTTTATCATTTACGCAATATATCTTCTGATAAAAACAGCATTCATCTGAAATGATACGCAACTAAATTTAGATTTGCCAATGATAAAAACTTAGTTTACACGTCACAACTGGGTTCATTTATCTATACTTTCATTGAAAAGTATTCCACAGTCTCATTTTAAAATATATAGGGATGTCTATCTGCTTATGAGCCGCTCCTTTGTCAAATCCGATTAGTCCGTAAAACAAAAAGTGAAGTAAAGTAATAAAATAATATACATTGTTTTTTAAAATTCCTCTGAAAATATAAATTTAAATAAACATTATAAAATGTATTATTGCAGATGTAGCTTTGATCTGACGACATACAAAGTCTATAAGATAGAATATCCATAGAGTAATCGTTATTATTACAATTTTTGCGTGACTAAAGGACTTAAACCGATTTGGCAAGTGAAAAAAGGTAATAACATCCAATTCAGTCTTCAAATTATTCTTTTTACTACAGAAAAAAAATTGAACTAATTGTTTAATAATTCATAAGTACTTATCACTTCAGCAGTTAGACTGTAACTGACTAATTAATTTTTCTTTTTTTGTGACGAAACAACAGTAACCAATTTACTGTTATCATCAAATACTTGCTTCTGCGTTTGAATTGCATTATTGCAACGATTTACATTAGGGTATGGACTTAACTTGATTGGCTTCTGAGAAAAGTTACTTATTATTCGAAGGCCAAAAAAATTTCTCATTTAGTGGTGTTAATCCTTATTATTTGGGAAATTTATTATGAATGTAAAAGTCAATCAAGTGCTTTGACACTAAAATTTCAATAAGTGGACTTTACCGATTTGGCTTGTAAATGGCTCATATGTATTTCAAATAGAACTTAATCGTTTGATTGTGACATAATCGAATCCATGGCCAGTTTAGCTTCTACCTTTTTAAAAATAAAAAATGATATTCCAAGTACTAATGAAGTAGAGGGATGTCATGCGTGACCCACATAAAACGCTATGCATAAACCTAGATTTATTTATTCTAAAGACTAAGTTTTATGTGTGACAGCATATTTTGTAGGTGAAAGTGAAACAAACATATTTTGCTCTTTGTTTTTAAAGAAACAATTGACACGTGAAGCCATATGCTGTTACTAGCAATTATCGTGTTAGCAATTTATCAGATTTCAGCGAATTAAAATTGAATATAAAGTTGAACTCCTATTAATTACTTAGCTGTATGTTTGATAGTAGAAGCAGAGAAATAAATCTCATATTACCCTTTGTTACAGGCTTTCACAGAACAGACTAGTCATCGATTACAAGTTTTCATTTTCTTTGTATTTGCGTAAATATACATACAGCACATCCTGTTTGAAAGCCCGGCGCGTCTGTATTATTTCAGTGTGCATGTGTATTTTTGAGTTCTCCCACTTTTCCCTTCCTGGCATTAAACTTTTATCGACGTATGCTTTCGTAGTTATTAAAGTATATTAAAAAGTTTTTCGGTCTTCATTTGTATAAAAGTAAATATTACGGACCTTTTAGCTTGTAAAAAGTATTTTCTGTATTATGAATGCAGAGCCATCCTTACTTTTGAAGAACTGGGATAGATTAAAAACAGGAATTGATTGGCAACGTTGTTATAATGTTAGCTGGATTAAGAATGAATAAAGAGAGAACAAATAACGAATGCAGTTTTCGGTTTGTCAGCTGGCTCATGAATACTAGTTAATTACAGGGTTATTTCTTTGCGAATATGCTAACGGACATTTTTTTCTGCAGCCTAGTTTCGAAATCATTTGTATCACTAATTTAATTGAGAGTTCTCCAAATTTTCTTACATTTTATGTGACATAAATCATTTCGCAAGAGTATGCATGAAAGCCACCGAAACCGGAGCTTTGCACAACTTTGAAGTTTAAAGTTTTGTAGTTTCAGTTTCATCAGCTATTGCCAGCATGCATGGTAACAGAAGATCATATGTGGTGACGCAACTTTTTTCAGTAGGTGTTTTGTTTATCTTTTTTTTTTTTCAAGTCAAATTTTTCTGGATTGGTTTCGTATGCGTGCTTGGAATTTGCGGTTCGCGTATGGCTGTTCAGTGCTCACATAGGTAAAGTAGTTATTATGCATTAAAAATAGTAGTTCACTTTTTTAAGAACCGGAGGGATTAACTAGAAATGATTATCTCTTGAAATACTAGGGGAATAAATAATATGTCTATAAATATTTTTAGGCATGAAATTAACGTTGGGACATTGTTGAAGCGAAAATTTGTTGTCTGGTCATTGTATGTTTTCAAAAAGAAAAAAATATGAATTTTACCTTAATTTCAAACTATACATAGGTATTCTGCATAGTTGATGTCGTCATCATATTTATGTCGATATATGAAAATGTGGGCTTTTGCATGACGTTAAATATAGTGACATTGCCATTTTGTTTAGGTAATTATTCATTGAGCTCTTATACTAAAAATAGTTTGATTTGACTAACCTTTTGTAATCACTGGATTCGCGAGGTCTGATTAGACGGATTTATATAATATATCAATGTCTTTATAATACATCTAATGACCTATAAAGTTGTCTGAATTGCCCCGTATTACAAAGTATGACAGTAGCGCCCCAAAGCAACCAACCATCTGATTTCCGTACATTTAACAATTCCTTACTTTATGTAGATAAGCTAAATACTTGAAACATTACTGAACAAGGAACGAGGCAAGATGCTCAGACTTTTTCAGGCAGAAAACAATTATTTGTCATAATGACATGCAACCAGGAAGATGGTGAAGACAGGTTTTAAAACAATTGAGAAATTTTGATTTGTCATTGGCAGGTTTCCAGTATCTGCACACGTACCATATTTTATGGGACCGCATTTGAATATGCAGGTAAGAATCAAGTAAATTTGGATGAGAAAAATTCCTCAAAACGTAATGTTACTGAATGAGACTGAAGCTTTATGAGCTAATGTCATTTTTTATTAGCTAATCAATTTATTGGCTAAACTTTGCAACAGCTTATGTTTTGTAAAATGCAGTTGTTAACTCATTTTGATCATCAAATTGAGAATATGTTTATATGAATAGCCGGAACATTTTTTTTTTTTTTTTGCGTGCACGAAAGAGAGCAATTTTCCGGATAAAGGGCTAAAATCACCATTTAATGGAAAAGCTAATAAAACTCATCATAGAACAGAGTTCAGTGCAACAGTAATATATCATTTTAACTTCATGAGAGTTAGGCACGGATCGTCTCCCGGGGGAGTCAACCATCTTCTGGAATGACATCGCTTGGTCTTAGCGATTTCTTTGGCGTACCAGGTATTATATTTCGCTGTAACTCAAAACCTCACTTCTTTTTATCTCTGTCCAATCTTTCCCGATTGTTTACTTTTTGTTGTAAGTTGATGATAAATGGATATAAACTTATGAATTAATCTGCTTACTTGTCTAAAATCAACTCTGTTTAGTAGAATTTACATTGTCCAATTTTAGGTTTTAAAGTGGACGTTGATGAATTATCTCATTTTTCTGATCAGTAACAAATGCTTTTTCGATACAGATTCCTATTAATATAATCTTGGTAGAAAACCTGATTGAAGCTCGCCCTATTTTTTACTTTGATTCGTTTTACTATAATGGGAATTCATGATTTAATCTCTCTTAATTTTTAGGGGACCTATATATGGGTTGTTGTTCAAGGCTGTTCATTTGACTATTCGGGAACAGTCCCATGGACAAGTGCTGGCGTCAATTCAAGTTTGTGCATGGGTTACTCCGAATCCAAATTGTCTACGTGGAGTACTGACACATTAAATCTGTGGTTGTGAAAACCCGTATTTAGTTTTTGTTCAGTGCTTCATTTGGGGCTATTTCAAACCCCTTTTCATTAGAGAGAATTTTCTTTTAATTTTTAATGCTAATCGATATTTGGTTCTGTAACTTATTATATAAGGAGCTATGTATTTAACTAAAATTTTTTGTAGTATATGGAGGGCAGTCTTTGATGCGGAGATCTGGAATTTTGTGCTAGTATTTTTTGGTCGTTCACGCCTGTTTAATAAAAATGAGATTTCTTTGTCCAAATATGATAATAAGTGATTTACGCTTGAAATTGTCATTAATACCCTTGTTATTTCTATGAAAGTAATAAATTATGTATAGCAAGAAGATATATATATCCTGACTATATTTAGCTTCATGTTAATATATTATGAGATATGGTTCAGTTCATTTAATGCGCAGCATAGCATTTTGAAAATTTGTGTAGGATAGATGAAAATCTAAGCAAGATTAACTGCCTATTAACAGGGCCACAGAAAAGATAACCGTCGAGAAATAGCAATACTAGAATTCCATCTTCCTGTCTTTTTTCTTATTTTATACGTAGTACATTTCGAAAAGCATCAAAATCGTGGAAGAAAGTCTCCAATTTTAATAAACATTTCTTATTTTAAATGATGATTTTATTTTATCCGCCTTGCCGTCGTCCGTCCCTTGTGCTTCTTACGTGTGAATGTAGTACAAGTAACGAATCCTCCAATGAGAAGGATTAATAGTTCTAACGGACTGCTTGACTGCCCTATAAATGTCAATGCATGTGTGATCGATACGATGCTTAGGTTATATATACTTAGATACTATCACTTAGTCCAGTATTTGACACATACACAATGCAGCTGGCAACATGTCGAGCAGTTTTAAAATTATTAACAACACTTTTAACAAAACAACAACACAAAAACAAATTTAATTAAGTGGCTGAACTGTTCTTCCGTCAGTTTCTGTAATAAGTATGTTTACTTGCTGACGAAAATAAGAGAAGAATTTAGTTTTTCCATAGATTAGCCGTTTTGCTAGCAGCAAGCTGTGTGCATTATCTAATGCAAAAACAAAAGTTCAAACTGACGTCCGATGGTTATACATTTGGAGAGTATGTTGAGAGTGATTCACAATTTTTGACGTCATCGCTAATAACTGTAAACGAAATGATAGAAGGGAGAGAAGAATCCGAGAGTAGAAGTGATAAAAAAAGACGACGACGTATCAGCTGTACAATAGCAATTTAGTTTTAGAAGTGAATCTCACATTTTTATTCTTGTATAATTGCACATAACTAAGGGTAATTTGAATGAAAATATCAACTTAGCCCTAACAGCTCAGAACAATGAAATTTTCTCTGTTAACTCCAGAAAATTTATTAAAAAATTATAAATTGTGTCGAATTAAAAATAGGAAACTTTCAGCATTTTAAATTAGTATTTTAGTCAATATATTAACTATATTTGAGAAGCTTTTTAAAGTGAATACTGAATTTTTTGCTTTCGACTTCTGAGGGAAATTTATACATTGTAACTCAGGAAATTAATAAATTTGAAAAACTGAGAAATTTTAAATGGAATATGCCTAATAGTTGGTGAGTAGCTCTTTTATTTCATTATTTGTATCTGCGCTTACACAGAAATAATTTTTTCTTGGCGACGTCACACAAATGTGTAACATTTTTGTGTGACGTTTTCGTGGAGCGTTTAATTTTTTCGTTAATCTTTCATTTTTTTCTTCATATGCATAAAAAATGAATAGATTGAAAAAGGAATCCTCCGCCAAAGGGGAAAGGGTCGCTTTAAGCAATTGGGGGGGGGGGGGGGGGTGCTCCCTTAATAAGTATCTATATATATATGTGTGTGTGTGTTTATATATGTATATAACAACAACATATCCATAAAGCATTGGGTATAGTTTCATAACATCGTAGGTGAGCCTGCTTTTCTTCAATAATTTACCACCGCATTATTCTAAGGTTCTGGAATTTGGTTAACCGCCTTTCGACGATCTTAGTCGTGTCCGATTAGTCCAACTTTCCGTGTAGAGGAAGCGTCGATCATAGGACTCCAAATATTGCATTCTCTATTCTTCTCTAAGTTTTACTGTTTCTGTTTCGAAATCTTATATTTAGCTTTCAACGTCTTGTTACATACTGTGTTAAGAAAATGTTAAATTATTTGTTTCATTTTAAAATTACTATTGTACTGAAATTATATTTTTCAGGTGCTAACCCTCGTTCTTAAAAGTTTTTTCTGGGCTTTAAACTCTCCTTGAACAACGTTGTTTGGTTTCCACCAAGGTCAGAGACAGGATCTAAATTTATTCAGGTCATATGTACTTAATATCAATAATTATGTGGGGCGACTTTTTCTCATGTGTCCTTGTACCGGATTTAATTTTTGCACGTCCATAGGCACATTGAAAATTTTGGCTAATTGAACAACCAAAATCAAAAAAATAAATTCTCATTCTTTGATTATTTTTCATGTCAAGTTGGAAGTAAAAGTAGGTTGCTTCATTCCATGCTAGGTACCCTGAAATAAGCAGACTTAGTTACGATACTTCAACTAATTAATTTCAGAATTAACGCGTGTAATTAGTTCTAAGATCTGTTAAGTTCCTGAAATCGAGAGAGAGAGAGAGATTAAAGAATTAGAATGTCATTACATTTCAAGTTTAAAGCTTCATCAAATTATCTCTATGACATTATGGAAGTCAAATTTATTTAAAATAAATTGGTATTGCTTTTACAATTTTGTGTGAAATCCGCATGACTATTTTGCCGAGAGTGGAAAATAAACTGCTTTTGAATTCATTTGTTAAACAGACTGATACCAAGCCCATCTTATCCCCTTTCTTTATAAAGAATTCTAGTATTCTCCGCCAACAATAAAAGCTAATTAGATTAATTTTACAATCCTTATCACTTCTTTGCGACCCCTTGTTTGGCTTCGGCAAGCTGTGTGACAATTCTTAGATCTTTTAAAAGTGATGTCTCGATCCGAAATTAGCCCGATTGAAATACTTTGCTGTCCTCACTGACGTGAGTAACAGAGGAGTGAAGTTGATGCGTTATTCTACTTCTCGTGGGTTAAAATGAATACAGTGATTTCCGCTTATAAGAATCACGTTTGTTATTACTGTTTTTGATTCTTATAAGCGGTTTATTCTTATAGCCGAAATTTAGGATTTTGGACAGGCACACACACACACCTATATATACATATATTAGATAATTTACCATAAAATACTCTTTAATTTACGTTAATTATCTTTTATAAAAATTATTTTTTATAATTTTAAAAATACAACTTAATTTCTAGACCTATAAGTAGATACACATGATTATAGTAAGAGAAGAAAAAAATCCAATATTTGTTACCACATACCTGCTTAACAGTTTTAACATTTCAACTACAAGAAGGGAGAAAGAAAAAGTTTTCTTAGTTTGACGGAATGAATTTTTCAGGAGGCTGTTTATACCTCTTTCAATACTAATAGTCTCAGACGAAGATTCACCTTCTAGCTTACGTTTCACGGTTTGATAACGTGCTGAATACTACTAATGTCACGTTTGCCTAAGTGATAGTGGACACTTCGCCGAAGATTTATGTGTTTCAGAGTCCAGGAAGCCGCAACCAGGATGTGGGAGGTGGGAAAAAAAAGAGTCCCTATTTTTGTTTGTCAGTGGAGAAAAGTGAAATCGTACCCGGACGGGTAAAGATGCCCCCGGGTCAAGCTAATAGGGCAGTGGTGTGCTAAAGCTTTTAAGGGGAAACTATTGTGTTATGTCTAATAAAGAAAGGGATGAATTTTACGACTATATTCCATCCCACCTTATCAATCTTCCTTACATTTTTTTTTTTTTAAATCAAGAACTTCGTGCCTTTTGAGGATTTAAGTGGCTTTTTTGGAAAAATGAAAGGAAAGCGAAGAGTGTAAACCGATTCTTAAAACCGGTGGATTGATTCTTTAAAGCGAAAATTTTAACATGGAAATAATACATTTGTTTTTGTTTTCGCGATATTGATTCTTATAACCACTGATCACTATAAGCGGTGGTTACTGTATTTAAGAGAGGTGTTTTCCTCAGCGCTAAAAAAACTGGGATGCTCGAGGGAATTTTGATTTCCGTCGTAGTGGAAATGTAGAATTCCCTTTCGTTTCAGCAGAATTCTGTGTGATTCTTTGTTTTTCTCTTATTTTTTCTGTAACACGTGTTTGGTCAGTCTTTTTGTAATAAAAAATATTTCATTCAGTGAGAAGATTTTATAATTCTCAACTTTTTGGGATTTAATATTACTACTAGATTTGGGTTTAATATTATTTTGTTCTGTATAAAGGTTTACATAACGTCGTTTCGTCCCATCATCACTGCATAAACAGCTGAGTTGCTGAATGACGTAGCTCGAGGATGTCAGTTCAGGTTATCCTCCATTTACATGTTACCCTTTGAAAAAGCGTAGCTATTGTTTGGAAACCTAGCATGCGAAAAAATAATTCTTTTGTTTTCATAGAGATATTGTTTCAAAAAGTGGAAAAAATACGGATTGAAAAGAACAAGTCGTTGCAAGATGTTTAAAAAAATGGTAGAATTGTGTTAAAGGTGTAAAAATCGCATACACGAATCTCATGGACACCGATAATGACGAAGCAGAAAAGGGTATTTATTCTTATTATATTTTAAGTTACATGGAAATACTCGTAGCTAAGAATTTCCCTACAAATAGAGCACGAGCTTAAACGAGCTCTTAACCCCCCCCCCCCCCCCCAAAAAAAAAAAAAAAAAAAAAAAAAAAAAAAAGTATGGAAAAATAAATAAATAAAATAAAATAAAACTATCATTAAAATTCGATACTGTAAAAAATATCGAAATTCAAAAAGTTTTTTTTTCTTTCTTTTATATATATATATATATATATATATATATATATATATATATATATATATATATATATATATATATATATATACATACATACATATATATATATATATATATATATATATATATATATATATATATATATATATATATTAAGTGTTCCGTTTAACGCAGTCATTCCGAAACTTGCCGCCCGCTCGTCTTCTTGATCAACATCATCGTTGATGAGGTTCTTTTAGATGCTTAAATATTTTCTGATACATCCATTGGGTAAACATTCTTAAGTGAATCGAACGTTTTGACTTGAAGAGTTTATAAAAGTTACGTTATAATTACTTTAGTATAATGAAAATAAAATTGTGAAACGTGTAATTCATACTCCATACAGTGCAGTGTCATGTTATGATGAAAATTACATACAGAGAACATACGATAACAGTTTTTTGTATCGGATTTTGATAAAGTTTGTGATCGGAAAGTTAACATGAAATGACGTTGTGTAAGCTGTCAAACGAAATCATGCATCTAATGTCAATGCATATTAATTTTAGGCCGTGAATGTTTTTGATAGCGTTCATGTTGCGTTAAAAAAATGTCGAAAACTATGTTAAACTTAGGTTTCGATGTTGTCGGAGCATAGAGATAAAAAATCTGAGTGCTTTACTGTCAATTAAAACGTGCTGATACATTCGCATCTTATTTATTACGTTGTTGTTTGGAAACCAGAAATCCGTTAGTATGCGATACATTTTATATTAGAAAATATGTAACAGTAAAATTCATATATTATTACATTGAAAAAAAAATTGGAATTTTCTTCTAATAGGTCCATTTATTTTTCTGTGTGAAAATTTGAATGCTGAAATGAAAGTTTTGACAGCAAAAACAGGTTTTCATTGTATTTCCATTTTTAATATTATTTATTTTTGTTAAGAAAGAAACCCCTGGAAATTGTAAAAAGGTTTTCTCTAATTATTGGTTGCAGAAAATGCCTTCATTGCTTGAAATATGAGCTCTCCACCCCCTTTTTTTAAAAACTAAGCTATAGTCAACCATTTACAACAAATCAGATTTCATATGTATGTTATAATGTGATTAAATTTGTATTTTTAAATAGAATATTATATCATTATCTGTGGTTTCATTGATTTAATAAATTTTTTGTGTGTGGTGTATAGAATTATTTAGAGTATAACATGGAGAAAAATTTTAATGTTTGATAATATCCACTTTGAATTGTACTGAATGTAGGTACATTACCATCTTCTGCTATAAAAATTATGTAAGTTGCAAGATAAAAACTTTTTATTACACTTATTTTGATGCAAATTTTCAGTCTACAGCAGTTTTCTACTATATCTTATCTGTACTGGTCCGTTATGTTGATATGAGAGACATAAAATGATATAGTGTGCACTTTCTTGAGTATGGGAAAAGGTTATCTTTTTTATTTATTTAGTGTCATTTTATTTCTAACGTTGGTTGAGATGGCTTGAAAATTTCTGATCATATTTTGAACAATTCTGAACATAAGTATGCTGAAGGATGATTGGTGGTATATTTATCAATGTATTTATCAGTTTATCAAAATCTATTATTCACGTTATATTTTAATTCACAGATAACTTCACAGAGAAATTACAGATTGTAATGGCTTTATATTCATGATTTTAAAATGTTTTTCTAAGCTAAAAGAAGTAACTATTTAATCAAAAATGTTTCTGTTAGTTGTTTTTCATTATAGATGAATTAAGATATATTGACAGGTTTATGTGTTTGTAAATTTTAACTTATTTTATCAAAACATGTCTTTTTATGAAAAGGTATCTGTGACAGGAATTTCACTGACACTGTACTTTGAATTAATGTTATTTACTAGTCCAAAATGTTGTTGTTTGTTAAAGTCTTTTTGTGCTATTATTTTGTTGCATGTTTCAGGTTCTGGAGTATTGCAAGAAATGGAGGATCTTCCTCCTGGTATTGGACAGTATGATGATTTTCATACCATTGATTGGCAAAGGGATATTGCCAGAGATCGCATGCGTCATAGATATATTGTGAAAAAAAGGGGAGAGTCAATATTTGAGCTCATCAGAAGTTTCCATGATGCCTGGTCAGGATGGTTATGTGTTCTTCTTGCTGGTCTAGCTGCAGGTTAGAATTTTGACTTGTAAATAATTGGTTTAAATACATTGATACAATACATGAAGTAACCATGTCTAAGTAATGACTGTTGTTAAATGTAGTGACCTTCCTAAGTATAATAGTTTTAACAACCTATAATAGGCTGAGATATATTGACATGATAACTACAGAAAATTTACGTGTACATTATTCTTATATATGTATTCATGCATTTCCTATAATTTTAAAAATCTTCATAAAATAATAGTTTTTGATACTATATATATGTAAAAGAATGTTATATAATTTTATAAAGTTTCTTAAATACAGAACTTCATGTTATTAATGAATTACTTTCCCTTTGTTAAAAAATTATTTCCTCATATTATTGTACTTATTGTGTCCCATACTATTATATATAACAATATCTGTTAAATCCTAAATGAAGTCAGATAATAAATTGACTTTTTAAGACGTTTAAATATTATATACATTAATGCTTAATTCTGTGGGTTTGCAAACATCAATCCGAAAGAAAATTTTGAGTCTTTTCAAAAATAAATTCAAGGACATAATATAAATGAAATTTCTATGCATTTAATTTACTCCTTCCGTATGGCTAATGCCGGGGTAACTTAATAGTTTTGAATCTTCCTTCCTTCCATAGGTTTGTCTAAATCAAAGATTGGCTGTCTGTGGCTCATAGGTCACTAAGTACCTTCTGGAGATACTTGAGCTAATCCCTAAGGTTTTACCTTGAAGATTGTTTAAAATTTATAAGGAGTAAAATAGGAGGGATGAATTTTCTTCAAAAGGCATTCATTTATCATTTTGATCTAACTGCTGCAGTGTTTTCAGCTCCTAAAATATTCTGTTACATATTTGGAAGTTTTTTTAACTCAAAGAATGAATGGGCTGAAAAGGGTAAACACTTTATTAAAGTTCTTGTGTTCATCTAGTTTTACTAAATTACAAATCAAATGTATATTAGTAAAATTAAAATGAATTCTCAGAAATAATTAAAATTGTGCTAGTAACTCAGTGCTAGTAATATGTTAGTAACTCAACCTAATTTTGTTTATATTGTAATATATTTGATGTCCTATTTTGTAAAATGAATGAAGGTATTATTTTTGTTACATTTAGTTTTTTTATGGTGATTAAGTATTTTTGACTGGCTCTTCTGTGGCAAAAAATAGTGTGAAAAGAGAATTAATAATTTATATCACTTCACAAAAGTTAAAAAAAAAAATTACTAAGTCATGATCTAAATTGTTATATGTAAGCTGATCTTCTTTAAGGGCATTACTAAAAATAAAATAAATGCATTTATTTTTTTTTTTAACTTAATGTTAATTATAAAATTAATATTTCTACAATACATTTATTTCTGTAACTTTTACTTCATAGGTGTTGTTTCGGGCATTATTGATATTGGTGCTGGATGGATGAAAGATCTGAAAGAAGGTATCTGTCCAGAAGCATTCTGGCTCAATAGAGAGCAGTGTTGTTGGTCTTCTAATGATACTTTCTATGAAGGGGACAAATGTGCTCAGGTTTGCAATTTTTTTCTTCAGTTGGTTTTAAATGGATTTTGAGTATAAAAAGTACTGAATTTATATAAATTGCATAAAGGAATCTCAAATCTGTTGAAATTATTTTTTGTAATATGTTTCTCCTAAAGCTGAATATCTTAAAGAAACACACAATGAACACTTCATTTCCTTAGTAAATTCAAAAGGATAGCTACATCCATTTTGTTGTGCATTCAGTGTGATAATTATACCAATGCTTCAGGGCCTGATGATGAACTGTTAACTAGTTTCAAATTTATAGCCATATTTTGTAATTTACTGTAGAATTGAAGAAGTGTTCATTTCATATTTGTTATCCAGAAGTCATGAGTATAAGATAAGTTTTCCTATAGAAAGGTTAATTGGATTTATATAAAGCATCTGCAAGAAACATATCACATGCATGATATAATGAGTTTGCTTCTTATTTAATTACTAAGTAGCATTAAATTTAATGTAACTTTATGCTTAGCTACTGAAACAAAAATGACTGTTGTAGCAGTCTATGCATGAAATTATTACAGATAATGATATATTTAATTATCATATACTCATAAAATTTCTAAAATAATTAAGCTTGTAATGATATAATTTTTTCAAAATATTTTTTATTTATAATTTCACTACCTAATATACAGAAAAAGATGAATTTAATGATAATGTCAGAAATTTTTTTGCTTTCTAATTACTTCTCATATCTAACTTTTATTCTGTGCTGATCATTTTATTTTGATTTTTTCTAAGTACATCTTGAACTGTTAATTTTTTACCCTCCTTCGTTTTTTTTAATTTCAGTGGCTTACTTGGCCAGAGGAATTTGGTTATGTGAGCGTAAATGCTGGTTCATATATTATTGAGTATATTATGTACATCCTATGGAGTCTTCTTTTTTCATCCCTTGCTGTTTTATTAGTCAGAACCTTTGCACCATATGCCTGTGGTAGTGGAATACCTGAGGTAAGTTTTCTTTTCACACATTACTTATTGTGTTTGTCTCCTAAGCTGTTAATATTTTAAATACAAAAGAAATCTTCTTCTGGGGCACTACAGCTTACTGCTGGCCAAGGCCGTCCCAATAAGTTTACACCATCTGGCCCTATCTAAGACAATACTCCTCCAGTCTCCCCTATATATAGTTTTTATATCATTCTCAACGGCATCAAGCCACCTACACAGGTGTAAGAAATTAAGAGAATTTGCAGACTTGGTCGATTATCTCTAGAACTACTGTACCGATTTTAATGAAATTTGATATGTACATACATTGATACAAAACAAAACAAATAGCCATTCAATAATTGTAATACACAAGTATGATCGTGCGTAACACTCATTGGAGTCGGAAGGTATAAAACAGTGGTTGCAGAATAAACAAAAAAATGGGTTAATAGGGGGTATGGTCCCCTCTTTCAGAGATACAGGTCTCGCAGTGTGATTTCATACTTGAAATAAGGCAGTTTATCATTTCCTGTGGCAATTGGTCCCACTCGTTCAGCAACGCTGTTTTCATTCCCTGGATTGTTCTCGGAGGGGGGTTGTGAGTTGCAATTTCCCTCCCCAGAGCATCCCAGACATGCTCTATAGGGTTAAGATCTGGAGATCTGGCTGGCCAGTCCATCCAGCGAATATCCTCACTCTCTAGAAATTCGTCGACCAGAAGAGCTCTATGTGGCCTCGCGTTATCGTCCATTAAAATGAACTCAGGGCCAACTGCACCCCTGAAAAGGCGAACATAAGGCTCCAAGACCAAATCCCTATACCTCACACCAGTCACAGTGCCTCTTTCAAAGACATGGAGAGGTGTGCGGCCATCTAACATGATGCCTGCCCAGACCATTAAACCTCCTCCGCCATAATGGTCGATTTCGTGGACATTGGAGGGTAGGTAGCGGGTCCTTGGTTCTCTCCATATGAACGTACGGCGAGAATCGGTGTTTAGGCTGAACCGGGACTCATCAGTGAAGAGAACGGTCGCCCATTCATCCATACTCCAATCTTTATGCTCTCTGCACCATGATAAACGGATTCTCCTGTTCGTAGAAGTGAACGGGATGCAAACAGCAGGTCTTCTTGCAAACAACCCTCTCTCATGAAGTCTTTTGGAAACAGTCACCCTTGATACACAGGTTCCTGTGGCTGCATACAAGTCACGAGAGAGCTACGCCTCGCTATAATCGACAAATGGCGATCTTCTCTGGCCGTCGTGGCTCTTGGACGACCATGCCCAGGCTTTCTTTCGATGGATCCGGTATCCTGGAACTGTTTCCCTAAGTTACACGCGACGCTGGGCGTTAAATTGAACTCTCTACAAATTTGGACTTGAGATTGACCTGCTTCTAGCCTCCCCACAATTCGCCACCTCATTCCATCATCTAAGCGTTGGTGGTTACTCTTTTTTACTGTTACAATTTGAAATTAACCGATTGCTGCAAAATAACACCAAGAAATTCGCCGAGGTTTGCTAGCGAATGAAATGCATCTTAACTTACGTGTGCTTATAAAGCCTGTTTCTCTACTGGCTCTGCCTACACACACGTGTACATTTACGTATTTGACGTACAAGATTTGCATTTTTGTCTAGAAGCAGTGGTTTTACATTCAGTTCAGTTCTTTTCATGAAATTCAATAAAATATGCAAATTCTCTTAATTTATTTCACCAGTGTACTTGGTGGCCTTCCTCGCTTTCTAGCTCCCATAGGTTTGGTAAATGTGAGCTTTTTTATTGGATTTGTGTCTTCAGTCCTGTATAAATGATCCAACCATCGAATCCTGTGGCTTTTTATGACCTTGACAATACAAAAGAAATCTAATCAGTTTTATTATCTCCATACTTGTAAAGGTTTGTCAGTAGTATACACCTACAGTAATATCATGGGGTTACAGATGAAACACACTAAGTCAAAAAACAAGATTTTGAGAAAACGCTGATCAAAGATTTTTTTCTTGTAACTTCTTTGGTACTTACATTATTAAATCAAATTAATTTATAGCACTGGTATTTTATTGCTAATTACAAACCAGTCTTGGCTGTCATATACTTATTTTATATTATTATCCTCAGGATGGTTAATGTGTTTCACCTATACAAACTACTAGGCTAGAGTACTTAATGTGATTACAGAATTTTGAAAAAAAATGAAATAATTAAAGATATGATTTAGAAGGTTTCACCAGTAGAAACATCTCCTTTTTCTGGTGAAGAAAAGCTGAAAATCCGGAAGTTGATAATTTTGACTTAGTATGTTTCACTTGTAACCCCACGATATGTGATATATGTTTTGTGATTTTAATACATAGTATGTATATTCTTATGTAAATATTTTAGCACATATCTTCCTGATTTTTTTCCTGTTGTTACAGATAAAAACTATTCTCAGTGGTTTTATAATTCGTGGCTACCTTGGAAAATGGACCCTTACGATTAAATCTGTTTGCATGATGCTTGCTGTAGCTGCTGGTCTCAGCTTAGGCAAAGAAGGCCCTCTTGTACATGTAGCTTGCTGTATAGGAAATATATTTTCATATTTGTTCCCCAAGTACGGGAAAAATGAAGCAAAGAAGAGAGAGGTAATGTGTCCATATTCATAAATCTGTGTAATCTTTATGTATGTTCAAGTACATTTTTGTATTACTTATTTTCTATCGCTCATTATAATTATTACTGAATGGAAAACACTAAGCATTTTAAGAATCCTTCGTTTTATGTCCTGTTCAGAAGCAATCTGTTTGTGTGTTGTCTTTTATAGTAAATTCAATATAATTAATTAAAACTAGTATCCCATGAAGTATTAGGTTATGTCAGTATTTTAGGCAAATGTGACAAAATCAGGTCGTTCAGTGCTTTTGTAACTAATGGATCCTTTTACTGTTTATGTTTGAGATACTTTATAAATATAAAAATCATTGATGACTTAATATGGAATTATGTTGACTTTTATCTAACAATGACTATTATAAACCAAATATGGTTTGTAAGTGTATGTATAAAATACCCATAACTTTGTCTGAGACCTTTTCTAGCTTATTTCATAAAGTCATTAAAATAATTATCGTGGAATAAATATTATTGCATAATTTTAGGTTGTTGAATACTTAGTTTAATCTAACTATCCATAAACAACTAATAAAAAAGTTCTGTGTTAATTAAATTGTTTTTTAGTGTAAAAGCAGCTAATTCTTAATTTTTGGTTATTTTACTGAGTATTTGTATGAAAAAATGTTTATTAGTTGTTTAAGCTGGTTTTCACTCATAAAATTATCATTAAAACACTATAAATTTGACGAGCTAGTTGAACTTATAACAGACTGTAGAAAACTGATGTCATTAATTCTCAGTTTCATCAAAACCTTTTTAATTGTTAATCGTAGCAAAGATTCATAAGATGTGATTTATATGAATCATAATTGGCTAATTTTATGAATATACATCTGTTTTAAAAAATAATTTGATGCAAATTACTTTTTCTACTTTTGTCTATAACATGCCTTTTTAATATTTATAAGTCAAAATAAAATAATTAAATAAATAAATATTAATAATAATTAATATAATTAATAATAAATAAATATTTTGTTAGAGTTTAAACCATGTAACAACAGTTTATTTAATCATTCAATTTTTTTTTAAGTTTTAAACTTTTAATTATAACTAATTTTAAACTAATGGAGTTTAGAAATGGTTGTAATTGTAGGAGTATTCTCCACAGAACATTCCAATATGGCATGACAAATAGCTTACCATCTTCAGCTTTGTATTTTGCTGTTTTATGATGGTAATTCAAGAAATATTTGGCATGAAGCAGGAGATATTTTATCTCAAAATCTTCAAACAAAATTTGTATTATAATCTTTGAACAGTACAATAAGAATTCTACATGAATGTATAATCTATAAATAATTTTTTTGTAATTGTAAAATACTATTCATCACCTGCACATGCATACCAGAAGTAACTTTTCAAATTTTAAAAAAATATATCAATCCATATTTGTATATATGTCCAATTTCATCACAAAAAAAATGTGTGTGCTTAATAACCTGGAGTAGTATAGTATATTATACTCCTGAAATAGTTAATTGCATAAACAGGAATTATTATGTGCTCTGTTGTATGTATTGATAAAAGAATAATTTAATTGGGATTGTAGTTGTGTTGGCAAGAGAATCTTGTACTCAAAGAACTTATTATGCATCAAGATTTTTAAAGATAGACATTATTGTACTTATTCCATATTTATATAATATCTAATACTATACTTTGTACATATTTGTATAATGCAAATAATTTTTTTCTGCTTATGCTTACAGATTCTTTCAGCTGCATCAGCTGCTGGTGTATCTGTTGCTTTTGGTGCTCCCATTGGAGGTGTACTTTTCAGCTTAGAAGAAGTATATCTTTTTAATTTCTACAATTTAAATTGTTATGAAATACTTGCATAATTCACATAAGCAGGATATTAATAGGTTTCAATCAATCAATAGTCTTCTGTATCAAATATTCTTTAATGTGATATATGGTTTTTGGTAATTTAGGCTTTTGTGTGTGTTTTGGAAACTGTGCTTAGTTGTAACCAGAAATGTGCCTTTGGAATTTTTCTTCATTAGATTTTAAAAAGAATAACAAATTCAAAGGGTTTTAAAAGCTTTTATTTTTATAATAGTAAAATTAATTGTAAGCTGTAAATGTGCTTCATTTTAATTTTAATGATTTACGCAAACAGTCTTTCTGTCTAGGTTTTTAATATCTAGAGTGAAGTAAATGTGTATTTGTGACATCATAAAATGGGAGTGTAATCTTAATGAACTCCCTTGTAATGTAATAAATAATTTTGATATTGTTGCTAAAAGCATAATACACTCATTAGCAACATGTTCTGAATGTAAATTAATATTCCAATAACTCTTATTTATCTATCCCATATTTAAATAAAATGAAATGTTGCACTCTATGTGTTTAATAATAAAGCTTTAGGGGTGTCTCTATTTTCCCCAAGTTAACTTGTGTGATATAAAATTGTACAGGCAAGACTTTCTTCTCTTGCTTATATATGCTTATACTTAGTGTAAGAACCATCCGTGATAAATACTTCGTGATATGCAAAATAAAAGGTCCATGTATTTCTTCTAAGAAAAGCTGAGGTGTTCTTACTAGCAGAAACTTAATTTTTTATTAGTTTTTATCTGAAAAATAATCTTGGTATATAAGTTTAATTTTCTATGTATAGGTAACATAAAGTACAAATCTGTAACTTAAAAACTTTCAAATTCAGATGAGACAACTCTCAATATGTAGCATATATTTTTTTCTTCATCTGTGTGCCTTTCTGCAAAATGAAAATTAGCTTCACTACCCCAGAAAATATATGTATGTTTTAAATAAATGTAATGTTATTATAATATATTAATTTTTTTTTAAAAGATTCTTTATATTTTTATTTACAATTGCATGTTTTAGAATAGATAGTTAAATTGGCAAACCAACATCACTGTGAGGTATGCACAATTTCTTTTATACTTAGAACTTATGTTTTCAAAGTCTCTAATATTGTAAATTTATTGGATCAACAACTCTACTACTGTATCCTTTCCTGTTTTGTACATCCAAAAAAAGTTTTGATAGTATTGATGGGTATTTGGTTCTTTCATTATGTATATTTTTATTTTAATTCTTATTCTGAAAAGAAAAGTGTTAACAATAATAGTTAAAAACAGATCTACAAACCTGTATTATCTATCTTTTAGATTTTTAAACCTACGTTCTTTGATTTATGTTATTATGACTCATATCACAATATAATTATGGGTAAGTGTTTGTGATGATTTGTCTTTATTTTCTAGGTCAGTTATTATTTTCCATTAAAGACATTATGGCGTTCATTCTTCTGTGCATTGGTGGCTGCATTTGTTCTGCGGTCTATAAATCCATTTGGAAATGACCATTTGGTGATGTTCTATGTTGAAAAAACAAGGCCGTGGATCTTCTTTGAGCTTATTCCTTTTGTTTTGTTGGGAATATTAGGGGTAATGTTATTCTTTCAAAATATATTTTTTTAATTACTATTTATTTTTCTTTTTGGGTAATATGTGTGTAATGCATTGTGACATTTCTCAACTTCAATAATGTAAGAAAATTATCTCAAAAATATATCAAATCTGTAAAGTGATTCATATAACCTGGTCATCATAACCTGGCTGAGAGCCAGATTATGATTGTTTAGTTTACTATGTTGTGCTTAATGTTATAGCTGTTTTAACAATTCTTCATAATGAATAAATAAATAATATAAATCTATTAAATGTAGTATTTCTGCAATTTTTCATTAGTTTGATTTTGGGGTGGTTAAAATCATCTTTTATTAAAGTAATTATGTCTCTCATACTTTTTTAAAAACTTGTATTTCATTCCCCTTTTTTCGTTGTGTTGGTTATATGCATGAGTAAGATGAGATAAATTACATTTCACTTGAGATATATAGTTGTTAAAACTTCCATCACTGTTTCTATTTTAATAAACAGAAAGAAACTTTGATTTTTTTTAAAATGTTATCTGCTGTTAACATTGTTTTCATTCTAAATATATTTTTATTATTTATATATTTTATGAAAAATATTTACAGGGCATTGTGGGTTCCATTTTCATTAAAGGCAATATTCGATGGTGTAGATTTCGCAAGGAATCGAAGCTTGGCCAGTACCCTATTTTTGAGGTTTGTTCTATTCTTATATATTATCAGTTAATTATATATTTCTATATTTTTATGTTTTGACTGATCTTAAGTGCATAAGTTGTATCCTCACAGAGGCCATTAATTGCCTATATATATAAAATATATATATGTACACACACACACATACATGCATATATCTGTAGCATATTCAATCATATGTTCCTAAGTTTTGTCCTAACAGTTTGAGCTCCACTATGTGTTATAGTCATCAAATACACTAGTGGCAATTCATCTCCATTTGCAAAGTGACCTATTTTTTTGTGACATAATTTATTTCTGTCATAACCCATAGGTTGGTTGATTGACTGAAAGGTAGCATGATTAGTTTAAGTTTGTTTTTATACTTTTCTCTTTATATAATTTTCTTTTTATAATTTTCTCTTTTTTTCATACGTCATAGAAAAATAAACAACTTCTTGCAAATCTGTTGCTCTAAAATAAAATTTCCAAATTATGCAAAAAGATTAAAATAAAAATGTTGGAATAATGTGGTTAATTATTTTTAAAAAATTATCTATTGTTACCATTATTTTGTAGTTATTTTACAGGAGCAGCATAATATTTGCAGGGTATTCTTCCTGATTTCTGTGGAAAAGAAATGTATTTGAAAATTGAGGAAAAAAAAAAGATTTATCACTTGGGTTGGTTAGTTAAATGAGTCGATTGTCATATTGGGCAGAATGTATTTATTGATTATATTGGGATGTATAAATGATTACCTTGAGTGGGAGAGTTTAAATCTAGTTAAAATCTAGTCATCTATACCTGGGGCATATGTAACCTGAATACAGGCAAGATGCTAGAGCAGTATGATTCCACCATTGCGATATAGTTTGGACTTTTTCCTATTAACAGAGTTGATAAAAGGGACATTTCAAGCATAAATGATTAAAATAATGATTTAACTGATAAAGCGTAGACATATTTGGGCAACAAAAATGTGGTGTTTCATGTATTTAGTAAATAATGTGCAATACAGCATGCGAAAGAGAATGTAACATCATAGAATAATCTGACCATTCACAAGGCTTCGTTTCCTTGGCAGGAGCATCTGGCATTCAATGTAGATGTAGAATTTTGGTAACCCCAGGAATGCACATCTGCAGTTAACAATTAAAAGGAAACTTTCAACATTATACCTATTGGAATATTAACTGCCGTGATTTGCTGTATAATCTGAAATGCTTAAACGCTGATTTCTTATGTCTATTTTCCAAGTTATAAACTTGCAACTAAGCAAAACATCTTTAATGTTTTCATTTAATTTTTAAACTGGGCAAAAATATAGCTAACAAAAACTAAGTTATGAGGAGATCTTTCACAGAAGATGAAATTAGAGTTTGAAGAAATATTCCCCTAGTTAAATTGCAGAAAATGGGAAAATTTTATAAAGTGTTGAAAAAATTAAATGCATGTGATTTTTTATTAGAAGAAGTCATTAGTATAGTCATCATAACACTTAACAGGGCAGGACCGGCTTTAAGCCGATTTTCACCTATTAGTTTAGGGAAAATTTAAAAATGTCTAAATGAAAATTGCATTAACAGATGCAAAAATTATTCAGAGTAACGACCAAACGAAGTGTGTGAAACATGCAGATGTAAATCTTGACATGCTAGTTGAAGAAATGGAAGCATTAAAACATTCTTCCATCTTAATATTTCTGAAACCCATAAAATTTCTAAAATTCCTCGCTATTAATGACAGAGTAGCCGGCTTTCCAAATAGGGACTGGGAGCAGAAGCTTTTCTAGATTAAAATTAATTCAAACATATCTGAGACCAACAATATTGCAGTGGAGACTAGTCTTGCAATACTTTCTATAGAGTATGAGGATATTAAAATTTGATCAAATCATAAGTGATTTTGCTGATTAAAAATATGTGGAAATATTTATTTGTAGATACTTTTGTTCTGTAAATTAAATCTGGCTTTTATACTGTTTTTATGTTTCATCCCTATTTGCTAGAACTGACCACTTATATCCCCCCCCCCTTTCCAAAAAAAAAAAAGAAGAAAAAATCTGTGAAAAATAGGATATGTAAGAAATGTGTAACATAAATCCAAAAACTGAATTTGTCAAGACTGATAATAATCAACTTTGTATAATACATGCAATGAAAAAAAATTATAATTAAAAACCACTCTTCAGTAGTGTCATTTTTATCATTTATTTGTGCTGTCATCGGTTTTTGAAAGCCCATTTGTTTTATATTTGCAGTACTTATTAATATAACTGGCCACACTTACCAAAACAGATTGTGTCTCTTACAGCGAAAGGAAAAACTAACAATTGCAAAAACCCAAACACCCAGAAATCTGCATCTATAATAACTTTTTGTATGGTCCCGAATTTATAAAAGTAAACATGACTCTAAATTTTATTGTGGATTTCTGAAACTCCCTCACATTACTTCGGGAAATAGTAAATAGATAGTAAGTAATGCCCCCCCTCTCTCTTTCCTTTTCACATATTTCAGAGAGTAAAAAAAAAATTGGCAAAGTAATTTATAAGAATGCATGGTTTCTATGTGAGCCACATACTATTTGAAATCATAAAATGAACCAGGAACAATTTTTATAGGAATTAAAACAATTCGAAAATTTATGTTGGTATACTTTAACATGAGAAAATTAGTTCAAACTGTGATGTGAAAACAAAACTCCGTCTCCCCCTTTGCTGGAAAGCAACTGGTGGAAAAGCAAACCTCAATAGGTGGATAAAAGGCCAAATATGACAATCCGCATTTGTAGCAGCAGAGAGATATTTGCATCGAGGGTATAAATTGTTCACTGTAGTATATACAGTGTTCTCAGGTTAGGCATGCCCCCGAGTATGGTTACATCAAGTCAAAAATTTTCATTCTCAAAATTTATAGCAGATTAAGATTTAGTGTACTGAATAATTTTTTCTGCTTAAATTATTTTTATGAAATTGCTTTGAATAAGTAGCATTTTTATTTTTTAGTTGTAGGCTACTTAAAATCCAGCTCAAGACCTTAAAAGCTAGAGCATTTCCTAATGTATCTTGTAATTTTAAATTTCTGAATAACTAAATTTAACGATTTTTCATTATTTTTTCTTCTTAATTATTGTATTCATTTTTGTTTTAAAAACCATTTACAGGTTCTTCTTATCACACTCATTACTGCTGTCATAAATTTTCCTAATCCTTACACACGGATGAATACTAGTGAATTGATCAAACTCCTATTTAGTCAGTGTGGCATAGCTAACGTATCACCTTTGTGGTAAGCATATATTTATTAATCATAGATCTTTTTCTCCTTCCACACTCTTCAAAAATAAAAAACTTGAATTTTCAGTTAAGGCCCTTTCACATCTTTCCTCATATTCTTTTATTTGCTGAATCATAATTCAGTATGAAGAGTAGTAGATTTCTAAACTGTGAAGTATATGTGTATTTATAATTTCTGGTATACAAATTTAAGACTTCTAAATGTTGTTGAAATTTCCTCATAAAATATTTAAATCTCCTAATTGATGAATAGCAGCCTCTGAAATAAGTTTCATATCATGAAAATTATTTCACTTGCAGTGGACAGTATTTTATAGTCAGATTAGAATTTTTGCCTTTCATTCCCAAAACCAATGTTAAAGAAAGTACATACACTTTTCAGAACTGTATAAAATTATGACAATTGTAAGTTTATATTTCAATTAATTATTAAGTTTGAAATATTTCAGTAATGAGAAAGGCTTTTTTTTAATATGCTATTCTTGAAATGGTTACCCCCCAAAAGTGTATTTTCCTATAATTTCTCATATTTTTACTCTTTTTGATTCATAGAATTCCAATAGTTTTCAATACATATTTGTATGTTGATGCATGCATTCATTGGTGTATCATTATGTCATTGTTTTTGTTCTGTTAATTTAATATTTATGATATTTTGTGTAAGTATAGTAATAAGTACTTTTCTCTTAGTGATTATAATCGGAACTATACCAAAGTGAATAGTCCTGTTGAAATGGCTGAAGCAAATACTGGTGTGTATCACTCTCTGGCCTTGCTGTGTCTAGCGCTTGTTTTCAAGTTTGTTATCACCATCTTCACATTTGGTATAAAGGTAATTATCTTTCTTGAAAATATTTCATTTTAACATAACTATTGTGAAAATACCATTTTATGTCTTTTTTTTTTAATGTGCACTGATGTATGGGTGTAATAGCATATAATGACTTAAACAGTTTAAAATACATTGTCTAGATCTGTTAAAGTAATTTAGGCTATACATAATTACTTTAATATTTTCAATTATATAATTTAATTTTTTGAAAGATCATATGTGGTAATCAAAACTAAAATGCTCATAATTGCTAGTAAAGCTATTAAATGCTCATAATTCAAATATTAATCAAAGTTATTTTATGCCAGTTTAAAAATGTCTCAGGGAATACTTGTGTAAATACTGAAATATTGTAGCAGAAATTTTTTTTTTTTTTAGATAAGCATATCGCTGACACCTTTCAACAACGTTATATCTTGAAAAACAGGATTTTTCAGGAGAGTGATTTTAAAATTTAAAAGTAGAATAAAATGTATTAAAAATAAATATTAATTCTGCTCTCTAGCAGCTAAATATTGAGAAGTGAGATATGATGGTCTTGCAGGGATATACTACTCTCTCAGGGCATTCTGAAAACAGGCATAACTAAAAATCACTGATTTTTTAGATATGACATTGTTGGAAGGAGTGAGTGATATAAGAATAACATTGTTCGAAAACTCCCATAATCAGACTCTAAAGCTGTGTTGACCAAACTTTTGATGATTTTAATTGATTGATGTCTTGGATTCTGTGAAGCTGGTCAAGGTTGCTTTAACTAGGAGAATAATGATGTTGGTTTGAGATATTTTGCTTAAAGACCATTTAATTAGCCAGCAATTTGTGAGTTGAAACTATACTATGTGATAAAAATTTATCTGCATACCTAGGTTTACATTTATTTCTGTTACCTGGAAGATAGTATTTTTTTGTATGTCCACTTGTTGCTGTTTTAACAGCCTCTGCTAGACTATAAAATTTTTAATTATAGCCACATGTAAGAACTTTTTCTCTTAAAGGAACAATTTTCTGTCATTAGATGCAGTCTTCCAACTCATGATTTCATGGTTGTAGATCCTACTTTTACTTGACTATAATTTGATTAATATTGGATAGGACTGATTATAACTTGGTTGAAATCTCCTTAACTGATTTGTTGCTAAAGTTGCTCCCTATCACATCTTTTATTGGAGTCTGTAGGAATCCTTCTCATCTCTATCTAATATTGTATTCATAAGAGATTTCCAAACTCATTTGAATGCAATAATATTTTGTGCAGTGTTAGGTATGTATATGCATAAAGTCTCAAAATCATGCTTAGATGTCCAGATACTTTTGAATATATAATATGAATGCTGACTATTATGGGGAGAATCTCACTGCAAAGAAAATGAAATTATTATTGTAGATATACACTGATTTAAAATTTCAGATAATGTAAAATATTAAAACAACTTGATTTATCCTGATCAATAAATCCTTGTCAATTGCTGTAAACTATTGAAACTGGTAATTATGATACATAATATTTAATAAGTAATTAAATGTAACTGTTAAATTGCAGTTAATTATGTCCTTGTTAAAATTAATTTGTTTTTCAGTCAGAGTTTGTCTCAATTGTAACTGTGATATTTTATTATAGAGAGGTTTAATCTCAGATTTCTGTAAAATACTTTTTACTCTATACAGGTTCCAGCTGGTCTATTTATTCCTAGCATGGCTATGGGTGCAATAATGGGACGTATGGTTGGAATTGGAATGGAACAAATTGCTATGTAATTATTTTTTTCTGTTATTCTGTGATAAACTTCTTTGAGTTGTATTGTTATACAGTGAATTTCAAATTTTATTTTACTATAACCAGTCCTAAAAAGATATATATTGTTTAGCAAAATTTTTTTGTATCTAACTTTTAGCTACATTTATGGCTGTCACATAGCAAAGTCATGCATAATTATTGCAGTCATTCAGTTTCTATTCTGGTACAAAGATTTAAAAATTAAGTTTACTATTTTATAGTCTACTTGTTTATGCATATTTATACATATTGCTTGTATATTTTTTCCATACTTCAATAGGAGTAAGTGTAATGAAATCTGCAATATCATGCTTCTAACTTGCTAGGTTGAAAGCCTATATTTGAATCTTCTACCCTTAATCATGTTTCTATCAAAAGTTATCTTCAACTTGTAAATAAGTTGAAAAAAAAAATTATCCGTTGCAGAGAGTTATATATATATATATATATATATATATATATATATATATATATATAATATGAATAAAATATGCCCCTCTCACATGTGGATATATTATTCTATATTGAACTGAAGAGCTTTGTTTGAATTAACACAAGTAAGCCCTTAAGTTATGATTACGTCATTCTATTATTATTTTTCTTTTTATCTAGAACTATTTCTTAAAAATTTTGCTAATTTCAAAACTACTAAATGCTTTCTTACTAAATTTGTTAGTTTTATGTTATCTGTTGTATATATTTAGTATATTGCTGATCAATTTTTTAGCTTATCATATGTATTAGTAATAGTATACACATATGTGTAGGTGGGCATGCATATATGTAAATGACAAAAGTAAAAGTTCATCAGACAAGTAATTGAAAATGAAGAGGAAAAAGTTTTAAGCCTAATGGTGAATGATTAATTCCTATAGATATATAAATACATACATAAATCTGTATTGTGTACTATACACCCATCTTTTGATTTATACCGGCATATATTGAAACTTCCTTGAGTGTTAATGCCTTGACTGATCAAATTAGTTTGTAACTTGTTTGATCACTAATTTTTTTAGTTTCTTTCATCAATAAGATTTATTTTATTATTTTAGGTCATATAGTCATCTACGGATATTTCAGAAAGCTTGTCCAGAAGGTGAAAGTTGTATGACCCCTGGATTGTATGCAATTGTTGGAGCTGCTGCTTGTTTAGCTGGAGTGACACGCATGACAGGTAAAAATTTTATTTAAAATTTATGCTTCATGTATTTTTATATTTTTTTGTGTTCTGTTTTATATTAATTAATTAAAGTGTCACTAAAAGTGTATCACTGATATTTCAGTTTGACTCTGTCAAGTTTCCTTTCTTACTTTTCACTATGGTGTTAAACAATAATGGAGGAAATATAAATTTTACTGTCATTTTATTCACAGTAACAATAGAAATGTTACTTTTTAAGAAATTTTATGGGTATTGTTAAGTGCAATTGTGATGTTCCATCTTATGATCATATGTTGAATTTAGCGTGTAACTTTTTATTATATAAGGTTTATCTTTTGTTCATTTAGATTGAACTAAACTGATTGCTAAATAATGAAATTCTCTTTCTATGTTATGAGCTTTGCCAAATATGAAAATAATTGATCTAATACTTGACTCTGATTTGTGGCAAAGTGTTTGATTTTCTCTTGCAACTCTTATGAAGAATATTTTCTTTTATATTTCAATGAATGGTCAAAGTTATTTAACTGTCTTTTTATTAATGTTGATATGTATATATGAATTTTTCACTGTACAGAGACTTAATTTTTTTTCTCACTTTTGTTATTTTTTATTTTAGTCATAACATGAGCCAGTATTATTACCAAATTTTCTTTTATCAATTATAGGTATAAAAGTTTTGAATATTTGTTTATTTACTATAGAAGCAATGTACTGTATTTCTGAACAAACACAGCTTCATAATAACTTTAGTAAATATATCTGGCTCTAGATTCAAACCTTAACCGTATTGCAAACTTTTCTAAATATGCTAATGAAATTATTTTTGCATATTTTCTTTTACTCTGACATTGATTATGTAATATAGGGTTTTGGTTGCTGTATTTAATATAATTCCACTTCTAAGGAATTTATGTTTTTGTGTTTTTTAGGCTTAAATTAGCCAAGAACTTCCTGATTTTTCATTAGTAGTTCTAAATTCTCAGCTTATAAAGTTCTATATCAGAGGGATTCATTTCTGTTGAATTGTGACGTACTTTTAACTACTATTTATTGAATATTTAGATGATTCTAGAAATTTTTTTTTTGTTTTTTGTGTGTGTGTGTGTAGATTTTTTTCTTTAGAATTGCAACATTTTTACTCTGTTTTATGAAATGAATTCTCAAGGCTCTTAGATACTGAAATAGAGTGTTTATAAGTTATCCAAAAAGTTAATTTTGTTCTGATTTGATAAAATATATATTAATAATCAGAAATGGCAAAAAAATTGGCCCTTGAAGAACTTGCTGGCTCTTAAATAAACTGGAATCCTAAGTTATGATTCCTAAAAAAGAAGCCTAATAATTTTAGATTGTAAGTTAGATTTTTCTTTGCTTAAAAAGAAGAGAAAAAATTTTCTGTGTGAAATAGCTTTACTTGCACATTTAAGTTTTGGGAATGATTTTCAAATACACATTTGTGTACCTTTTAAAATATATCCTCCATTTGTTTATTTTAGTTGATTTGATTTTTTATAGCTGTCATTTTTTTTCAGTATCTTTGGTGGTAATAATGTGTGAACTGACTGGCAGCGTTAATTACATAGTACCTCTTATGGCTGCTGTTATGGCATCTAAATGGGTTGGTGATGCCTTGGGAAAAGAAGGAATGTATCCTTTTTATGTAATAAAAATTATTTTCTTCCAGCCTTTCCAAACTGGGTGAGCTTGTTCTAAAATGCCACATCATTAGATATTCCAGTAGAAACATGTACAACAAATGGAAAATTTTGCAAATTTTTTACTCTCTCTCATTTCATGTTAAATATGATTAAATGTGGAAAAATCCTTGTTATTTGTAAATGATGTAGCAGAATATTTTAATGCTAATTGATAGTGTAATATATTTTAGACCAGTTTTAATGCATTCTTCTGTAGATATATCAAGATGTTATTAAAGATAAATTATCCATTCTTTATGACTACAAATGCTAATTATTACATGTGCATACAAAATTCTTGTGCCCTGTTTTCACCCTGTATTACTACATCTGATAAAACAAGTGACTAAACAAACTTTAAATTATTACATGTAAAAGAATAAATATTTAGTTCTTTGATAATGAACTATATTCATACTTTACTCAGAGAGTGATTCCTTTTCCCTGTAACTGTGCTAAAAAAATAAATAGACATAGAATACTTAATCTTGTCAATATACATAAATTTTATCATCAGAGTGCCCAATGCTGCATTCAAGATCAAAAGACCACCCTGTGCTTGCATTCCTAAAAAAATGTTTTTTCTTCTCCTGTAGTTGTTGAAAAAAGATATGAGAGAATAAAGATTCATTTGAAACATCATAATCTATAACCCAAAATAATCAATTATGGTAGTTTTAGAGCATCATTAATTGCCAATTAAATATCATTTTATATTGGCATTACAAAAAGGAGCAACCAGCCTTTTGAGGAAGTTTTGCTGCTGTTTTAATTAGGAATCAATTTTTTTAAAAAATTATATGTGTGTAGTTTTAAAAGTATTATCAATTTGCTTACTATAAAGTCCCTTTTGTAATATATGTAAAAGAAAGAATAAAACTGAGAATTTTTTTTTTGTTGGTTTTTTGGTGGTGGTGGTTGTTTGTTTTAGTTATGCATAAGTTTGTATTCATTTTATATAACTGATACTTGAGATTCAGATAAAATACATTCATTCATTTTTCTTAATGCTGTAATAGCTATGATGCTCATATTCATTTGAATGGCTATCCATTTTTGGATAGCAAGGAGGAGTTTACTCACACAACACTGGCTGCTGATGTCATGAGGCCAAAGTAAGACATTTTTTTGCTTAAAGCTGTTAAATGTGATATTGTATCCAAGAAGAATCCTTGTAATATGTTTTACAGGAATTAAAAAAATATTGTAGTTTTAAAGCGATAATTTTGCATATTTTTCTTAATAATAAAACTCACAATTTTCTGTAATTTATTTTTTTTTAGAGGCAAAATTTTTGCATTGATATTGTAGCCTTAGTTGTTATTAATGGAACTTATTGGTATATATTAGATTTTGTTTTCGAATTTGATTTAGATTTTGCATCATTTAATTTCTTATAGGAGAAATGAAGGACCTCTCTGTGTCATTACTCAGGATAGTATGACTGTCGACAATATCGGTATGGGTTTTATATTGTTTATTTTTAAAGTAAAACTATTTTACTCTTCTGTTTTCTTTGCCATGTTTATGTCTTTTTATGGGGAAATTTGTTAATGAGTCTCTGATATGAATTTTTTTTAAATCCTTTGATCAATGTTACCATTAGGGTACTAAATTTACAAGTAGATCTTGGAAGCTTATGAATCCTATATATGTATTCTTTCATGTTTATGATTATGAACATAGTGATGCACAATTTGATATTTCTGTAAACAAAGTTTTAATAGCAAGATGCTAATGTAGAAAGCTAAAATTGTCTTTATCTTCCAATGATAGTAAGAAGTCACACTAGAGTATTTTTTCATATTGTAAAGTGTATGTTGTAAGAAACAATTAAACATTAAGGCCTTTTTTTTCTTTTTTGTGTGGGGTGGCTTGCTCGAAATGCTAGCATAATAAATTATCTGGATCTGTTTAAGTCAAAATTTAAAAGATTTTAAACTTATTGCTAATTTAAAAAATAATTTACTCTATTAAACTCCAATGAAAATATTTGCTAAATTACAGAAATGTGTTTAAGAACTTGATAACAATAGTTGAAAGAAATTACTTTCCATTATCTTTTATCAATAAGGTTTGTTATTTAGTTATATATATAGCACAATTGATTCTAATTTCCTAATTATGTTTGTAGTTATTTTTAATCCAATTTTTCCTGTATATTATTAAGATCAAGCCATGGAACTGAGTAAAATAGCAGTAAAATTGCTTTAGATACTGCCAAATTTTGTATTATGATGTAAATCTAGAACAGAAAATAAATACATAAAAGGAGATGATAATATTTACAATTCCTTTATGGTATGAAAACCTCAGGTTAATGCTGTAACTTACACATTGTTTTTTACATCATTTGTAAAACTATGCACAATGTTATCACTTTTTGCTTTACTCCATTTGTTTCTTTGTCAAGATTCTATCCACCAGATGGATATCTTAGCACAGCTCCATTATCAGCATCTGGTTAATAATATATGTGCATATTATGTCCAGTTAGTACTCTAAAACAGTTTACTATTACAGGATCAAAGAATACACTTTAGAATAGTCCATCATAAACTTTTTTAACTCTCCAACAGTCGCGTGGGTGACATATATCACCCACCTGCTTTCATCTTCCCTAATGGCAGCCATCGGAAGATTGGAATTCTCCCCTTTTCCTTCTACCTTCAATTGAGCTTTCTTTCTTGTCCCCTTTCTTTTCACTTTAGTTAGTCTCTAACTGTTCTTTGATTGAATCACATCAAAGTTCACTGGTTGACACCTGTCACCCACGTGACTATTAGAGGGTTAAGGATTATGTAGTTGTGAAACTTAATCAAACTTTGGCAGCAAACTGATACACTGAGAGATATATTTCTTACAATTTTTAAGATGGTGATGATAAAAAACATACAAAGTTTGATTGGATGGGGAGCATCATGACTTCTAGAATAATCACTTCATGTGTACATTAAATTACAATGCATGTTACTTCAAGGGTCCAAATAAAACTTCAAAGTAAGCTCTTTTATGTAGTTAGGGCCAAGAATTTTGCATGAAAAAATATATAAGACAAAGGGAAAGTGCTTCAATTGAATTTGAGTAATTTGGGGGGGGGGGGGGCAGGACAAATATTCTTCTGTTAAAAGAAAAATTTTCTTTCTTACGTGCACAGTGTTTAATGCTGAATTTACATACAATATAAAGGATAATATAATATATTCACATATAATATTGGAGTGGAATGTGTTGTGTGCAAGAAGTGTATATCATCATGTTTTAAAGTTAGAGAGATCTGTTACTGTATATATTTTCAAAATCAGTTTCACATTATATTTAAGTACTGTGTGTTGCACTCTTTTACAAAGCTGAAATTCTTCTGTTTTTAGAAACACTTTTGAACACAACTGATCACAATGGTTTTCCTGTTGTTGTTTCAACTGAATCACAATACCTTGTAGGGTTTGTGCTGCGAAGGGATTTAAGTTTAGCTATTGGTAAGTTAAGATTTCTTGTAATTTCTTCCAGCAAGTGTATATTTGTATTATAGACCATGATATTTGAAATTTTGAATGAGTATTATTACTTTAATTATCCTGACCTGTTACAGTTTTTTTTCTAGTAGAACAGTGTATCAAATATCTATCATTATTTTTAAACATAGCTCTTTATATAGCAGTAGTATATACCCTGTAAGATTTAATTTTAAAAGATAAACAATTCAATATACCTTGTAAAATCCTTTCATAAAAGATGAACACTTCAAAGTGTAATTAAGAATTCAATGGATAAGTTATGCTGTTTAATGATTTTTTTCTTTTTCAGTTTTGCAAGTTCAAATTCCCTAGTGTTTCATATGTATATTGACATATCATGTAAAACTATCGCCACACATTACTCAGTTTTCATTAAAATATTTTACTCTGCATTTCATGAGCGACTACAAAGTTTGTTGTAAAATTATTTATTTATTTATATACATTTAATAATTTTTCTTTTTAATGCTACCATTTACCCTTGAATTACTTGACCATTTTTCTCCTGCAGTTAATGATAATTAACTACTGACCAACTGGTTAGAATTCTTAACACCTATTGTTGTTGCTGCATCAGTTTAGAGTAAACGCCTATGATTGCAATAAGATGCATGTTGTAGGTTTCCCACAGTTTAAATTGCATGTTATGTAAATGTTATTCTCTCTACAAACACCCATTTTAAAAGCATACTACCCAAACTGTCATAACTGTATATAACATCAATAATATTCTTGTGAGGTTTATATATTTTGCAGGCCTTATTTTTTTATCTGATTGGTTTAATTTATTTTCCCCTTTCTTTGAATGTTAGCTAATGCTAAAAGAACTCAAGAAGGAGTTGTCGGCAAATCCAGAGTAATATTCACAGGACAAGTTCCAACTCCATGGAATGGACCTCCACCTATCAAGCTTCGCAAAATTTTGGATTTGGTAATTATATTTTATGTCATATGTTATATAAAGTTGAAAATTATCTGATAGGTGCTTTATTTCATACATGAAATAACAAGGGTGTGAGCTATCTTCCTGATTAAGAACTGTCACATTTGTATTGGCTGCAATATTTTTTCCTTGTCTCTCTCTCAGATTAAAAAATCTCCCAATATTATTCTTTCAAAGGATCATTTAATATTTTATAATTTTTTAATCTCTTTAATGTGTTCTTAATTACTAACTCAATATATATTAATCAAAAGCATTTTGGATATATATATATATATATATATATATATATATATATTTGTAGTGGTAGCCACCTATTATGACATTCAAAGTGACTTAAATAAATAATTATTGTATACAATATAAACAGTACTTAATTTAAGATGAAAACATGATACATTTAATAAAGAAACTTATTATTTGTTGCTTATTCTTATTTTTCTGACTGAATATTTTTTTCTGTCTAGAATTTGAAATACTTGTAAACAAGTCAGTTTTCTGTTATATTTATGTAGTTATCATAGTTGATATTAGCTTGTCAGAAATTATAATCATATGTTATAAAGATTTCCTTTAATCATTTTTATTGGGAATTTAGTAAAATTATACTACTTAATCTTCTACTTCATCTCAATCTTAACCTTAGTTTTAATGTACTTGATGTATGATTGTTAAAATGGCATTCAAATCAGGAACATGTTCTAAGTCAAAGTTCTGTTAACCTTGAGGATTAATTTTAACTGGTGGATCTGTTTGCTCTTAACCTTTAAAGATGCAATCAAAGGCAATTTTAGGACTTTTAGTGTATTTCCCTTTATTTGCTCTAACCTTTTTATTGTCATGCCTGAGATAGGCACAGCACTTGCATTCCGAAATATCCTGTCCGAGTCCCACTCGGGGTAGATTTTTTTTTCTTGCATCTTATTGTCTAGCTGTCAAATCCGAATGGGGTCAAGTTGAGTCTTGGGTCAAGTTGATTTAGATTTAGGCTTTATTCAATAGATGGCAGTTCTATACCATATCTTGGGAAGAGAATTTTTGCTTTATCCAGTAGAGGGCAGTTTATGTACGTTATTTTGTACTAAACATTTGATTTTTGCGGGAAAAAAAATTGACATTTTCCATAACAAAATCATCAAAATATCTTGACAGTTAAAATGTTAAAACAAGTGAATAGTTGATATTTTAAAAAAAATGAACTATAACACTAGCACATTTTTGCATCAAACTTATTTTACTTCTCAGTTTTCATTTGTTACAATCCTTTATTATTCAGGCTCCAATCACCATCACAGATCAGACTCCAATGGAAACAGTTATTGACATGTTCCGTAAACTTGGATTACGTCAAACTCTTGTCATTCATAATGGGTAATT
Organism: Dolomedes plantarius; assembly: GCA_907164885.2. NCBI lineage: Eukaryota > Metazoa > Arthropoda > Arachnida > Araneae > Dolomedidae > Dolomedes > Dolomedes plantarius. Next base: position 86,396,891 of record OU015501.1, on the reverse strand, counting down.
ATAATTTGGTATACTTTGCTGTAGATGTGCATGTATGCATTAAAAAAGTCTTTATCTGTCTAAATTATTTCCTGTATTATGCTTGTGATTTTCTAATTACCATAATCATTTATATATGCGTTTTATTTAATTTTTAAATGGTTATAGGATTATATTGGTAAAAAATTGCGTTGAAAAATCTAAAAGGGTCATTCTGAGGCAGTACAGAGCAAATTTTCTTGATATATACCTCTTTTATACAGGGAATTGAAGATTCAAATGACTTCAACATTTTTTAATGACTTGAGCATTTGGCTTGAAAAAGTTATATGAAATATTTTGTCTTTCACTTATTCTTTTACCAACTCATTATTAAAATTCAGAAATCGTTAATAATTCACAGTTTAATATCAAGTAATTAAGTTATATGAGTATAAAACTTTCTTGCTGTATATATATTAGTCTCTGTGTGTGTATATATATATATATATATATATATATATATATATATATATATATATATATATTTATATGAGAAAATTTTATTTATAATTTTTGTATGCTAATCAAGATTGATTATGTATGTATGGACACTACACTTTCTGTAATTTTACTGAACTTATGGGTACAAAGAAGTTTGTGTAATTAACAAAATTGTTTACAAAAGCCTTGAGATTTATAACAGTATGAGATAAAATATTGCTGAAATGAAATAAAAAATATTGCTAAGTTTTTTATCTTTTGTAACATTTTTCCAGCAAAAGATCACTTTTTACTCTGTCTCTTAATATACAATTTATTAAGTGCTTCTATTTATATTTCTCCAATTTCATTATCCCTGTAATTCTTGTGTCTTACTTCTGTTAATTAAATATGATACTGGAGGTTGCTAGATATTTAAAAAAATTCACATTTATTTGTGACTTTATTGAAAATTTCCATTTTATTTATGTGTTTTTAAGATTTTCATGGAGTATCTAAATTAATTTTGGTTTTTTAAAACTATATAATAATCAATTAAAGTAAGTATATATATATGCTGTTTATTTTAACCCTTAATGTTTTCATATTAATGTGTACGGTTCATTCAAAAATGTTATGTGACATAAGGGAATAATTTCTCATTTCTTAAAATGATTTATTTACCATTTAATGATGTATGGATTATCTTAATTTTTACTCTGGAATTTTAAGTTGCTAATGCTTTTGTTACAACAAAATGCAATATGTCAGAGGATAACAACAAAAATTCATGGAAATTGCATTTTGCTGCAAAATATAAATTAGCAGAGTCTAATAATTGACAGTATATATTTATAATGTAAATTAGAAAATATCTAAAATTACATAGGGTAAAACATTATTAAAACAAAAGTTAGATTACCCTTAAGTGATTGTGGTACCATATTTATATATCACATTTAGAAAATTATATATTCTTTTATAACATAATGCTCTATAAGTGATCTAAAACTTGTATTGTTTCACATGTATGGGATAATTTAGTTAACCTTATATCGGTTTTTGCCTTTTTCCTTTCTTCCCTTATAGTTATTGTTTTTATATTCATGATGTCATAAAATTTATAAACAAATAAAATTATCAGATATTTGACTTTTTTTCATTCTTTTAGACGTCTCCTTGGAATTATCACCAAAAAAGATGTGCTCAGACATATTAAGCAACTGGCTAATCAAGATCCTGAATCTGTGCTGTTTAACTAATGCCTCTTTTGTGTTGTTATTGCATTTAATTTTACACATCATGAGTTTCCACTTGCTCTCAGCTTTCAACCAATGTGTATGCTTCATAAATTTTCTAGAACTTTGAATCTGCTGTATATCGCAGTCTTCACAGTTAACAATGAATTTTTTTTTCTCCTCATGCCAGTATTATGTAAATTCATGTATCATCAAGAAAACTATATATTTAAAATAGTAAATTTCAAATGGAATTACAATTTTTACCATTATTTAGTCTTTAAAATAATTTTAATTGAAAATTTTAAATTATCTGATCCCAAAAGTGACTAGTCTTATTTGTGTTTTTCTTTTTTTAATGAATTTTATCATCTAATAATATTGCATGTAATTTGTTATACCTGCATTTGTGATTAGTTAGTTGCTCAATGTTTCTAGGGATTGCTGATGTATACTTTTGAATTCATTGTAGCACATTTCTTTTTCTGTACATAAAAGTGTGAGCCAGCATACCAGTTAGATAAATTCATTTCTATATATCAATCATGTCATGAATTAAGACTTCTCATCCAAAACTCCATGTAAATTATGTGCTGATGTATAAATATTTATTACTGAATATTTTGTTCATTATTCATTCTGCTTTAAACTCGTAAAACATACAGACATACTAATGGAATAATAGGGATAAGCATTTAAAGTCAAACATTTTAGACTTCCAGAAGTTAATAATTTGATAGTATGGTTTAAGAATTCAGTTATCTCTTGCTTTATGGGTACAATGACTTTATCTGCTGTGATGTGTGCAATAGATTCTTTTCAGGGCATTTCCTGTGTATAGTTCCACTTTAGTGATTATTAATGTTAAATTCCTGACCTCACAGAGTAACATTCAGATATTTGTGGGTTCATTTATCCCTCATTGATTGAGTTGCATTTCAGAATTATATATGTTAAGAAACATAGGAACCAAGGAGATGGCAGGTAAATAAGATGAAAGTAACCTCTTTTTTTATGCCTTAAACAGGGTTTCCACATTTGTGGGGTTATTTATCCTTCATTGATTGAGTTACATTCAAGAATTATATATCTTCAGGAACATGGGAAACAAGGAGCTGGCAGGCAAATAAGATGAATTAAATTTTTTTTTTAATGCCTTAAACAGGGTTCCCACCATTTTTTACATCAATGGAGCTTTTTTCAAATTGCAGATTACAGAGTTTCAAGCCACTAACTTACCTATAATATTGCAGTGCCACAAATCTAAAATATTTTTCATTAATAGATGAATAAGCCATCTTTTAATAACTTAAAGTTAATTGTCAGATGAGAGAAAATTGTAATGAAATAGGCTTGAAAAATAAACTATATAAATTTATTGTATACTTACTGGTTACTTATACATTCATTGAATTTTATGTTTTCATACAAATGAGACAATGGTTGCAATTATATGATATTCATTTGATGCCTTGAGCAGATAATCACCTCTTAGCTTTTCAGTGCTGAACTTAGAAGAATTTATAATTTTATAACTGGGTCTTATTATTGCAAATGATTTCTGAACTTTGCCTTTAAATCACTAAGAGCAGAAATTGCAGTCAGTTGTTTTTGCTTTGAAATTGTAAGGTTGTAATTTTCACTGGGGGAAAATAGATCCATAACCCACAAGTTTTCTGACCTAGTATCAGAAATGTCTTGAAAATAGTTATAAAATTCATCAGATTTTAAATGTAATAATCAACACATGAAACAATTTTGTTTTAGTGTTCTGTGATGAACATGCATTTTAACAAGAGATTAAAGATATCAAAACCATTTATCTGTGTTTTCCCCACCCTTTAATATATGGGTGTGTGTATTTAAAGGAATCTTAATTCAAAATACTTTTTGATGATCCCTGAAGGCTAAGGTTTAACTAATTTATCAATTGAAACATGTCAGACAGGAAAGCCAGTTTTACCAATTATTACTGATCTTGAGTCAATTTGTCGATTATCACTAGGAAAGTTAAACTTATTCCTTGATCTCATAAAATCAACTTGGAACTCATTTTTCAGAGAGCAAATAAATCTCTGTGTGTAGCTGGAACTTGTGACACCAGTTTAAGATTAGACTATTAACAATTTGTATTAAATTTGTAAATAATTCTGAATTAAGTGTTGCTCTTAGTAAAGTTCACAGCTTTTAAACCACTTGCTGTACACACTATGAAGTTCTGGTTTCATACACTTTGCAATAAGTGCTTCCCAATGTTTAATACAAATGATTATTTTTTATCTTCACCTGCCTCTTTTTTAACTGAATGGGAAAGCCCAGATTTCCCCCCTGCCATTTTAGCCACACCATCAGTGAAAAAAAACCAGTGCAGTTAGTCTTTGAGAAATCATGATTTAGTATGTAACCATCCAAGGTTTTGAAACTTCCACCACCAATTGTAAGACTTTGTATATCCAGGCAAGTCATTAACTCTTAGAATTCAGATAGTTTTTCAAAATCAAGTGTATTTAACATAAGCTAGTAACGTAGCATTGTTAGTTGTATCAGTTTATTCTTCAGTTTGAAGTGAGAATTTCTTGACTTGTCTCACTTTCAATATCAGTTATTTTTCCCTATCTACAATATGGCCTTAATCTTTTAGCTAACTGTTTTGTTTTTGTTGTTGGTATGGATTTTATTAGTGAGGAAAATACTTTTATCCCAATATCAGGAGAGTTGCATCAAGGATACGTGGCACAGAGTTTGTACAGTCCTTATAAGTCGTTAGGAATGCATTAATTTTAATTTCCATTTTTAAGGCATTTAAAAAGTTTTGAAGATAACTTTAAGATCATGAATGCAAAAATAAGTATTATCACTTACTCTCCAGACCTTATAAAGTCTCCATAATAGTAACTACAATGTTTAAAATTTTGTTTGTTACACATTAGAGTAATGTTCACAATTGAGGAAAATTTCCTTCCCCCTTCATCAATCTTAAAAAATCAGTGTTGTTATCTGATAATTGCAGTTTCCTCCCTAGCACATTTGAGATCTTGGGGCTATAAGAGTAATGGAGACATTCACAACATTTGTCATGGATTCTAGCGACCACTCTTGAATTTTCAGAGCAATTTCTTTTATCCTAACCAATTATGCATTGACTATCCTGCAGGTGGTTTTATTTGAACTGTACTTCATTGAAAAAGACTATCTTTGGAATGGGAAATAACTATATAACTCTATGAATATTAAGTGTTAAGTAACTTTTAAGAACTCCAGAGCGACAATTTATAATTTATGCAGAGCATACTGGCGATTACTGGCAGAGCATACTGGCGTATTTATAATTTATTAATCCAGAGCATACTGGCGAATGCTTGGGCCATTTCACATTTTCTAGAAGGACAATGCGACACCCTCACTCCCCACATCAAGAGTTGCTACCGAGTGCTCCAGTATCACTCTTCTGACTTTAGACATTTTGTCAGACATAGTGACAATAAGCAGAGTGTGGCTGGCAGTATATCACGACAGAAACAGATTTAAAACAAAACTTCTTTATTTGAAGTTTTAAATAATTTAAAATATTAATTTACACTCCAACATATTAAAATAAAACTGTCTCAGGCATGCAGTTTCTGAGACATTTCACTTATAATTGGCTCTACCTCAGCTGGCAAAACAGAGAAAGAGGGCAAGAGCAAAAAAAGGCAAACAAACTCGCTATACAGTCAATTTATATATACAGACAATACTTGTATAAATTATAAACAGCACACAATGGGTTGATCCCAACTCATAATCAATAAACCATGGGGAAAAACAAATGAAAAACTCCACTGACATTTGATGAATGCAAATGACATCATACAATATAACCTGGGGATAATGACATCATTTACAAATGAATAAACTACGTTAACACTTGATTACCTGAACACTAGGATATTAAAAATCGCATTTGGCAACTGCCAAAAACTAAACAAAAAATAGCGTAAGTGCAATACCACACTACAGGAAAATTATATGTAAGTTACTTTCTGGTAAAAATCGCAACAAGTGGCCCACCTATTCCATTTGCAGCATTTTGAGGTAAGATATTTTAACTTAAGAAGAACTGTCTGATTATAGTTAAATGTTCACACAGAACAACATTGAAAAAAAACAAAATGCTCATATTTATAATTACTTTAGACTTAATATACCATCTTTAAAAACCTGGCTTAAATTCTTTAACAAAATGTATTCACTATAAGCCTTAATATTTCACTTACACAACCAAAAATTTAGAATGATACAATTTTACATTTAAATAATAGTTAAGTGGATACAGTACGAGAAAACTGTATAACTACTATTCAGACATTTAAGAGATCAACATTCTTAAAAAACATTTCAATTGACATTTCTTGAATACATTCTTCCGTACACTAGTAAATTTCATAAATACAATCAATCTATATATATATTCCATTTTCTGAGTTCAATGGGATTGAATAAAAATCTCTTCAGAAACTGCATACAAAATAAAATTATTCCGTGAATTCTTCAGGCGCATGAACAAATTTCAAACAGAAAACAGGTAATAACTGTCTTCTATACAGTAGAAAACTCTAAAAACATAAGTCCGGATAACAGAGTATTCAATACCATACTCGCCTAGCGCACTTTCAATGCATTCAATTCTCAACAGAAAAGAACACTGACTTAAAATGCCAATCTCAGGTATATTTATAGACTTCCAAAGTGCCCTCTATCGGCCGTCCGGCCAGCTAGAAAGTTCCAGAACCCCCTCGAAAGTTCCAGAAGATTGGCGACCATTTGGCCACCAAAATAAGTCACCAAATCCATCGCCAATTTGGCGATAACTCTCATATTTGGCAAAATTATAATAGACTCCTAAAATTCGTAACAATATATATATATATATATATACACACAGGGTGGTTATAGTTAAAGTTCCACTTTGAAATGATCATAAAAGGAAAATTACTGGACCAAATGTTATCAATCTTGGTAATAGTTTAAAGGAGATCATGGGAATTTCTTTTCCGCCAAAAAAAAAGTTCAAAAACTCACCACCAGGGGGCAAATGGCGCTGTATGCAATATTGTTAAATGAAATAAGGGTCGGAATCTAACGTAACCTTTTGTTACACGGGTTTAACATTTTGTATACCCTTAAGAAACGTTGACCTAAACAAAATTACCATTTAAAGTGTGCGCATTCCGGAAATCGTTTTCTTACAGATCGCTAATTTGTGAATTTTGAAGCCTGAATTCGGCCCTAAGACATGAAGATGTCGGTTTAAAAAGTTTTTAATCGTTTCTAAAACGAAACTTTGTGGGGTTATGCAAAACCGCAATGGCTTGTAATTGGCTTGCGGCAGGAAGAAGCAAAGGATTTATGCAGATGCGCTTTACACGTCATTTGATTTTCCATATAAAAGTGAGCCTGTTTGTCAGAGTTCTCATTGTTACAAATCAACAATATCTCTAACCATGCAAGACCGTGCTTTCTCGTTAAATGTTATTATAAATGCGATAGCAATGAACGGCGTGCTTTGCAATGGAGTAATGCGATTTAACTTGCTTTCGGAAAATGGCGGGCGACACATTGAACATGCTTTGTACACGTTTCAGAAACGATTAAACACGTTTTAAACCGATGTCTACATTGCTTATTTCGTTTAACAATATTGCATACAGCGCCATCCCCCCCCCCCCTGTTGGTGAGTTTTGAACTTTTTTTTTTTTGGCGGAAAAGAAATTCCCATGAGCTCATTTAAACTATTACCAAGTTTGATAACATTTGGTCCAGGAGTTTTCCTTTTATGACCATTTCAAAGTGGAACTTTAATTATAACCACACTGTATATAATAAGAAATTTCAAAACACATTAAAATTTAGAAATTGCGTTTGCAACGAATTAGTTACTTTAAACATTCAAGGAAAAATAAATTCAACAGTGTGAATAAATATATAAACGAGTGTGGCCACACTCCCCACAATAATATGAACACATATACTTAATTCAAAAATATCTCATATATATACAACATAATTACTCAAATTTAAACTTATTCGAGCAAGTGGTTAATTTTGGTTCTATTAGCGGCACGAAATGTTTAGAGAACTGGCCGTGATTTATCAGTTCTGGTAGCGGGACTAGACTGGAGTCAGATCCGGAGTCAACAAGGAAACACATACCTGTATTTCTATCTTTAACGAATAGGCGACGAGAAGGTGCTAGGGAGAGGTTCGTCGTCGCTACTCTTCCCGCTTCCAGCAAATGAAAGGGCGGATTGCATTTGTTTGCTTTTTGTTGGAATTTTGTATGATATCCACAAATTGTTTAATCCTTATCGCGTGACTTAGAGCGGTACGGAGGATGACTGTTTTTTCTAGCAACGCTTCTAGAACGTCGAAATTCTACTTCTTTTCGTAACTCTTGAATTTCTTTTAACTGCATCTCTGTGGTTGCTGGCGTCAGAGTGTCGGCTGTTGTAGGTGTGGGAATCAAAACTGCACTGATATTCGATGGTGTTAAATCCAGGATGCGATCGGCAATCTCTGCCGCTTTATCGGGAGTGGTTGGGTCTAGAGATGCGAAAATAGTCTACACAGGGGTCGGCATTTGTTGGGTAAATAATTCCAAAAGAAGTTCGTCGTTTATATTGTGACTTTCTGTTCTTCTCTTCATTAAACGCAGCAATTCGGTGGGTTTCCTATCGCCGGTAGCTTTCGCCAGCTAGTAACTTGAGTATTTCTAGTGTTTGGCTTTCCCCGCATCTTTCGATGATTTTAGTTTTCAGTTCCTCGTATGGATATTTCGTATCCAGCTTCATAATAACGTCATGCATCATAGTAGCAGTTACAGGCGGCGGGTGGGCGACAACATAGTTGTATTTTGTTTTCGATTCAGATATAGCTTATGAGAGACCAATTTGAATGTACTTTCAAGCACATGGAACCATAAAGTGTGGTCCACCGATATATAGGGCGGTATTACTTCTGCAGAAGCTTCTTCTGTTTGTTGATCCAAGGGAGAGAGTCATGATTGCTGGCGAAAACGAAAACGTATGTCCAGTGTTCGAAGACGCAGGCTGTGTTCGATGGCCGAATTACCAATATGGGGGTTCGAAGTGCCTCTAGGAAATTAGACACGACTCCATCAGAAGGGTTTAGAATATATCTTTATTCGGACAACACAACGAACATATTCAGAACGTCACTCGGCATCGCACGTCCGACCAGCGAGAGGTTTTCACCTTGACTCCTAAGTGACGGCGCGCATCTCCCCAAGTGAAGGGGGGTGGGGAAGAACTGATGTCACATGGTTCTTCTCTCGCTTATTGGAGCGGGAGCACTAGAAGACAATGATAAATAGAAATCAGACAATATAGAGTGCATAAAATGTAAAATTCAAAATTTTTAGTTTTCCTCAGCATAGGTAGAAAATTTAACCAATTCAAATGAAATATTCATATAAATAAATTTTGAACATAAAATAGTAAAAATAAATATCAAATTTTCTTTCGAAAGCTTACGAGCTGGAAAAAGAAATTCATATCATATATATATATATATATATATATATATATACAGGCTGATTTTTTAAAAACTGACACTATTTAGAGCCACCTGTAGGTCGATCTAACAATCGAAATGGCACAAAACTTGGTATAGAGACTAATGATGACATGGGAAGTAGGATTCCGTGAAAAAAGAAAAGTTCCAAAAGTCACCGATAGGGAAGGATATGGCGCTGCTGTTGTCGGCGCACTCGAGAGTTTGCTCAAAACGCAAGTAAAACATCAAAATGCAAATTTTCGACTACGTAGTCGAGGGCAGCGCCAGTAATTCGGGCTATAAAGATAAGGGGTGAATACCGAAAAAATTGTAATAAGGAGACAAATGAATAAGGAAAAAATTTCGCTGCAACACCGTTTTATGCAGCAAATTCACTTCTTCCTCCTTCAATGTGACCACCATCCTGGTGGACGACACATTGCATCCTGAACACTACGTTTTCAAAGACCGAACGTAACATGTCACCAGAAATGTTCATCACAGTCCGGGATATGTTGTCCTTTAGGGCCGCCAAGTTAGAGACTCCACAAAGACACACCTTGGACTATAAATAACACAACAAAAAGAAGTCACATGGGATAGGTCCGAGTACCGAGGTGGTCATGCAAGCCGAAAAAAGGCCACTGATGACCCTTCTGTAAAACGATGGCCATTTTTGAGCGCAAAATACTGGCGCTGCTGTCGACTACTTAGTTATGAATTTGCATTTTGATGTTTTACTTGCGTTTTATGCAAATTCTCTCGTGCGCCGACAACAACAGCGCCATATCTTCCCCTATTGGCGACTTTTGGAACTATTTTTTTTCGTGGAAACTCTTTCCCGTGTTGTCCTTAGAGCCTCTATCAATTTTGGTGGAATTCCGGCTCATAGATCGCGCTACAGGTAGCTCTGAATAGTGTCAGTTTTAAAAGAATCACCCAGTATATACACTCATGGACAAAAAAATTAGCGCACCAAGAAATAATTGCGGGATCGTAACGAAACTTGCAATGAAGGTACATGTCGGGGAGATATGCAAATGATTAGAAATGCAGCGCGATTGCGCATTACGTATAGCCGATAGAGGGCGTCGAACATCGTACTCTGTGGAGTATAAAACAGGTAACCAAAGCTTGTTTGAGTGTGCTGAATCATTTACAAAGGAAGAGCTGAGATAGACATGCCATTACGCCGTGTTCGAAGACAATATAAGCAGTTGTCGCAGTTTGAGAGGGGGAGAATCGCCGGGATGATGGAAGCTGGGTGGTCAGCTAGGCGAGTAGCTCGTCAATTAGGCCGCTCTGATTGTGTTGTGAGGAGGTGTTGGGACCAGTGGACCCGAGAGATGTCATGTACATGAAGACCAGGCTCAGGACGCCCTCGACAGACCAGTCGTCGAGAAGACCGCCACATAATAAGAAAAGCACGCGTACAGCCAACTGCTTCATCGGCCGCCATCCAGGCAAAGGTAGCACCATCACTAGGGGCCTCTGTGTCTTCTCGAACCATACGAAGGCGCCTGGCTGAAGGACAGTTGGTATCGCGGCGCCCATTACGTGTGCTGCCCTTGACGCCCACCCATCGACGCCACCGTTTGGAGTTTTGCCGCGAACGAGGAAACTGGACTGCAGCGGAATGGAACCAGGTCGTCTTTAGCGACGAATCCAGATTCAATCTCGGCAGTGATGAGAATCGTGTTCGTGTGTGGAGAGCCCGTGGTGAACGCTTCAATCCTGCCTTTGCTGTACAGCGACACATCGGTTCCACAGCTGGTGTGATGGTATGGGGTGCCCTTGCCTACAATACACGGTCACCTCTAGTATTGTTCCGTGGCACAATGACAGCCCAGCGGTATGTTCATGAAATTCTGCAACCATATGTGTTGCCACTCATGCAACGGCTCCCAGGAGCCATTTTTCAACAAGACAATGCTAGGCCTCATATGGCAAGGGCGTCACAAGACTGTCTCCGCACTGTTACTACCCTTCCATGGCCTGCCCGATCCCCAGATTTGTCTCCAATCGAGCATATCTGGGATCATTTGGAACGACGAGTTGGGCATCCCACGAGTTTGAACGAAGTAGAGGCAAGGTTACAGCAAATATGGAACGAAATGTCTCAAGACATCATACAGAACTTGTATGACTCAATGCCCGATCGTATCGCATCGTGCATTCGCGTTAGAGGGGGTCCAACGGAGTATTAACTCCTCCGTTCTTTTGCCTTTTTCTCTGAAATAAATTATCCTTTTTCTTTGATTTTCTTATCATTTACTTATATCAAAGTAGTCATTACGTATGTAAAATTTCGTTTCATTTTGACGATTCATTCTTGGTGCGCTAATTTTTTGTCCATGAGTGTATATATGAAACAATAACCTTTCGTTATCATTAAGACGTCTATTCAAAATTCTTTCATCTTATCGCAACAGAATACTGTCCCTCATTTAAATTTGACCTAGGAATAACCGAAATAATCTAGTAGTTTTCCCCCTAAAAGACACGTGCGGCCAACAGTTATATAAGGCCAAATGTTCCAGGACATTCGAAAACATCACCCCATATGACGTGTTAAAGTCAGGTGTCAATTTTGATCAATCGGAAGTTCAATCTAATCGTACGCGGGCTAGAGATTTCAGTTTCGTTCGCACTTTGTGTGTTTGCCACGGTGTTGTTAGGATGTAAATCTTGGTAGCGCTGCGTCCCCTTTGTCCTGTAGATGATGATGATTCCGACAGAGGCCGGAATAGGCTATAATGTACGGATTAATGTCCAGAAACGATGGTGTGTGACTCAGTAAAAAAAACCGTATGATGTTCCCCGGAAATTCCTGAAAAATAAATATAAATCGAGATGAAAACTCCTCTTCCTTTCTGATGTTGGATCTAGTTGACTCTACATTGTGACTGCCATCTTTGCCAGCCACTCGTTTTGCTGAAAACAACGATGAATACCCCCTGCTCAGACTCTTTGAACCCCCTTACCTGATGGACCATCATCCGTGGTAAACATTACAAGTAATGTCGCGCAGGATAAAAGGAGCTAGGCGCGAAGACTCCACTGGATGTCGAGGCGGTGTTCCGGAAAGCACAAGACATGCGTTTTGTTCTTCAATGAGCAGAGAGATTTTCGCCCAGTGTCGTGTGACCGTCAACAGAAAGTATTTCGTGGTACGAGTGGTGTGCTTCTGTGTTTATCACCAATTGTGAAAGAAGAAAAATAAGTACGCGAACAGAATAATTTAGTGATGATAGAAAATTCTCCCTAATATATTATGACCTGCAAAGGAAGTATTTTGGTCTAGTTTCGTTTTGGGAAGTCACTTTCTATGTGGCAAGCAATGGAAAAAGGTATCTGTTTTTTTTTCTACGTCGGAGTTCAGCGTGACCTTCAAGCGGAATAATGTGCGCGTGTTATTACAGTGTGATAATTATCAGAAAAAATTCATCTCGATGAATCTGAGTGTTGTGCAATGCAGTTTTTGTGAACCGTGCCAATCAAGGATTAGGTGTGAGATGTTCGATTCCGACGTGTGTGTCAACATGATGTGAAACTGAGAGAGGAAAAAGAAATATCGTGACTTTACCATTATACCCAGATAATTCGAGGGAACATTTGGACATCCTGGAAAGTTAAAGGAATGGCTCCAAGTACGATTCCACGTGTAAATATTACAAAACGTGAATATTTTGAAAGTAAATAAATAAATAAATTAATATTAAACACTGAGTAAATTAAAACTTCCAAAGGTAAGTATATTAGATAAAATTTAGCTATGATAAAATAACTATGTGTTGAAAATTTAATTCTATAATTTTAAGGTCTAATTTACTATTTTTGATATATTCCGTAACCTCGTTTAGTGTGTATTTTAGTTCCATTGAGTGATTTTTAATATTTTTACTTTATTAGTGATTTTTAATGTGTTATGAGATTTTGAGTGCTCTAATAATTGATGAAGATATTAAAGTTTGGGATGAGTATTTTTTTAGTGATTTAATACTTTTCATTTTTATTTTGTATTTTTGTGGTACATCTATTGCAAAGCCTGGGACTTTGTCTGACAATAAGGACTGAGAGTGTATTGATTAATCAAAGACTGAGAAGTATTTATTAACCTCAGATGTAAGTTTTGATTGAACTTTAAAACAAAATTCTCTCAGGTACCATAAATTTATTTAGTGTATTTTTTGAAATGTTTTGATGTTCTTATTTCATAATGAAAATTTTGGTGTTTTTGAATATTTGATGGGCCTTAGTTATTTAAAGTTTGATGATTTTTGTATCCGGATACTCTCGAATTAAACCAAGACCCTACCTTCAAGATAAAATCTGGCCATCCATTCAAAATAAAACCAAGAAAGTAAATTGGAATTCCCTGACGTGTGTTTTAAACTTGATCCTGTGTTTCGCTACTACGACTTTTTATATTTTAGACTCTGAATTTACCCTATATTACCCTAACATTACCTGAATATGCACTCTTCTAACTGAATATTAAAAGTATTGAGAAATTAATGAACCCGTATTAAGTCAAAACCAGTTTCCTCCAATAACATACCCTCAACCAAATTATAATTTAATTCCCAAATGATTCTGTTAGACCCAGAACTCAAATTATAATAATTTTAAGTGATTCTGTTAGACCCAGAACACAATTAATAATATAATTACCAAGTGATTCTGTTAGACCCAGAACACAATTTATAATATAATTTCCAAGTGATTCTGTTAGACCAGAACACAAAACCACCTACGACCAACCCAACCCAATGGTAACTCAGTTAGCTTGAATTTAGTGTGTTTACCAGGACCTCTGTGGAGCAATTGTCACACCGCAGACTGTCACTATTGAAACCTGTGCTAAGTTCACTGCTACAGTGGTATAAATCCATTTTTTCCAAAATATAATGTTGTTGAGTGTTATTGGTTGAATCGAAATCTTAGACAACTTTTGAAAGAATTATTTCTAAACTTGCTTTTCCTAAATATTTGAAATGTATTATTGCGATTTTACCTTACTTTAATTTGTTACTGTGCTGAACTGTATTTTTATGCCTTCCTTATTAATTTGTTTCCACGGTGCATTTGAAAAAGTCATTATAGGTAAGCCTCTGAAGATATTTACGAAGAATTTTAATAATTGAATTTTCTTCCCATCATGAAGCCTAAATCTGAACAACGACCAACCTCATGAACCCAGAGATCCATTTCCTTTTTGATATTTTTTTGGTGCCTAACACCCTTGACTTCGCTTAGGTGATTAAACTTTGCATGTCGTCCAAATAAATTAAATAAATTGGAAAAACCCTACCTTGTTTAAACTTCCGACTAGAAAACCTGTTACATGTAAAATTTCTGGATCTCATAGGTGAAACAACCAAATATGACAACTCTACTTCTTTCATCTTTCTTAAATTCTCTCCTTCTCGAAGACTGTCCTATCACCCCCTCCCCTCCTATATCTTCGTTTCTGGAAGTCATCCCAGCTGCCTATTAACCTTTTAAAAAACCCTCTTCATAGTTCAGTCACTCAAGGTGCTGAAATAAAATAAATGCTTAGATTTATAATGACAAAGACAGACCATGGGTGACCGCTCCTTGCCCGTCCAATTCTTATTAATACTACCACAGGCATGACAAACGCCCACTTTTTCCTGTTTCCCCATCTTTGTCCTAAACAATATGTTGTTTTGACTGTCATGTCCTGCGGGAGAATAACGGTTTGTCACAGTACGGCCATTTTTCTTTCCTTCATTTTGTCGGAATACAATATGAGGAAGGAAAACCCACTTTTACGCAGACAACTACACCCCCCTCACTCCTTAGTAATAAAGTTATGAAAGAATTTGAACCTAAGTCAGCTGTGGGTTACACACACACAAACACCTTTACAAAAACAAATGTTGTGATATATTGTGTTCCTTAATAAAATGTTATTTTTTTTACATTCCATTTTAAGTGTATATTAAATTTTGTGTGAATATTGAAGTGTTACCATGGACATCCTAAATTAATAATTTTACTGTGTTTAAATCTTCATATCATTTTATTTCTGTGAAAATTATATAATTTTTGTGTTGAAACTGTGAATCTCTACTTACTGCACAGCCAGTACTATGCAAGGTAGGTTGAAATATTTTATAGTGTTCCTATTTTATGATATATTGTGTGATATTTTCATGACTGGTGCGAACACACAAAGGTTATAGTTAGACCAAAATTATAAACTTATCTCAAAATCATTCTTCAAAATTGTTATTGAAAATTATTCTTTTTGTCATATGCTGTTCTCGTCTGATGGAGAGCCTTGCTGAGGGAGCCGGCCCCTCTCGCAAGTCTTTTCCGGAGGAGGGGGGGTTGAAAAAATAACCTTTCGTTATCTTTAAAACGTCTATTCAAAATTCTTTCATCTTATCGCAACAGAATACTGTCCCTCATTTAAATTTAACCTAGGAATAACCGAAATAATCTAGTAGTGTTCCCGCTAAAAGCCACGTGCGGCCAACAATTATATAAGGCCGAATGTTCCAGGACATTCGAAAACATCACCTCATATGACGTGTTAAAGTCAGGTGTCAAATTTGACCAATCAGAAGTTCAATATAATCGTACGCGGGCGAGAGATTTCAGTTTCGTTCGCGCTTTGTGTGTTTACCATGGTGTTGTTAGGATGTAAAACTTGGGCGTGCTGCGTCCCCTTTGTCCTGTAGATGATGATTCCGACAGAGGCCGGAATAGGCTATAATGAACGGATTAATGTCCAGAAACGATGGTGTGTAACTGAGTGAAAAAAAACCGTATGATGTTCCCCGGAAATTCCTGAAAAATAAATATAAATCAAGATGAAAACGCCTCTTTAGTTCTGGTGTTGGATCTAGTTAACTCTACATTGTGACTGCCGCCTTTCCCAGCCACTTCCATTGGCTAATGCTTCGGCACGACTACCCCCTGCAATATCCCGAGTTCTTAGACTCTGAAGTTCATCGACACCAATACCATTACATACATATATATATACATATATATATATATATATATATATACGAGGGTTGGGGCAAAAGTCATGGCAACTATATTTTTTCTTGAAGATACCAGTCCGGTTGGAAAATGTGACATATACAGACGAAAGGACAAGGTCTTAACTACATGTGTGGACAATGAATAGCACTGAAATATCGTAACACACTAATTTATTACGGTAGTATACAGGGCAATATGGCCTTCACCGTGCAAAAGAATGATAACACAGTACACATAAAGTTGACATGACAAACCTGGGCCTAAAGACCCTCAATGTAGTCCCCTGCTAGTGTCACCACACGCTGACAACGATGTGGGAGGCGCTGAATACCATCAGCCTCAGCATTTGCCGCACCATGTGTGAATCGGGTCATTTGTTGGCGCACAGCATTAGCAATGTCCTCTCGTGTTGCAAACCGCCTACTACGTATTGGTTCCTTAATCTTGGGAATGAGATCAAAGTCACAGGGCGAAAGGTCAGGAGAGTACGGTGATGCTCCAATTCTTCCCATCCCCAACGTCGGAGTAGCTGCCGTGCACACCCTGCTTTATGTGGTCTTGCATTGTCGTGCAGGATTATTGCACTGGCCACAAGATCCGGACGTTTATCCCGAACGCCACGTCGTACCTGTCGCACCAGGAAGTCTCTGTAGTACTGTGAGGTCACTGTTCTGCCATGAGGAACAAAGTGGCAAACAATGACACCCCTGACGTCATACGCGACGATCACCATCAATTTGACTGGGGAAGGATTCTGACGGAACTTCTGCTGCCTTGGTGATCCAGGCTGTCGCCACTCCGCGGACTGACGTTTCAATTCTGGTTCGTATGCCATGGCCCAAAATTCATCCATGGCGATTATTCGTGACAAGAATTGATCGCCATCCTGTTGCCAGCGTACAAAGTGGTCGGAGCATATTGCATAGCGCACCCACCTTTGAACTTCCGTCAGTGCATGCGGTACCCACCGCGAAGCGATTTTGCGTAGCTGTAGCTCATTACGCAATATCCTGTGGACGGTGCGTTTCTCAATGCCACTTGCCCTCTCTAACTCCAGTAACGTCCATCGTCTGTCTCCATCCATGAGCTGCTCGATGACGGCACGTGCCAAGTCGGTTCGCACACCGGTTGTCCCGAACATTGCTCATCACTGGTTGACACACGTCCTTGCTGAAACTTTCCTACCCACCGTGCTACTGTACGATATGGTAGGGCATTATTCCCAAGGGTTTCTACTAATTCACTGTGACATTCCATCGCATTTCTCCCTCGGTGAACGGCTATTTTGATGTAAGCGCGCTGCTCAACACGGGTTACTTCCATCTCGCACGACACTCACCAACTGACTGATTTCAGAGCCCTCGCTGCGCTACTACCAGCTATCACAGAGCCATCTGTTCTTCTGCATACACACTATGCCTGCAGAACTTCCACACGACACATATACGTTTGTGATCCGTTCACATATCTACAAGAAAAAAATAGTTGCCATGACTTATGCCCCAACCCTCGTATATATGAGGCGGTGAAAGACAAAGTGGTGTAAGTCCAAAGCGTTTTACTGCAAAAACTACAAAAAATTCCACAATAAACTGAACAAATTATAATTCATAATAATTATTATAACATTGCAAATAATAATTATTTGCAATTCCACTAAAAATTGAACATGGAGATTACATTTTTGCCCTTAAATTAAGAAAAATGAAAATGTGTATTATACCACTTTGCCTTTCACCGCCTCATATGTGTATATAATATGTGTGTGTGTAAGTAAGTAATAAAAAAAGACATTTATGTTCCACCAAAACAGAAAGTAACATTGCATCAAGAGTAATTTAAAGTAAATCTTTAATTTAAAAAAAAAAGTCAAGTTGTTTGATATTTTCGTTTTTCCAAAATATTTCTCAGATTCGCTCGTTTTAAAGCTTTTTTTAACTCCTAAAAGTAAATAGGTTTCTTTAATTTTTTCTCATAAATATAACGTAGACCAGCATGACGGTTGGGAAAGCGAATTTCCGAACGGCGACTTATCAGATTTTGTACATTAATACTAGGTCTATGTGCTCAGGTCTGTAATGGCCGAAGATAGGTTTGCACAACTGGAAATATGATGAGGGCTTTACTGTTTTATGGAAAGCTGTTGCGGTCATCAAGAATGTATGATAGATGATGGGAAAGCAAAAATTATATTACTGATTATTTAAAAAATTAAATAAATATTATTATTCATCGCTTATATATTTCTTTCGTAATATTATAAATCTAAAAATAATGTTCCGTATTTTTTAGATTTATAATATTATGCGTCTTCACAAAAGGCTTCAGAGAGTGAGTGCTGGCTTGTCGCGGACCGTATGTTGTGCAGCCATGATCTAACACCACGAACACACATTCGCGAAAGGGGAGCGAATTGTAGGGGGAAACAGTGATTTATGGGTCCCCTCGCCGTTAACCCGAGGTTTCACCTCTCCGCTCAGGTGCTCCCTTCTGAGGGCGGTTTTCTGACGAATGATCAAGGGGACGAGGGACCTTCTCCCCACGTTGGGGGGTGGTCAAGGGGAGAGTCCCCGAATCACGCTTTTAGTAAACAGATGACGGGGAGGAGATCAAAGGTCAAAGGGGTAATGACGTCGGGAAGTTGCGATCTACGGAAAAGTGAGAAGGTCGGTCGGGTCGATTAGTCACGCTACTGGATCGTGTACACTGGAGCATGTACCTGGAGCGCTCTGGGAGCTGATTCGCTTGTGTGTACATGCGACTTTAGAGGTAAAGAAAATTTGATTGGCTTATTACGAAAGTTTATTTTCGATTGTCTATTTACGCAAGCTAACGTTTCAGCATTCCTTTTTTAACCTGTGTTCTTGATAATCGTTTTATCAAGAAATTATTAACTTGGTTTTGATAATGATAGCAGACAGTGATGCAGTCATAGATAACTTCATCTGGAGTTTCAGCAATATATATATATATATATATATATATATATATATATATATATATATATATATATATATATATATATATATATATATATATATATATATATATATATATGGGGTGTGTTTGAACTGAGGAACGACGCCTTCGTACACACTCACAGGGTTTATTTTATCACGACTCAAGACACTTAAACACATAATGAAATGAGGTTTTTGGCCCCTACTCGAGCAAAGCGATCTCTCCTCCGCGAGAGCGTACTTCCAACTGGCGTATTTCGTCTTCAAAACAGGAAGTGGTGGGAGGGCCCTCTAGCGGCTGAGAGTAACTCGCTCCCACATTCGGCATCCTGACTCCCGTTTTCGGCCTCGAAAACGACAGTCTCTGAAAAATAACAATACAAAGAAAGAAAATGGAGTGTCCAGAATCTGCAAAGTTTTAATCATCTCGGTAATCATCTCGGTCGGTCAGAATCTGGAACCGACCAGGGCTTCATGTGGTTGGCTGCCGTGGAAGTGCAATCGGGACCTTCATGTTGTCCTATTTTTTCCACTTGGTACCGGTCGCTGCCCTTTTTTGCTGTTACTCGGTATGGTCCAAATAACTTTGGTCTTAGCTTTAGACCGCTTGCAAACTGCGTGCGTTCTATGGCCACCAGGTCATTAACGTTGTATACCTGTGCCTTTCTTCTTTTCCTATTATAAGTTTTTCTATTCTCTTCCTGTATTTTTAGAATGTTCTTCCTCGCCTCTTCTCTTACATCTTCTCTTTCCTTCATTAAATCGTTTCTTCTTCGAGAATTTCTACGATTTTCAGATCCTCTCATTTTTACACCGGTGAGGAGCTCAAAAGGTGAATTCTTTGTGCTCCGGCACGTCGTGCTATTTAAGATCAGCTGGACATCTGCGACATGCTTGTACCATTTGGTAGGATCTTCAATGGACAATTTGGCTAGGACTGGGATCAAAGTCAAATGAATTCTTTCCACCTGTCCATTTCCCCGTGGAATGCCGGTAGTTGCAAATACGTGTCGAATTTTCTCTTGCGCACAGTAGTCTTCAAAGTCCTTGGAGGTGAAAGCCGCACCTTTATCTATTATAAATCTCGAAAGATTTCCGAAAATCGCTTGTTGCAGTCTCAACTTCTGCAAGGCATCTTAGGTTGATGTAGACTTTACTGGGTAAAGCCACACGAATTTTGTAAATGCATCAACAACGGACAAAATATGATTATAGCTCTTATGTGTTGACGGTAACGGTCCAATAAAATCTAAATGAAGAGTGCTCAACGGAATACTCTCTTTGGGTATAGTGTTCAGCAAATCTTCGCCCTTCCCTCGTTTTCTGTCACACAATATGCACTCTTCACAATTTGCAATGACTTGTTCGATTGGTTTTCTGGGACTAGGAATATAAAAGTCCATCTTCAGCAGATCTTCCGTTTTAGACACTGCGAAATGTCCCTTGCTATGGATACCACGGATGATTTCTAGCTCCAACGCTTTGGGGACACAAGTAGTTCACGGCCATTCTCGTACTTGTATAGTACACCATTTTTTACCGCGTAGTCTTCCTTGAGTCCTTGCTCGACTAAGGATTGTAACAACTGGAGGCGCTCATCACTATTTTGCGCATTTGCAATTTTAGCGGTAACTTCTCCCTGAAAACGAGTAATCATCATGACCGCGTTTCTACTTAGCGCGTCAACATGCTTCATTTGCTGTCCAGATCTGTGAATGACTTCGTATTCAAACTCTTCAAGAAGTAAAGCCCATCTTGCCACTTTGGGAGTTAGGTCTTTTTTAACATAGTCTTCTGAAAAGCATCACAATCCGTAATAATTTTGATTTTGGAGCCCAGAAGATGTTCCTGAATTTCTTTACAGCTTATACTATAGCCAAACTTCAAGCTCATAACTGCATAGCTTTTCTTGTTGGGGGGTCGTTTTTTTTGCTCATGAAGTGTATGGGGTGTAATTGTCCATCACCAGATTTTTGGAGCAACACAGCGCCGAAGCCATGGCTGCTTGCGTCCGTATGCAACTCTTGTGAGTCTCCTTGTTTGAAAATATGAAGAACAGGGCTTGTCGACAAAAGTTCCTTCAGTCTGTTAAATGCTTCCTTTTGTTCAAGTTCGAATTTCAATTCTACCCCGTTACGAAGGAGGTCACTCAGGGGTTTGGCAATTTTAGAGTATTTAGCAATAAATTTTCTGAAGTACCCTGTCAGACCCAAAAAGCTCTGAATTTGCTTTAAGGTTTTGGGCTCTGAAAAATTTTGAACCGCCATAGTTTTATCAGGGGAGGGACGAATTGTACCAACTTCAATATTATACCCCAGAAATTCTATTTTTCTTTTTAAAAACTGACATTTTTAAAAATTAATTTCCAAACCGCATTCTCTGGCTACTCCTAAAACACGTTTTAACTTCTCTGAACCCCCTTCTTCAGTACGCTCCGGTATAATAAAGTCATCCATATACCCAACAACAGTATTATACCACATTAATTCCCTAAACACATTGTAAATGAATCTTTGAAACACACTTGGGGAGGTTGACAAACTAAAAGGAGCTTTCAAAAATTCGTAAAGACCAGCATGAGTAATAAAAGCCAAATATTTCGTGCATTATTCCTGCACAGGAACATGAAAAAAACCGTTTTTCAAGTCTAACGTTGAGAATACCTTTGCTTCACCCAAATGATCTAAAACTTCCTCCACTTGAGCCATTGAGAATGAATTTTTTACTACTTTCTTATTTAACTCCCTGAAACCGCGAAGTTCCATCCCGTTTTTTACACAAAACGATAGGCGAAGAATAATCTCAACAGGAAGGTTTAATAATCCCACCACTTAACCATTCATCTATCTGTTTATCGAAAATTTTTTGTTCTGCAAAAGAAATTCTCCTGGATCGTTGGGAAACAGGTATGTCATCTTTTAATACGATATTCATTTTTAGATCTGTGCCACGTGGCTTTTTCTGCGGTGTGTACTCTTTAATCAAACTGGAAATAGTATTATGCAATTCTTTATCAACAATGTGTGTTAAATCCACCTCATTCTGCTCTTCAGCAGCCGAAATAAAAGACAAAAAGTCTCTCGAGACAGACAAAGAATTATTGCTGCATTCCAAAACCACATGAGTTATTGGCCAACGAATTCGGCCTGTTAAGTACAGAGGCTGTTCACACATTTTTTAGACGATGTATATTGTATTCACAAAACTAAATTACATAAAATTCTTGTGTTTTAAATGTTCTATTTGACATCCCTTATTCTGAACTATCTTTCGACACCGCAATTTCCAGGATAATAATGTCTTTTGAAGTGTCAGAAGAGGTATTCTATCCCATTCCGCCTGAACAGCTTTCCAGAGTCCTGTAAGGGTTTTGGGACGACGTTTGGATAATGCAGATTTTAAAAGTCCGTAAGCACAAAAATCCATAGGTGATACATCGGGAGATTTAGTAGGGATATCAGTGAAGGGTATGGCCTTGATACCAGTTTTTTGTTCCATTTCTTTTAGGAAATTTACAGTGGATTTTGATGTGTGACTGCTAGATTTGTCCTTGATGGAGTCTCACAGATTGATGGCACTGTGGATAAAGCGATGGTATTTCATTCAGAAAAATTGGCGATAAAATATGTTCCTGGTAGTATTTGGAGTTAATCTTGACATTTGTTAAATTCTTTCGGGTTTATGAATTCGCTCGACAGGGCATGGACCTGTTCACATAGGAGTCTGTTGCGTTAAGGAAAAGATGACGTTGAGACGAAAATAAACCAATCATAGGCCTCCAAACGATTAGCAATGAAATTTTTAACGCCTATTATTGGTTTATTTTCGTCTCAAAGTCATTTTTTCCTTAACGCTACGCAACGGACTCCTATGTGAACCATGAAATAAACCAATCATAGGCCTCCAAACGATTACCAATGAAATTTTTAACGCCTATGATTGGTTTATTTTCGTCTCAACGTCATCTTTACCTTAACGCTACGCAACGGACTCCTATGTGAACAGGACCTTACTCAGTGATTCCTTAAAATTATATTGTGCTTTTTTAGAATAGTTTTTGCTAAGGCTAGACCTTTTGTTTTCTGTGCTATCCACTCGCGTATTATTGACCTCGGCTAAAGACTTTCCTTTAGATGAATAAAATAAATCACATTCTCTCCCTAATTCATTAGGCTTAAAAAAATTGCTACCTTCCCGAATACCAATATGCTCCCTAGTTTTAAAATCTAGTGTTTCATACAATTTGTCAGAAACTATAAGATCACACAATTTCTTAAAATCATCAACTTCCCTTAGCTGGAAATAGTAATCGAAAGTCACACTTAAACGCGAAGAGAATTGAACGTACGATTCATTAGGATTTCTCAGCGCATTTTTAAAATTACTTAAACAATCGCGCGGCGTTGGCTGAAATTCTTTTAAAATTAATGCTTTTAATTTATCATAATCAGCAATTTCTTGTTCGGTAGCGTAAGCTAGAACATTGTTACCCTTTTCTCCTAAAATGTTAGTTAGTACTTCCGATTTCAACTTAACAGGTACGTTTTTGGTACCAAAAGCTTTTTCAAGCTACTCGAAAAACAAATGCAAATCTTCCGGTTTCTGAGGGACAGCTATTGTTAGCGTTTTAACACTTCTAATCAAAGTCTCTAAATTATCTTATTCTGATTCAGAATCCCTAAGCACAGAATGATCTGAAATTTCACTAGGACCAGGTGACTGTAGTCTTTGAAGCTCAATCTCCTTCTCGAGTCAGGCTAATTTTAGCTTTTCAAGTTCAATTTGTGACTGCTCTGCAGCGATTTTATCCTTTTGATCCTCCACGATCGATTTTATAATACCACGCACAAACGGTTTTGAAAATGTTAGAACTTTCAATCAAAGTTTTGATTTCTACCACTTTCGCTTCAGCCGGCACCGTCTGGCCAAGCTCTTCCGCGACTACTCTCAATTCTTGTTTTTTTAGATTACTAAGCATACTCATAATGTTCATAAAAATTGTACCTTACTTTTGCTTTCAAAATATCACTGTTAGTCCATCCCGGCACTTTACTTCTGTTTTCAAAGATACCGTTAGTCCATCCCGCTTGGGCCCCCAAAATTCCTGTGGGGTGTGTTTGAACTGAGGAACGACGCCTTCGTACACACTCACAGAATTTATTTTATCATGACACAAGACACTTAAACATATAATGAAATGAGGTTTTTTGGCTAGTCAAAATTTATCCTACCCCCAATAATCCTATCTACATTGCTAGCATCTATCTGAGGGCAGCTTATAATTTTTCAGCCAGTCTTGATATTCAAAATTTATTCTCCCTAGATGATAAAGTTATTTTAGCTGGGGATTTTAATGCACACCACCCACGCTGGAATTGCGCGTACAATAGAAATTTCATCTGTTGGTATGGAAGGGAAATTAATAAATATTGTAATGATAATAGTATAGATATAGCTTTCCCACCCACCCCTACCCGTTTCGGCCACTCTGGTTCTCAGTCAGTCATTGATTTTGCTCTTTTAAATAATATTAATTTTCCTTATGATATTACCACAATAGACGCTCTTTCCTCTGACCATATTCCAATCATTTTAAATTTACATACTAATACTCCACTCCCTTCTATACTAACCCCCACTTCATAAATTGGATTGACAATACTAATAATGTTTTAACTCACCCCCTCCTTTCAATAGTATTAACTGTAAAGAGGATATAGATAAAGATGTTACCTCCATCATTGACAATATAAATAATGCGCTTAGCTCTGCCAAGACTCACATTCCCCCAAATAACTATAATAAACTCCCACTGTACATTAAAACGCAAATTAGAAATAGAAATCAAATTAGGAAAATTTGGCAGCGTACGGGCGATCCGTCAGTGCGCGGTGAGTTTCATAGACTTAATACTAAAATTAAAAAGGATATCAAAAATTATAAAAATAAAAAATGGACTGTGTTTATTGAGTCACTTGCTCCATCGGACAATAGCATTTGGAATTACCTAAAACGCATTAAGAAACCGGCTACCCCACTCCCCCCTTTTAACTCCCCTTCTGACATTTTGACGAGTGACTCGGACAAAATTGAGGCCTTGGCAGATAACTACGAAAATCAGTTCTCCCCCACCATAATGTCTTTTGCCCATACACTATTGATAAAGTTGACGACATTCTCAGACAGGTTTACAACAATAGGCTGTCTTCTATCAATAACGAACCTCTTGAACCCACCACCCCTGCTGAAATTCAAAATGCTGTCATCTCGCTTCCTAATAACAAAGCACCTGGAATTGATAACATAACTAATTCTGCTATAAAAAACTTACCTATAAATTGCGTTAACATTTTATGTGAGCTCACCAATAAAATTTTCGAATTTAAGTACTTTTCAATAGCATGGAAAACTGCGATAATTATACCGATTAGGAAACCTAGCGAGGATCCCTCCATTCCAAAAAATGAACTTCCCATTAGTTTACTCTCCTCCCTTAGCTGGTTGAACATATACTATGTAAAAGAATTAGCAAGTTCTTGGATGATAACAATGTCAATATTAATGCACAATTTGACTTTAGAGCCCAACATTCCACTACGCATCAGCTACTCCGAGTAACGGAGTACATCCCTGATGGATTCCAGAATCGGATGCAGACTGGCGCAACTCTCTTCGACATAGAAAAAGCATTCGACCGCGTATGGAATAGCGCACTAATTTATAAAGTAATTAAACTTAAGATGCCATCTGCTATTATTCACCTAATTCGCTCTTATCTGCTTAACAGAACCTTTAAAGTTCACCACACACAATCAATTTCCTCACTTCGTAACATTAATGCTGGAGTTCCTCAGGGCTCCAAGTTAGGACCTGTTTAATTTAATATATTTATTAATGATATCCCACATTCTCCACACACTACATTAGCCATGTTTGCGGACGACACGGCAATCTTGGCGAAGCATCGCAATACTAAATATATGCACAAGCAACTCCAAAGGCATGTTGACATTCTTGAACGTTGGTTCTAATGGTGGAGAATTAAACTAAATCCTGCTAAAACGAAAGCCATATTTATTAGCTATAACAGGATTCCACCTCCGCCGGTCACAGTATGTGGTCATCTGGTACACTTTGAGAGAGAGGGGAAATACCTTGGAGTTTACTTGGACAGCAGGCTAACCTGAAGAAAAAATATAGAATACATTATTAGAAAGTTCTTTATAGCACGTAGGGATATCGCACACCTCTTGTATCAGAACCAAATGAGTATTGACAATAAACTTTTACTGTATAAGACTGCTTCGCCCAATTCTGATGTATGCTGTTCCGGTTTGGGGCTCAGCAGCTGACACTCATATCCAGAGACTGCAAACTAGACAAAACAAGACTCTTCGTGGTATCAGGAAGGCGCCATGGTACGTTCGTAACGCTCTTATTCACAGGGATCTGGCTATCGAACCAATTCGGCATCATATTAAAGATCTGGCTACGAACTTTTACAATAGGATATACTCAATTAATAACGAAGAACTTGCTAACCTGCCTGATTATGATTTTAAGGAGTGCTTTAGGCGCCCAAAGGCTACTTTGGTTATAAACCCCGGCCTTGTTCCTGTTCGGTAATTCTTTTCCTTATCAAAATTCAAAATTACAATAGCCCGGCTACTTCTGGTTTCTGATCTGTCTTTCTTTTTCTATCGTTCCTCTTTCTACCATGCGATCCCCCCCCCCCCCGGACCAGCTGTTTGCTGGAGATGGGGATTGATAACCTATTCCCAAAATTCCAATCCTGCTTGCTTTCCTCTTTGATTTTGCTACTCGCACCTTACGGACTTCGGACCTACCGCTCTTTCATGTAACTTCCACTAACTTGTTTTTTTATCCCAATGATATTCCAAATTTCCCGTCTTCTAGTTTTTGAATTTTATTATTATTATTATTATTTATTTATATAATCTCTTGTTTCACCTCTTGTTTAATTTCTCCATTATCATTTAAGTTAGCCATGCCACATTGGTTACTCGTACTCGTTCTAGATAATTAGTTGATTTTTCAACTAATTGATTTATTCTTTCTCCCTCAATCATTGTCAACACTATTTGTAAACTTGAGAACGGTTAATCTTATGTCACATACTAGCCTTGATACTGAGGATAAGGAGCTCTTGATCCCTGGTGCCTCTATAGTGCTTTATGTCAATGTCAATGTTAGGTTTTTTGGCTCCTACTCGAGCAAAGCGATCTCTCCTCCGCGAGAGCGTACTTCCAACTGGCGTATTTCGTCTTCAAAACAGGAAGTGGTGGGAGGGCCCTCTAGCGGCTGAAAGTAACTCGCTCCCATATATATATATCATGAAGCTATAAGAAGAAGCATAAGCTTAAATGGGGAATACCTCGAAAAATGGACCGATTATGGTAGCTCACCGGCAGATGGCGCGACATGTTCTAAGGGCGCCGATTTTCATTGAGTTATATGGACGCGTGTTTTTGAAAATTGTTTCACAAATTTTTAAATTTATTCTGTGCACAGATATGCCAACATGTTTTGCCCCTGGTTGTTCTAGTGGCTATGGATTAGCCATAAAAAGAAACAAAGAAACTGGACAGAGAAATCCTAGTTTGTTTTCTGCTCCTAAGGTAAGAAAATTATTAATGTCTTGTTTTAATATAAGCTGTATAATAGTGAGAGAAAAATACAGCTGCTGTGTTTTAAGCGAACACAAAGTTAAGACAGCTTAAATTCTGCCGGAAATAAGCATGTTTTTATTTTTCAATCATCCCTATATTTCAGAAAAAAGGTGTTCACAAAGCTCTCTTGTACGTAAACAAATGTAAATAATTACTGAAATTATTGCTCTAAAGGAAATCACTTAATCAACAAAAGATGTGCGATATTTACATATATATTAAACTATTAGTTTTTGATGTTTTTCATATTTTTAATTAAAAATTTACTTTCATTGAGAGATTTTTTTCTCAAATTTTTTCTGTAATCTCATTTCCTTAATTATTCAATTATTGCTAAATTCTGAACTCATTTATTCTGGAACTGATGCAAAATTATTCTGAAAATGTTGTATAATGAAGTATAACTCTTCATGTGTCAGATGTTTGTCAACTCATGTTTGGACATTGCATACTCTGTAGCTGCAGCTAGTGTGTGCTTTTATATGTAACTAGCTCGCTCTAGAAAATAATGGATCATTATTTACTCATTTCCTTTAAGGAGGGAGATCAAATTAAAAGCTTCAAAAACTCAATTTTTTTTTTATGATTTAATTTTGAAGAATGGAATATAAGGAATCTTATAAAAAATTTAAGTCGATATTTCAATTAGAACCGATTTTATGGCCAAGTGTATAAAGCTAATAGTAAAGTAATTTATAGAAAAATTAAATTGCCTTTTCTAAAAACTGTTATTTTGAAACTTGTGCGCACTATTTCTTCAAAACTAATCGTCAAAAATTGCTAAAATTTTTTGTATACATGTATATCTTGCATGTTTATACAATTTCTACCTAAATTTTGGTAAGTAGATTTTACTAATTTTCTTGTAGAAAATTTTAAAAAAATTATATTTTTTTGTACATTACAATACATTTGCCTAAAAAATATTTTTATGTGAAATATGGCAACTATTTTAGGTGTAGATTAAATTATAACCTATGGATAAAATATATACAAATAATTTAATATATATCTCTTATAGTTTTAAAAAAATCTGCACATTGCATTGATCTAAAATTCACTATTCATGAAACATTTTTTTCATAAAATAATTTCAAATAATCTCCCAACTATTCTGTTTTTTTTTTTAATAGATAAAACTTTGTACAATTCATCCTAAAAAATTGGTTAAAATTAACTACAAATTAACTGTTTGACAACACATTAAGCTTGGTAGTAAAATTAGTGTATTTTTGCGCACGCAAAGGTGTTCTCTCCCTTAAGAATTTTAATGAAGTTTAGCAAAAAAAGCAGTTCAAATAAACATTTGGAATGAAGATAAACAATTGTTAAATTGAATAAATAAATTCATATTAAAAACACACTAAAAAAACTTATTTCTTTTGAAAAATACGAAAAATCTATATTAAATCGTATGGTTTCCGTGTTATAGCGGCGCAAATAAAGGCGCGCGCGCTATCTAGGGGTCGCGACCAAATGGGAAAAACTTTTTTAATACCGAGCTACTTCTCCTTCTGTAGCTTCATGATATATATATTTATATATATATATATATATATACATATATTTCATTAGATGTATGGCAACATTAACGTTCGATTTCCGTTTCTTTCATTGGCTAGTTTCCGCGTCTTGGTTGTTAACAGCAACGGGTTGTTTGTCCGTGTCGGATATATATAAATATTGTTTCCCACTAAAAATTCGTGGAAAGGTTTGTCTAAGTATCGCCTATCCTGCTGTTGGGAAAATGACTGATGAAGATTTCTCACTTGATCTTCCGTTTCTCCTCTTGTTATCGCGTTATAGCCATTATCCATCTTCTATAGTTAGCAGACGAATGCCGTATCATTATACTTAAGCAAATAGCAAAGAATTGTATTATTGCTTTCAATAAACTGAATTTTACAATTAATAAATAATTTAGCTAACTAGGTACTAAAAGGTTTTTACTCAAACAACTTAATTGATAAAATGGATACAAATATGAGTTCTAGTGTTACGTGTGTTTCTGAAACGGAAAATATAACAAATGCCAATGATGTACATTCCGTGTCAGACTCCTTAAATTCCTCAGAGAGTGATTCGTCAAATGAAATTAATGATTCGTCTTATGAAACCTCCAATGAAGTTTCCTCTAATGAAGTCTGTTTAGATAATTCCAATAAATATTCGTTTGATGATGTAGCTACCGTGGATATCACACCAGAAAAATCTGGTGGTGTCTTAAAAAAAATTCTTAAGGAAGGTGAAGGTGAAGATCTGCCTGGTTATGGAGATAGAGTGTCTGTTCACTATACTGGATGGCGACTTGGCAAAGAACCTGTTCCATTTGATTCCAGCAGAAAAGGCGAAAAATTTGAATTTAATCTTGGTCGAGGTATGTAAAAAACTGTTGTGCTAAGTTTGTTGACAGTTGTTTTTCTTTGTATATCAAATTGCTTTTCCTCAAGTTTGGACTTACTAGGGTTTTTTTTTTTTTTTTTTTTTTTAAATTAGGATATTTTTTGATGAATCTATCAATAATAAAGTTCTAAAATTTCCTTTCAGATTCTATATCATGAAGTGTATAAGCTAATAATTAATAACCCTTTTTCCCCATTTAATAGTTCTCAATTTTGCAGGTAACGTTATCAAAGGATGGGATTTAGGTGTAAGTACTATGAAAAAAGGAGAAGTTGCACTTTTTATTTGTCACCCCAAGTATGCATATGGTGAAATGGGTTATCCTCCTACAATTCCTCCATATACACCTCTGTTATTTGAAATTGAGTTATTTGATTGGAAATTAGAAGATCTAAGTCCAAAAAAAGATGATAGTATTCTGAGAAAAGTTCTAGAAAAAGGAGAAGGTAGTACTTTTCCTAATGAAGGTTCACAAATTAAAGGTAAGTTAAAAAGAAACAAATATAATTTTTTAACAGACTATAATTTTATATTGGGTTTTCATTACATTTATTAGAATTTGTGCCCATGTTAAAATTCTTCTACCATGTTTTGTTGGCTATAGAGAATTTTCATAGCTTTTCATATTTATCTTTAAATGTTTATTGTTGATGAAATGAATTGAAATGTTTTTTAAAATTATAATCTGACATATGCAGCAAATAATTTGTGACATCTGATTATAGATAGACCATGTAAAGAAATTCTCTTATTAATGAAAACCAAGATAGTTTTTATTTGTTTTAAAATTTAGCTAAAGAACTTATTTTACTGTTTTCTCTTTCAGCTATTATTAATGATATAAATTTGAAGGGAAGAATTGCAGATTTTTACTTTTATATTTGCCTCTGAATTTCTTTTCCTGATTTATAATAATTAGGAAATTAATATTAACACTAGATTTAACTGTGTAATGTAATAGATGTATACATTTATTGCTTATTTAAATTCATGTTATCTGTGTTTTAAAAACTCTAATACACTCAGAATTTCTAAGAATACCTGGTTTTTAGACAAGAGAGTAAAATTTACCCTCTAATGTACACTTTGTTTAAATGGAAATAGTGGTGCATTATGGGTAAGTGGTATGCTAATTTGCTAAGTATATTTTAGCTGTTTGAAGTATTGTTTTGAGAATTCTGGAAAGAAAATGAAAATTAGAGGCATACAACAATTCAATGTTTTGACTGTTCAAGTCATAGGGATTAAATAGAAAATTGAGCTTTACTGTATAAAAACTATTTATGTAATTAAATCTCAAATTTTAATAATTTTTATTGCTCTTTATAGTAATTTTATTTCTAATCCAGTGATTTGTTAGTGAACTAATTGAATGTCATTCTTATGCTGATCATTAGCTTGGCTATTCATTACAGATCCAGTGTTTGTGGTTGATTCAGTAGACCAACAGCAGCCATCAATGCTGTTGGCTTCTATTTCCACAATATTGCAACTACCTTCTCCACTGCATAGTACATATAATCTTTAACTCAATTATTGGATCAAAGGAATTTATAAATTTCTAATTTGGCCTAAAAATGTGAGTTGTATTAGAAAACAAAAATAAATAGACAAGTTATATTGATGAAGTATTGACAGTAAAAAACAAACAAACAAAAACCTTATTTGTATCTGCAATTAAGCAGGTTATCAATAGCATTTCATGATATTTTACTGTAAAATTTTTGAGCAGTAATTTTTTTTTACTATGATATTACGGAATTATAATGCAGTCTGATATTATTTGTAACTGTTTTAATTTTTTTTAGTGAAAATCACGACATATATTGATGATGAAATACATGATGAAGTTGAAAAAGATTTTATTCTTGGTGAAGGTTGTACTGTTAATATCCCTGAGGGTATAGAACTTGCTCTCTACAAATTTCGCCTGAATGAGCGATCTGTGATTTATTTAAAAAATAAATATGCAGATGATATGGAGGAAACATATGAAAGTAGTATATCTTCTGATGCCAAAATAAAATATGAAGTTATACTTATCAGTTTTGAAAAGGTAAGATTTTACAGAGTTGTCAAGATAACTTTTTGAAACATTGTCTTGTTTTAAAAACATACATTATTTCTTTTCTTGTAATTAGTATATTTTGATATTTTATAATTGTTAGACATAAAGAGCTTTGAGTTAACTGTAAAACATAAAAAATTTATGGACTTACAGTACAATGTAGTTTATTATTTAGACAATTATTAGTTCTCTATTAGTACAGTTATTAATACTGAATTTTGTTTTGGCAGATTTTCATTTCACTTTTGTGCCATTTTTCTATTTAATTTTCTCTTTTTGATAAGTGAGAAAAAGGAATTAATATTACTTATTTGAAAATATTTCTGAAACATGAAAAAGAGAGCATATATATTCCTGAGCCACAGAGAGAAGTACTGCTGAGCTGGCAATCAATATAGTTCCCGTTATATTAATACACAAGTAAGAACTATATGAGAATAATATTTTTGTTGGCTTATATTAGCAGTGACTAAAGTTTCTATATTTTCTCTGTAAGCTAATATAAGTATATTATGTTAAGGAAATTTACGATTAATGTAGTTTAAGAGATGGTAATATAAATAAATTTTCAAACCCAAGATAGAAATTTTAAAAAAATTATCCAATATAATGTAACATTTTATTTCACTATATAAAGATTTTGTTAATTTATATATTTTTTTGCTGTTAACTTTCATCGAAGTATATCCATTAATGAATAAAACATACACAGTAAGCTAATCTTATGTCTAAAATAAATGAGTCAATATCTTTGGAATAAAAGAGAAGATGTACATGAAGTTACTGTACTTAAATTTGTTTGCTCCTATGAAATTTTCAGTCTGAGAAAAGTTTTTAGAATTCTCTAACTCCAACAAATTTTATTTTAACTATCTATGTGCCAGTCCTTGAGAATATGTAAAATTTTTATTTTTTATTTGAAGGATATATTTATCTTAAATTTTCCAAGTTCCTTGTTAAATTTAACAGTTTATATAGTATAGTGTAAACCTTAATAAATTTGATTGTTTCATGTTACACATATAAAAAAGAAAATTAAAGTTAGGCTTTAATTTAATGTATTTATTTATTTATTCATTCTTAAATGTAGTATTTTTGGTTTCATTATTGTTATAATAAATGCCAAAACATTGAATACTTGTAATACATATTATCTATGATGTCACTGAAAATTAATTGTCTGAGTCCGCTCATAAATAATATTAAAGCTTGAGTATGTTATCCCTATATCTTACAATAAAAATAGTCTTAAACAAAGTTCTTGATTTTTATTGTAAACCAAATAAGGAAGAAATACTGCATAGAATGCAGAGATAAGATTAGTATATTCACTCATAATTGAACATACTTTATGGTTAGGAAATGGGAAAAAATTTATTACTTTTAAGATTATATAGTGTACTATTATTAGTTGAGATATTAGTTTGTCCCCCCTGCCCCACCCTGATGGTGGGCCAGGTTTTGCCCCAGATATGCACGTGGTGTTAGTACTCCTTGAAAGCTACAAGATGGCACTGCAAACTCATTTTCATAAAAATTGCTGTTTGAGAAAAATGAATTTGAAAGTTGGTGTAAAGGGGTTTTCCCCCGGCATACCAAAACTTGATCACTGCTTTTAACGGCTTTAAAGTGGTTCTGTCCCAGATATGAATACCCGTGGTGTTAATACTCCTTGAAAGCTACAAGATGCAATGCTAACTCATTTTTATAAAAGTGGCTGTAAAGTGGTTTTATCTCTGGACCGTTCATATGTTTTATTATTATTACTATTATTATTTATGAGTGAGTCAAATAAAGACCCAAAAAATATTTTCTCTTTCATAATATACTGAGCTCAACCCTTTTTAGTTGCGATATTTTCTATTAATTGCTTGAGTTTGGCAAAACCTTATATTCATCATCTGTCCAAAGCCAAGAATGCCATAATAGGCCAAAATTCTCATGCCTGTACCAACTCAGAGAAGCCTTTTGATCCTTTGCTATGCTGAAACCTTGACTTAATTATGATTCTATACTTTCTGGAGGTTGAATGCTCCCTGATGAAGGTGCTGCAGATAGAGAAGATGCATCAGTTAGTCAAGAATTTGAGTGTTTTGGGACTTCTCTCAGCTGGTACATGTGTAAGAATGTGTGTATGTATTATTCATTTAGTTATTTTGGCTTTGGAGAGGAGAGGTTAAAATGTGAGGATTAGGTCAGAAATGCGAAATTAGAGGGAGTATATCTACTAAAGGAAGTAATTTAGAGATAAGATTAAATCTATAGTAATAAAAGTATCAAATTGTTTTTACTAAACCTTAGATGCTTACGAGAGGTTTGTATATATATATTTGTATGCTTTAAATTTATAGTATTACATTTAATTTACTAAACACTTAGTTTTTAGTCACTTAAATATTGCAGAGATTAAACGTTTAGTTTTTAGTCACTTAAATATTACAGAGATGAAACATATAAAATATAACTTTTATGTATATTGTAGATGTTTCTATTTTCTTGTATTTGTGTTTCTTGTATGAATTAGGTTTGTAATGGATATAGTTGTAATAAGCTTGAGAAGAAAGTAAAACAAATTTCTAATATTTAAAAAATTGAAAAACAATTGTAAACTTGTTTATTTTTCTGAGACTTTTATTTTTTAAAAGACAAAATTTTTGACTGTAATATGTATGAATGTCACTTTTTTTTTGTATTTGTCATCACCATTACATTATTTTGTGTATTAAATTTACTATTATTACATATTACAATTGCATTACATAAACTATTTCTGTGGCTGTAGTTTCACAAAGTTATTTTTCTCAGGCAAAAGAAATTTGGGAAATGAATAGCGATGAAAAGTTTGAAAAAGCAAAATTATCAAAAGAAAAGGGTATTTCTTTTTTTAAGGTATGTTAATTACTTAGTTTATGAATGTAAAAGTTTCTTTACTATGTAAAATATGTTTTTAATTTGTAAAACTAAGTTTAAAAAACATTTATTTATTCTCTATGATTTTTTCTCATATTTATTAATTATCTTATTTAAAGATCTTGGATTATTATAATTTTGCATTTTTGTATAATATTCAGATTACAAATGTAAGTCGGACCTCCCATATCCATATACAGGGTGCATCAGAAAGAACATTCCGAGGGTATAAATAAATAAAATAATAAATAAATAATTTTTTCATTTTTCTCAGGTATAAAAGATTTCTTTCTCTATTTTGCTTTGTATTTTTGTTATTGTTGTTCCAAATATGAACGTTCTTTCTGCTGCACCCTGTATTATACCATATAATCAATAAACTCTAAAAGTTACTGAATGTGCCAAAATTTTTCTGAGCCCAATCTTAAATTTCAAGTTATTGACATTTATGAAATATTATCATCTTATTTTTAGCTGAAATATATGTAAAATCATTAAAAAGATTAATTTTTGTCTGTTCTGTTTTGTCAACAAGAATTATTGTTGACAGTCATTGATGAGTTAACAATGAAATGAAATGATATATCCTATACTTTTATTGTGTTCACTCTAGGAGTGAAATTGTTTATTGTACTGTCTGAACATTCTCTAGATACAAATGATAGAACTGTAGTAGTAATGTATTCATGAGTGACAATGTTAAAAAAACCAACTTCTCTTGCAATGGCTGTCTTTAAATTTAATTATTATAATTTAGATGTAAAATGTTGATCATTGATACTATATTTTGTATGAAACACAAAAATCTCTCGCAAGTTATCTCCTAATAACTCTCCTTAATTTTTGAAGGAAAGTTATAAGTAAAAAATTAAATTAATCTCATAATGTTCATCTTCTTTTATTTTCTTTATAATGAGTATTTATAAAGTTTGTGATTAAGCACAAAAATTGAAATTAAAAAATGCAATTTACAAAAGCATTACATAATGCCTTAAGTATCATTCAACACAGTGCACAAAAGTAACTTTCAGGAAAGGGAGAGAATGAAATGTAGATTTTTCAACAAAACATGGAAGTTAGGAAGATAGTAAATTGCATAGCTCAGTTTATCACTGGAGGAAAAATACTCTCATGCTTTTGTGTGTAAAATCTTTGTAGTTCCAGACAGTATTGTGTGTTGTACACTATTAATTTTTTTTCACTGTATTACTCAAAGATGTTACTGAATGCTTCTTAGGAAACCATAAATTCCTCTTTCATTTATTGTGCACTATTATAAAAAAATTAAGAACAGTATAGCTCTTAACCCTTTCGTGACGGCAGTTCCGATCACGCGCTTTCCTCTGAGGCCGGAAGTTTTTCTCGTGAGCGTTCCCTCCAGGCCGGTGGACTTCTAAGCGCTAAGCCTAAATTTATGAAAAATTCCAAAATAGTAACATTTACAAACAAATCTATTTATTTAAGCTATATATGGGTTACTTACACATTCTTTTATTATTTTTCCACTAAAAAATTTTTGTTATACAGTTTAAAATATTTTTCGCTGGGACATAATGTCGAAATCCTACTCTCCCTTTCCACAGTAAGAGACTTTCATCAACTGATATATTCGTATCAGGAATATATCAATAATATATCAAGAACTCTGAAAGTTTTGAATGATTAAATCTAAAAAAGGTTTAATTTTTTCAATCTTTTTGGCATCAGAAGAAGTGAAATGCAAGTATCAAAGAATTTCGATGCGTTGGTCCCGACTCATAACCTTACTGAAAAAAGGTGTTGCAATCATGGGATTTGTTGAGTAGTACATCTTAATTTTTGGTTTTTTCATGATACCCATTAAAATTGTCAAAGCAAATTAAACAAACATTTCTTCTTTAGTTACAGGCAAAAATACTTCGAGGATGAACTCTGTTCACTTTCCGGATTTATGTACCTCTCATATGCATTAATTTGGTTAGTATAATATAATACGCATTAATTTAGTTATTAAATCCATTAGAGTTTCATAAAAAAAACATCTGAAATAATCCAATTCATTTGATACAGCATCATCAATTATTATTCCACATGCCGTTCTGAATGTTAGTAGAGTTAAATCCCTTACGTGAGGAGACCACAAAGAAGTACCATCCTGCGATATACTCAGAATAGAAATGTCTGATATATCTTCATCATCACTCTGATCTCGGTGTTCCAAATAAACAGATTCACCCGACGAGATTTTTGTATCACTGTCACTACTTTCATAATAACTTTCAGTTTCACACACATTTCTCATCAATTCAGAAATTTCGTCTTCTGTTAAATATTTTCTCCTTTTCTCCATATTAAATCATCAAAGGAAAGAAATCTCACTGTAACAGGATCTGATTCTGACTCAAAACCCATATACCCAATGCTACAATCCCACCGCAAAAGAAAAATAAACAAAGATATCTCGCAAACAAAAACCACGTGCAAAGTTTAAATGCCCTACCCACTGACAGCCAAATGCAATACATCCATTCCTCTGTTTGTTTACATAAAACGATAGACCGCATGTGATTCATACTAGTCTTGTTTTCGAATAGAAGGTCCCAACTACGTGTACTCCAAATTTCATAGACATGCGGTGCCATCTTGTGCCCCCAATATTAACTAATAAAATTTCCGAACTACTGACATGTATAGGTGACGTTCGGCCAGAAATGCGGATAGCTGCTGTCATGTATACGTGACGTTCGGCCAGAAACGCGGATAGCTGCTGTCACGTATACGTGATGTTCGGCCAGAAACGCAGATAGCTGCTGGCATGTATATGTGACGTTCTTTGCAAAAGGGTTAAAGCTGATGTTTAACTTAACTTTAGAATTCAATTAATTTTTGTATCTATTGTGTGACAAAATACTAAGCTTTATTGGTCTAATGGCCTAGTGGCCAAATGACCGGCATTTGTAAAATAAACACCAAACTTTATTATCATAATTCATTTATATCAAATTTTGTCCTTTAAGTTAACATTATTCATTAGTTCTTTTATCAGTATCTGTAATTTAAAAAAAGATGTAAATTAGTTATAACTATGTTAAGCCATTTGAAATTAGTGTAATGTTAGTAACAATAAATGATCCAGTATTTAATTTGTTTACGAAGTTTCAACTAAGATATAATATGGATCATATACATGACAATGAGCTTTATCATTAAACCACAATATTAAGTTGCAGTTCAATAATTTTTATTGTTGGATTATTGATTAAAACTAACCAAAATAGATTTTATTATATATATATAAATTATTCACTTTTTAAGAATGTCATTAAGTATTTAAATATATGCCATAAGTGGTAAATTTTAATTATATGTAGAAATATATTTCATATTTTTCTATACTTTGCAAACTGTGTATTTGTTTTCACTTCATGAAGTATCAAAATATATCTTTCTTTGAAAAATGGAATTTCCATCTCATTGTTTATATTCTTCAGTATAATGTTATATTAAAAAATTGTTTGAAAGGGATTTGTTATTTTATGAAAGTATGTTATTAATTAATATCTAATTTTCAGATGGAACAGTATAAAATTGCTTTGAAACAATTCAAATGGATTGTTGTATGCCTGGAAAATGAACCGGGTGTGCCACCTGAAAATCAAGAATCTAGAAAATCTCTATTACTTTCTGGCTATCTTAATATAGCTTTGTGTCTCCTGAAACTTGAAAATTATATTGATGCCATTAAAGTGTGTGATAAAGCATTAGATATTGATCCTGAGAATGAAAAAGCTTTGTTCAGAAGGGGACAAGTAAGTTATTATTTTAATATTTAAAAATGCGTGTGGCACTTAGTTCATAACATAAATAGTAATTTCAATTTTTATGCATTTTTCTTTTGAATGATGCAAATTTAGATAATTTAAACATTTTCAGATTAGTACTTTACCTCTTTCATTATAGCAAATTCCTGTCCTAAAAGAAATAATATTTTCTACATTGAAATGAGAGAGACTTAAAAATAAGGGTTAAATGGTTAAAATGCATTATTTGTACAGAAGAACCCTGTTATAGCGAACCCGGTATATAACAAACTCATGGATATAACGAACAAAAATTTTGGTCCTGCCATTTTCCTATTGTACATAATTTAATTAGTATTGTGTCAGTTTAATGTAATCGATTTTAGTCGATTTAATTCATTAATAATCTTTTTTAATAGATTTTATATATTTTTTAATACATCATTATTGAATACAGATTGCAACTAATGAGTTATACATTTTGTAAACTTAGCATTTTTCTTAACGGTTCGGATATAGTGAACCATCGGATAAAGCGAACAAAACCTTTGGTCCCTTGAAGTTCGTTTATAACGGGGTTCAACTGTATAATGCATTTGTACTTTTCATGTATGAGGATCTGTAATATATTCTATTACCCAGAGCTGCGTTGACATTACATTGAATAATGTTTGCCTCTAGATATTTTCTACTGTTTTATGAGGGAGTTAACTAAATATTGACAATTATTCTAATATTAATGTCACAAGATACCTGTATGTACATCCAGGTGGCATTAAGAATATGAATAGACCAACATAATATTTTCATTAGGAAAAAAAAATAGTTAATATATCATACACCCTGAACTTCTAATTAATAACATCTGGCTTTAGTAAAGAAAGTATGGTCTATTTATTACGTTTATAGTTTTGGGCTATCATTTCCTACATATATGGTGGATTTTTCAGTCATGATTCTCTTATGAAATCTTTCACAACCAAATATTTCTAACCTTATCAAACAGTATTGTTTTCTTATCCTTATATTGTAATATAATGAGAAGTTCATATTTAATTATATTTAATGTTTTTTTAGGTATTATTTTGGCTTAACCTAACTGAAATTTTAAGAAACTTACGAATCAATTGTTAACATATAACAAAAAGTATTTTTTTAAAATTGCAAGTCTTTTGTTCCTCTGTGACGTGACATGTGAAAACATGGTACTAAAAATATGCGCCTTTTAAGAAAACACAGTATACCTACCTATTTTTTTAGAAAAAAAGCACTGTGTATGTATATATATATATAGTTGCACATAGAGGTGGTTGTCAAAATAATAGAAACACTAATGAACAACATGAAATCCTTGATTAATGTGGCATAGGACTGCTTTTAGTATGTAATACCTCCTAATTTCACCTAAGAATGGAATTCTACAAGTCATCAATAGTAGTCAAGAGAATATTATACCATTCTTCATGGAGGAATGGGGAAAGTTTTTCTGTAGAGATGGTGGTGGTAGATATCGATTCCGAGCTCTATTTTCTAAAACAGAGCACAGCATGATACTTACTTGGAGAACTGTGAGGGCCAGCTATAAGATGTTTTACTTTGTCATAATGTACCTCAAACCATTACTTTATGAGTCTAGCTGTATGTATAGGAGCATTATCATCCTAGAGAATACCTTCTGCAGGACACAATACCTCATAGGATGGACTTAGTTGACTAAAATTTCAACACAGTCCTTCTCAGTCAATATCCCCATTAGGGCCTGCAGAAAACTGTAAGATGACTGCCTAAACCATGATAGATCCACCTCCATGCTTGACAGATGGCATGAGACAATCATGATCATGTGGTTGTAAGAGATTTCCAGATTTATGCACATCATGTTCTGGGAAACAATGTGAACAATGATTCATCTGACCAAATGGCATTCTTCCACACATCACTTGACTAGGATTTGTTCTTGTGGCACCTCAGTAGAAAATTTTTTGCATTCACATCTCTAACAAGTGGCTTGAGAATTGTTACTCTACCGTAAATGTTTTGTATGTGAAGTTCCCTCCTAACTAAAATTGTTCATACAAAAACTTGCAGATGCAAACTGAGTTCTGTTGCCACATTAGCTGTAATTGTCTCTTTCACTCAGCTTTCCTTTTTGTCCACTATTCTGTGTCCTAGAGATTGTTTTCTTGTGTACTCTGTATGCTATCATGACTTTCAATACCATATCTCAAGAAACACTCAGCACCTTGGAAGTTGTGGTGACAGATGCTCCAAGTAGATGGGCAGTAGAATAATATATATACTATTTAATTTAAAAATATACTGGTGGCCAGACTTGTTTTTTAATGAATACGGTGTGCATGCCTAAACATCACTAATATTGAGAAATGTTTCCATAATTTTGATAACCACCTGTGTGTGTATGTATATATATATATATATATATATATATATGCATCCACTTTTGTTGTAGAACCAGTCACATTTAGGTTTTTGTCAAATGAATAACAATTTAATCATATGGTAAATATGCAGTCATACATTAAGAATTTTTACATGAAATTACCAGTTTTGAAGTTATCATTCTGTAGAGGTTTAATATGTATTGATATAAGCCTCTACTTTGAGGATCTAGTTTTATGTAACTGGTAGAATTCTCTTTTGTCTCTAATGAAGCTATTTTTTTTTCTGAAATCAATTAAATTTCTAATTTGTAACTTAATTTGCATCTGATATTAGATATTTAAAACTAAAGTTGCTTACCTTTTGTTACTGTGTAATTGATTTTGTTTGAAAAAGTTACAATAATTAATGGGTGTTTATTAAACATTCTTTATATGTAATATTGTACTTTTTATGTGTTTCATCTGATATAATTTTTTATTATTGTCATGTTTTTGTGCTATAAATATGTAATGAAAAGGCAGTGTTTATAATATGGAGTGAAAGGACCAGGAAAAGTGTGAATTAAAAATAATTATTATATTTTTTAGCCATCAGTATTCTGTGATCAAAATTTTAGACAAATAAAAAGCCCCTTTTCTTTTCAAGTGTATGGTTGACTGATACTTGTTTTGCTTTGTTTTATATAAGAAAAAATATCCTAGAGTAACTTAATAGTTTAGGATACATTATATACTGACTTTTTCAAATTATTTTTTTATTCTCAGTTTATTGGCATATTATGCTTTTCTTTATGCTGAATACTTTTAAACATCATAGAAGGTTAAGAGTTTTATCATAAAACTTCAAACATTATTAGCTCCTGTCCATAACCTTAGTTATGACTTTGTAGTAAAACAAAAAGTACAGAACTCTGAATTTTACTACGACATTACTTATCAATGATCTGTTGATAACATATCAGCATTATAATTTTATTCAACTTGCTTATCTTCTGGATTATAGTTAACCCTTAGACCATTACGAACACGCTCAGTGCGTTCATCAGACTCTTTCTCCCAGTGTTGCGGATGCGCTGGATGTGTCTATCTGGATTTTCTAATGTTTTGCATGTTATAAATGTGTTTAACACATTCCAAATTGTTTTTTCATTCATCAGTAGATGGCAGCACTTAATGGCATTCGAATACAATTTCTCCTGATAAGAAGTAGATTTTTAGGTGTTTATTTTCAGAATACATGCAGTATAAAGTGGCGGGAGTTTTGGGTTTTCGAAAGCTAAAGGCTATTTGAACTGACATTTTAAGTGATTCCAAGAGTGATTATTCAGATTTATTGAATGACAAAAGTGATGAAAAGACTATAGTGGACTAAGTGATGAATAGACTGTATAGTGCTGAGGTGAGGAAACTTTTTACCATTAGAGGCCACATGTAAATTAGGTAGTAAGAAAGGAGACCGCATAAGTTGATGAACCTATAAATGCGACTTTTATGAAATTATTATACTTGGATATAGTTTTAACAATTTGGTGCATTATATAGAAAAATAACAAAAAAAAAATTAAGGCCTTATGTATTTATTATTTGACATAAAAAGTTACAATATAAAATATTTTTGTATTCGCATAAGGATAAAAACTTGTTATAACATTAATCATTAATTATTATTTTTTTTTGCAGAAAAAATAATACATTTTAACGTACATGGAGTCAGTCACAACAATTATATTAAGAAAATAGCTTTTGTGTAGAGATCATGTAACATGTTTGGTAGCATTGCTAAGAAACTCTGAGCATTAAATTACATATAAAGTGTAGTTAAAGTATCATACAATCAAGGTAAACAGAGCTCATTTGGATAAATATACAATTGTAGCGACTTTAGACAACAATTTCAAAATGTCAACTTTATTTTGGCCGACACTGTACATACATACATGCCATTCTTTATTTAATTCTATTGATTTGGAAATTGTTGTAATCTATATAATTAAATATTAATTAATACAAGTGCTAGCTTTTATGAAGGCCGCAAGAGAAGATCACGGAGGCCACACGTTTCCCACTTCTGGTATAGTGTAAAGACTGTGAAGTGGGTTTATGCATATCACCTTGCTTTAAAATATATCATACTATAAGAAATTTATGACCAAATAAATGTACATTATATAAATATACGCATGTATTCTTAAAAATTTTGTGTTTCACTTATTTTGTACTATTTATTTTGATTTAAATAACTTAACTGTATTGAACTTGCATTTTTAAACGTTTCTTCAAAATGCACTTTAATAAAAGAAAAATGGGGGAAGAACCATGAGGCAAAGACTCAACAGTATAAGGGTTAAACTTTTTTTATCTATTTGTCTATGTGCACTAACACCATGAAAGTTATTAG
Organism: Dolomedes plantarius; assembly: GCA_907164885.2. Lineage (NCBI taxonomy): Eukaryota > Metazoa > Arthropoda > Arachnida > Araneae > Dolomedidae > Dolomedes > Dolomedes plantarius. The sequence goes on along the minus strand of OU015501.1, from coordinate 86,353,025 downwards.
TTAAAATATTAATTTTTAACTAATGACTAGTAAATTTTTTTTCTTTGTAGGCAAAGGTTCAAATAAATGATTGCGATGAAGCTCTATATGACTTTGAAAAGCTATGTATCCTGAATCCTGAAAACAAAGCTGCTCGAAACTCTATAATCTTGTGCCAAGATAAAATCAAAAAGCAAAGGATGAAGGATAAAAGCACATACAATAAGATGTTTGAAATATTTGTAAAACAAGATGAAGTAAGTGGATTAATTTATTTACAGATGCTTTGTTGTAGTAGTAGCAAAAGTGTGCTCATCATTTTGTGATAATTTATTGTAGTGTTAAAAATGAAATACTAGGTTTATTAAATTTTGTACACAGCTGTTTTCCAGGTATTAAGTTATTTTAAAAATAATAATCACATTAATTTATCGTACTAATGTGTGTTAATCAACAGTTTTCACAAAGGATTGTAAATTAAAAATAATGTGAATATGTTAAGATGTTCCTTTTAACCCAAAGATATTCAATTGACCACTTCCCTATCATTGTTATGTAAATAAATTCCTTTGGTCTGCGGATGTAACTGCCTCCATTTATTCCATTGTACTACTTGGGAAATATTGTCTGACTAGTGTAACAAAATGTTACTTAATATTAGCTCATTGTTGCTTTTCTTTATAAATTATTTATAAAAATTTTTAAAAATTAACTCTGAGGAAAAATTAATGATATATTTTTATGGCAAATTATTACCTAAAATGTTTTTCCTTATATATTGAGATTGATTTTATTTTACTTTAAGCATTTTTTGTATGTCAATATTTAATATGGAGTAATATATGATTAGAAAAGCTCTCTTGAAATGTTATTTAATGAATTATATTTGCTTTTAGGAAAGGTTGAAAAATATGAAAACAGAGACTGGTGTTTGGCAAGAAGATAAAAAGGAAGAAATAGAATGTTTAAATGAAGCCCAAAGATTATTAAATGAAAGCAATTCAGCTTTACTTGATGCCAATGTAATTGAAATTTCAAATACTGCCAATGATAATAGTTCTTATAATAATCTTTAATGTTTAAAATTAATATCAGAATAAAATGTTTTTTAAAATATTTAATATAAGTGAGTGATGTTTTTTGGAACAGAAGTAAAATCTCTGAATCCAGTATTATGTGTCAAGTGATTTGAAAATAAAAAAGAATTTTGTGGAAAAATATTTAAAAATTTGTTTATTTTGAAAGAAATAACTTTGTATGTAATAGCTTAAAGTTTTTGTTATCATCCCTTAAATCCATTTAAGTGACAATCATAAAGTGAGTGAAATCTATAAGTTGAATTATATGAAGTAAAATAGTGCTAAAATTAAAATAAAATGTTGAAAAATGAATATTTTAGTTACATTATTAACTATCTGAATCAGTTTACACCCAAGTATCAATGACTTAAGCATAATACATTACACGGAAAGAAATTATATACTGATATATGAGCCATTCACAAGCCAAAATGGTCAAGTCCTTTTTTTTGAAATTTTAGTGTCAAAGTATGAGATGACTCCTAACTTTTTACATTCATAATAAATTTCCCAAATAATAAGAATTAACACCACTAAATGACAAAAATTTGTTTGGCCATTGAATAATATGCAACTTTTTTGAAAAGCCAATCAAGTTAAGTCCATACTCAAATGTAAATCATTTCAATAATGTGATTAAAATACAGAAGCCAGTATTTGATGGTAACTGTAAATCATTAAGTGTTTCATCACAAAAAAGTAAAATAAATTAGTCAGTTACAGTCTATCTGCTGCAGAAGTAAGTGCTTTTGAACTATTAAAAAATTATTTCAATTTTTTTTTCTGCAATAAAAAAATAATTTGAAGACTGAATTGGATGTTATAACTTTTTTTTCATTTGCCAAATTGGTTAAGTCCCTTAGTCATGCAAAAATTGTAATAATAATGATTACTCCAAGCATGTTCTATATTATAGATTTTATATGTTGTGAGATAAAAGCTACATCTGCAACAAAACATTCTACAATTAATTATAGTCGGATCCAGTTAATTGGACCACTGGTTAATCGGACTAGCTGCTTATTCGGACTGAATCCTAAAGAACCGAAACAAATCCTATTGCATAAGAATAATGGGGCATATTCGTGTAATCGGACAAGCCGGTTATTAGGACCAAAATGATCGCATCTGGAATTGGTCCGATTAACCGGAATTGACTGTATTCTACAATTCCTGAACATTCTACAATTATATCTTTATTTGAATTTATATTATCAGAGGAATTTTAAAGAACAATGTATCTATATTATTTTATCACTTTTTGTTTTATGGACTTAATATATGAGCCACTCACTTGCCAAATTGGTTAACTCTAACATTTGAAATGAAATTGACTGAAAATAGTATAGCATAAAAACTTCACTAGTTAGATTTTTTAAAAAAGTTGAAAAAAATCATTGACTTAATGACCCCTAATTTTGTCTTAGAGAGTGCTTCGCTGTGTGTATGCATACACACACAAACATAAAAATTAATGCATGTATATGTGTATGCACATAATTAGAAATGCAGTAATTTCTTGAGATTGCCATACCATCTATTTATGGTGATTATAAGTGCATGAAATATAATTCTGGTTGTATACAGTAAATAGTACTAATTAAAAGAGTGTTAAAAAACCCCTCAGTTTCTCTGTTAAATTTTCTATGCTTGAAAGGCAAACACTAAAATGATGATACTTTAAAACAAGATTAGATTTATCTTTACATTAAAGTTATAATTACAGTCACTTGACCTAAAGGAGCATCAAGCAAACTCAATGAAAACTTTGGGGTTTTAGAATCTGTTTATTTGGGGGGAGGTGGCAGGTTGAGTTATGTGTAAACTTCATATTTGTGGATATGGAGCTTGAAGAAAAATTTGCACGATGCTCTTTAAAATAGTAATATTTTACATTTAATAGTAATCAAAATGATCTCCGCCCCCCTGTAAAATCTAGATTTCCTGACTGCGTGTGGTAATTAAAAATGTTCTGACAAATGATCAATTTTCTGTAAGGGATTTCTGTATGGCATGGTCATCTTCTATGTTAGATATTTTAGGTCATTTATATTCCCTTTGTTTCTATTAATTTTATCACTTTCCAACTTTTAAAGAATTCGGCTATGTATTTAATGTGATGATCTAATATTTTATATTAAACATTGTTTTAAGAAGCCCGAGGAACTATTTAACAAGAGCACCGATAATTAGACCCTGGGTAATGAAAGTAAAAAAAAAAAAAAGGAAATCCTTATTGAAACGTTTTAGCTAAATTTCAAGCTCATGTTACACATATACAGTCCGACCACAGTACGAAGAACCACGGTTGGCATAGTGCCAAGACGATTCTATTCACGCTGTAGGTAAGGCTGCTGAGCAAGGAGGGGGAAAAGTCTCGTAGTCTCTCGACATTCTTTAGAATCGGTTACTAACTGCGCTTGCTTGCTTTTTCCTCGTCTGTTATTTTGATTATTATATTGAAATTACTGGATCCTTTACCCAACACAACTGCTCGGAATAAGCCGTTCCGTAGTGATTGTAAACGTATAATACACAATGTAATTAAATTGTGTGATAAAGAACCACTAGAAGGAAATGTTATTGTTCCACTTTCGCAATCCCTAAAGAGAGCTAGTGAAATGACCGGGATATCAATGTCCAGTGTAAAAAGAATACGCAGAGAAGCAAAGGGTGAAGAAACTCCAAAATTTGAATCTCCGAGGAAACTTCAGAAAAAAAGAACCACCGAAAACGTAGCTTTAGATAATTTTGATTGTGATGTCATCCGAAAATATCCACTCCTATAAAACTCCTATTTTTTAAATAGATTTGCTTCTGTCTTTTTATTATTTTGAAATTATTATTCACATATTCGATCAAAAATAAAGTTTTCAAAAATAACTTTAAAATTGCGGACAAAAAGCAGTCTAAAATACATTCCGTATTTCATAAACAAACACATCCTTAAATATGACGTCTTCCCCTATTTTCTAAGTAGACTAGCTTTTCTCGCGCATGCGTAACAGCTTCCAGGGACCTAGTTTCCGTGGTCGGACAGTATGTTATAATTAATGGTAAATACTTGTGGTTTTGGCATTCTTTTACAGGTCTAACAAAAATTAAAGCTGAGGATGTGAAATGCTATCTCCCCTGCCTCCATGTCCTGTTTCTGGATGAGGTGTAATTTTAACACAGTTTCATGTGTATATACACTGGTGTCCAAAAGTAAGGTCACAAACACGTTTTTGACAATAACTTGAAATAGGTAGCAGTAAAATTGATACAATTTTTACTGTATATACTTTGAGGAACGGGTAACATAATGTTAGTATCCAATTTTTAGTCAACGGTGATTAGCTTAAGTTTGGTAGCAAAACGGGAAAATGACCGTTTAAGGACCTGGGATTTTTTGTTTGCAGAGTTGTGATTCTTGCATTAAACTACCCAAGATTGACAAGGTTGAGTGCGAAGTAGTTATAATCGTTCAGACGACTCATTGAGATCGGCAGGCTGGAAGGTGGCCAGTCTCAAGCGGAGCGGCTCGGTGGCTGTAAGTGGTACCCAAAGTGTTATCCAAGTTATGGCATCAATTCGAAACAAGTGGTACCATTATCAGGAGGCTCGACCAAGTCCGTTCAAGAGCGACGACACCTGCACAGGATGTTACGTAGCATTAAATGCGCGACGGCTAGAGAGAACTTGAGAGACTCTAGATCTTGCTGTTGCGTCTGGAACAACAGTTTCCAGGTAAACTGTATACAGACGCCTAGCAGAGAAGGGCCTTTACGCCCAGCCACTAGTGGTATGTCTCCCTTTGACCATATCGTGCAAGAGAGCCTGTTTGTTGTGGAACCGAATACATTATTCTTGGACACAACAACATTGGAGATGTGTTCTTTTCACAGATGAGTCTAGATTCAGTAGGCAAAGTGATTCTCGGCGAGTCTTCATCAGGAAACAGCCTGGGATCCGCTATCATCTCTCCAACATCAAGGAAATCGATCCATTTGGTGGTAGGGGAATCCTTGTTTGGGACGGCATCATGTTGGGCAGTCGTACATCGCTGCATGTCTTCGATGTAAGCAGTGTCGCCGCATAACTCTATAGGGATGAGGTCCTTGAAGCCTATGTGAGACTGTTCCAAGTGCTACTGGTCCGGCCTTTTTTTTATGGTTGATAATGCGAGGCCTCTCAGAGCTCACCTTCTCGACGATTTTCTGGAGGAAGAGGATATTCACCGTATGGAATGGCAAGGTATGTTTCGGTACCTAAATCCTATACAGCATGTTTCGGAGGGTCTACGATGAGCCATTGCACGACGTCACCCCCCTCAAAGCACCCTCCAGGCGCTAAAATCCGCGCTTTTAGAAGAATGGGATTTGTTGCCACAAGCATTTATCGATATCCTCATTAACAGTATGACGACTCGTTGTGCGACTTGGACCGTTCTGGAGATATGATGCATCATGATTTGACCGTTTTTGGTCAAGTTTATATATTGCTAACAATTTACCCTTTATTCAATTTGTTATGTTGCTATATGCTTTCGCATTGTATGATCCATCTCTGTACCGAATTTCGTTGCTATAAACCAATTATTTCTCCATATATCACATATTTTGTGCTTGTGACCTTAATTGTGGACACCAGTGTATATATCGGTGGCTTGGTTCTAAAAGGGCCAGTGTCAATTTTTTCAGATTTTGAGTTATTTATACCAAAAGCTTCCATTTTAGTCAATCTTTAATTCCATAAAGGCCAATGTCAAATAACAAACACTAAGAGATTATATTTCCATATCGGCCAATGTCATTTAAGATGCAGAAACTTAATATCCAAAATGGGCCAAAGGCATATGTTTTATATAAAATAGTAACAGATGAAAACTTTTTATGTCATAAAAATAATGTTTTTTACACTAACCATGAACAAGTAAAAAAAAATAAAATAATGTGACGCATAGTATAAGAAAGATACACATTCAGCAAAATGTTCAATATCTTTGAATGCCTTTTTCTCGAAACTAGCAATTTTGACATTGGCCATTTTAGAACCAAGCCACTCACACGCACGCACACTCTCTCTCTCTCACACACACATACACGCACACACACACACACACACACACACATATATATATATATATATATATATTCAATAAGAAAAAAGTGAGTAACTTATTTATTGCTTTAGGGATCGATACCTCTGGGATCGCCGAGTTAAGGGGTGCGACAACCGTCCAAAATCGGTGAAGCAACAGGCCCTAACATATCCAGAAAATGAGAAAAAAAAAAAAAAAAAAAAAAAAAAAAAAAACCACCCATCTCAAATGGCACTGCCCTTTGTTCCATTCGAATGGAAGTAATTTATGCAGGACGGCACACTTTAGCTGTGTTTATTTTTGGTACTTCGTGACGTCAGTAGCCCATGCCTTATACTCACGACCGACTCAAGTGTAGAGTTGATTTTAGATAGGTAAAAAAAGTGTTGTTAAAGTAATGTTTAGACACTGGGGAGAACTATTAGAAACTGTGTTTACCTCACTAAATTACGCCTGACAATTCAGTTGTCATGAATCATCAGTTTCTGTATCGTAATTAGCATGGGTATATATAAGCAATTCAAGGGCTTTTTTTTTCGCTTTTCACGTAATTGCTACTTCTGTTAAAGCAAGTATAAACGATGGTGCGAACGAAATCTGATGCTTATGTAAAAAGTAAGTGTTGTTAAGCATGCATTTTGAATTGTACCAATGTTTATTATTGATGTAGTATATATTTTTTGTTAAATACTGTTTTGTTTTTAAGTGGAAACCAACCTTGACACTTTGGTATTATGCAAAAGGCTGTACTACGAATAACGTTCAAAATGTGTCTTAGCCGAGAGTGACATTTCTAAGCTTAGCTATTTACATGTCCATTAAATGTCCAATTATTGAGCATATTCAATTTCTTTTAACTGTATATTTTACAGCTTCCGTCAAAGCGAGTAGGAAGCAAAACGTACTTTCAAACGTATCCAGTGGGTCACCGAGAAGTGGTATGTAACTCTCAATTTGAATGTTTTATGCGTGTGTGTATAATATATTTATATACTAATGTAATATCTACTAAAATCACTGATCTTAGCTAGCTCACGAAATTATTTGAAGAGCATCGAGTTATCCAAACTTTGAGTAAAGTCTTATAGGATATTGTAAAATTAATTTCTTCCACTGGAAAACTTATTTCGCATTATTAAAATTTGCGCGTACTCATAAAATATTTATACTTGTCAGTTATTTTAAGTTTATTTAACATTTCTTGAACTCGTTAATGGATTCAACTCCAAGCTTATATAATATGCTTTCCGGGTTTTTGCCTGAACAGATCCTTTGTAAATTATGATTATGATATGTTGAGCCAATTTGAAAAGGCATTACCAAATAGTCTAGCATATTATCATAGCATAGTTGAACCGGAATTCAATTATGCACTACAGAGATGTGGGTTTAAGAGATGTATTCCATGCGAGCTATAGACGCATGCAACGAATAAAAATTTCTCTATCGCTCGATACCTTTTAGATCATTAACATGGGCAGGAGAGCAGAGGGTCGACCCCCAAATCCCCTCGAAATTTAAATCTTTCATATATTTCAATAAAAGTTCAAAAAAAGGGCCTCAACTATGTTTTCTTCAGAAACCATGCTTTTCCTCTAGTATTGTTTCTTGATTGCGTGTTTGCTGCAGGTAGTTTGAAAAATTTTAGTATTTCAATAACTGATGACATTCGAATACTGTAAATTTTGGATGCACCGACGTAAGTCATTTCCATCGTATTTTTAGTAAGTAAGGAATTATAGGCCAGAAAAATCTATGGTTTATAAAATATTATTTCAAACAACGTTTCTTTGAATTCTGTGTATATATTTCGTAATACCTTTTTAAGATTTTAAGTTCTGTGGCGCGTAATTTAAGGAGGGAACAGAAACTTTAAACTCAAGTAATCCACAGAGTTAGAGTTCTTTGTTTTATGACTTATAAAGGTAATCTGGAATCGGTGATATTTTATAGGGAAAACGGATAAATATTCTGGTGGTAATCCATACTGTCCTCGTCCAACGCCACCTTGGCAGAAGCCAATCACTACCTTCTTTGCAAGTTCAGGCTCTGGGTCGTCAAAAAGTTCGGATTTCTCGTACGTATATATTTTTTTTACATCTTCCTGAACTGATTTGCTGCAAGTACTACTAAATTATATATTTTTACTGAACTGATTTTCTGAAAGTACTACTAAATTTCGGGAATTTTTCCTTTATCGTGATTTCCCGACAGCCAATCTTGGGGACGTCTTCCCTCTGTGTCTAAATTACGTGGACTACACAACTACTTATTATCAAACTATGTTAGCAATGTATTTTAAAGGTAGATTCCTTAATATTTGAGGGGCATATTTAACATTCCTTACTCTCTATTCAATTTTAGAATTCTTATGAATTTTTAGTTGCAATAGCTGATAGCACAAAATAAATGAATCTGATCTCTCTAGAAAAATAATCGGACTTCTTAGATAAGTTGACCCACTTTTCTTACCCTTTAGGTGCATACCACCTTCTCTCTGTGTGTTTGCACACAGTCACCAGACACAGCATTAATTGCGTACATCCGTTCACTTATGCTTGTCTCAGAGGTCATTCCTTCGACCTTTGACAGGCGTGACTTCAATGTATTCCACCTCTTGTTAAAGGTAGGAGTACATTTGTCACATTTTTATCATTTTTTCAATCTTTGCTTTCTTAATGACCAGATATCTTTTCTTTTGAAGCCTTATTTAAAAATAAATGGGCAACTTCAAATCTAACAGATAAATGTTTGAAGTACAACTCACTCGCAGGCCGCCAAAGATTTCGCATAATTTGATTTCTTTGCAGGATTCTGCCAAATGCTAGGATGCAAAACGTTGTCACTTATAACATACAATTGTTTTACTTGCTGCCATCGGCATTTTCTAGTGCTGAGGTGATACTTTCTATTGAACAAATGTTAAAATAAAACAGCAAAATAATGAACAGTCTAGAAAAATGCTGCCTGCCTGATGGTTACCTTATTCATAAACTATGCTTTCAGTACTTAAGTAATTTAGTTTATTTTCTTGAGTAACAAAAAGAGGGTGACTTCCCCATTGCATTTTTACTAGAATTTTCACTTTTTTCCAGGGATAAAGCAGTCTTGAAATGGCCATAACTTTAATCTCTTATCATCCCTTAGAAATCAGCTTAGTTAGATTTAATGTATAGAAGTGAATCTGAATTCTAGGTCTTACCGTTTTCAGCTAATTAGACGTTCTGTATACATTAAAAAAAACTTAAACTCTATATGATTACTTTTCAAGAGCCGAAGAAAGTGGTTCCCATGAAAACGAAGATGGTGATGGAACCCAAATTGAACAAACCTAAAAGGACTACCCCAAAGTCGTAGCACCGTGGTGATAGACATGACGAACTGTTTGCATGAAACTTCCTGTGATATTCTATGAAACTTCCTGTGATATTCTATGTAAATTGCTGTTTTAGCTGTAATAAAGAACGTCTAGTTTTCATGGTTTAGTCATTTTTAACACGTATTGCACCTTTTAGGATTTAAATAGTTTCAAAGTTAAATTTCTAATATTTAAAAACGAATGGAGATCTCCAAGAAAATGATTGCTATATGGGAATGCCTAAAGTATGAGAAATATCGCTCTCCATAGTTCTTTGAAGTTAGATTTGACAAAACCCCGTAGCACAGTGTTTCTCAACCGCCAGGCCAATGGCCCGTTTCTGGGCCATTAATAATTCTGGACTCAGTTGTTTCAAAATTTGTTCATTTTAGTTTTGTAAAAATTTTCCCCGAGTAAATATTTTATAGTTGAAATATTCTGAGGAGAAAATGATTGCTATATGGGAATGCCTAAAGTATGAGAAATATTCTCGACTGAGTTGAAAAGCTATCATCTAGAATGACTTTGTTTCCCTATAGAAATTTCCAGTGACCAAGTTGCGAACTTCGAAATATTGAAGTATTCATGAATGATAAAAAAAATTTTCAGACCTTGAAATCTTTCACCATTCGAGACAGAGGGGTGGTGGGAAACCTATGTTTATGAGTTGTCGTAAAAAGTTGGCTGCAAGACAATTGCAACAATGGGTGCGTATACCCATACAAACCATTTCAATCTAATCAACATACCCATTGAATTCTGTATGCGTAAAATGAATTGAAATGGACTGAATTCTTTGAGAGACGCTCAAAACAGAAAATAATTTATTTCAAAATCAATAACTAACAATTCACTTGATGTCTTTATTTTGCCTTGAATGCCCTCATTTTCTTGATGACTGAATTTAATATCATTAGATGGCTAAATGCAATAAACGGCATTCCATTGGCTCTCCTTTAGTTGCTGCTTGCAACGAAGTATTCAGATAATCTGAAAAAATAGATACATATATTAATACAAATTATTTCAATTGGATAAACGAAGTAAACAGTTCTCATTCCTTCTGGTAAAAAGATTAGGGAAATAAATGAATGAATGCGAAAAAAACTAGAAAATAGAGCTGAGAGAAATAAAAATATAGATGGTATATAAACTTTTACCGTTGTGTTTAAAGTAAAAGGCACCTTTAAAAAAAAAAAAAAAAAAAAATGTTTAACCCCTTAAGGCTGCTATGTACTAACCCCATTGGATTCGCTCACCTCAATGTTAACCTATGGAGAAAACTTGTCCACAGATTGCCGACTTGGATTCAAATATTTTTTTTTTAATTGTACTCCGTCATAGAGAAAGAAATTTTACATTTGTGCACATTTTTAATTTTTTTAAAAAATGCAATTAATATTTTAAAATTTAAATTATTCGGGGAAAAATCTGGTATAGTGTGTTTTAAACGCTCATAAATTCCTTCGGTGGACGACATTTATAAAATGAATCCTATAGCGCTTTGCAGAAAAGTTCAGGCTATCTGACAATACCAATTTTATTTGATTATCAGAATTTCTGTACCAGTAAATAGTTGACAAAAATATATTTTAAATAAACAATTTGGGGGCAGCACTTAACTCCCCTATAGAGAGAGCCATTACAATCCCTCAAAATGTCAACCCTAAGGGGTGTGTGTGGAAATCTTGAACTGTCAACTAGACTCCTCCCACCACAAGAGTCTGTAAGAAGAGGAAAATGGAAATAAGATTTTTTTTCTTAGTACATAGTAGCCTTAACGATCGCATAATATTCAAGAAAATGGTAATAAAAGTGCCTATTTTTTCCGAAGGATTCTATTTCTTTATCTGCCCCATCTAGTTTAAATTAAAAAAACATCCCCAACTACATTATAAATAGTCTGGTGCTGCCATCTGGTACGTAAAATAAGATATAAAAAATTTTCAGGGTAAATGAAATAGATTGTTTTAATCTCTTTGGTGCGTTACTTTTAAACACTCCAGCCCGGAAATATCACGGGCACGAGAAATAGAAGGCGAAAACTCACCCCGTGATTTTGACTGGAGTGAGAAGGAAGGGGTTAAATGCATTTTATTTGTTTTCATGATTTTAAGAAAGCATGAATACTAATCACACAATCACGCGCATTGTGAGTACACATGTACACATTTATGTGAAATCAAAATCGGATATTCAGAAGAGAAAACTGCTGCAAACCAAAAAAAATTCTATTTTTTTATTATTGAGTATTTTAAACATTTTTATTGGCATGCAGTTACGTACGCATCTTCGATTTTTGAACCACGTTCCTCAAAACGGAAGGTTGATATATAACTGCGTTTTGCCAAAAAAGAGCTCTCTAAACACACAGTTAAATCGGTCATATATTACGATCTTAAAAATCTCCAAGCATAAATGGCCCTAAGCACAACCTAAGCTTGAGCCCCCTTTGATCTAAATACTAAGTAATGCTATCAAATCAATTTATTATACAGGGTCAACGAAAAAGATTGGACACATTTCATATAATCATATTTAATGAAATAATTACAATACTCACAATTCTTTCATTGTGTAATATACAGAATTTAATAGAATTTTATCCCATTAAGTTTCAATATGAGCACCGTTGGTTGCTCTACACATATCAAGTCGATAATTAATCTCTAATCAGGTGTTACGGAACCTGTCTGGCTTCACTGTGGCAATTGCATCGACAATTCTCTCCCGTAAATGTGTTGAGTCCAGTATCTTTACGCTGTAAACAATGTTCTTGACATAACTCCAGATTTCTACTCCGCTAACGACAACAAACATTGAGCTTTCTCCTTAACGGTCGACATTGCACTGACGGAAAGCCTAACTAAGACCTCTTCCACTTTGCATCGCTTCTACGCAGCGTTCCACGTCACGGTTGCGTACCAGTTGCATTTAGAAATCTTCGACACTTGCCAAGTTGTTTGAAAAGAATATTATTGCGTTTGCTCAATTTCTTTTAGAATTATGAGCTTTCGAAATGTGTCCAACCGTTTTCGATGACCCTGTATAATAAAAAAATTTTGTAGATTGTATCTCTCTTTGAAGCTGCTAACTTTCGGACGCCCCAAGCACGCTCTTGTGCCTGGGCGATGATCCGCCAGTGAGCATGTTTTTACTGAATTTTTTAAACACGATGAACTAATTACCTCAATCAAGCGGGCCCTCCTTTATCTAAAATTTCTTCAATAGTAGTTCTACAGGAGAGCCACATCGATGAATTAAATTTTACTTCTTCGTTTAAAGCAGTGACAAATTTTTTTCTTACTGCTTTTATGATCTTTTGCATTGCAATCTGAAAATAAAATGACAAGTGAAAACATGATCAGCTTTAATAGACTACTGAATGTATATTAACCATCTATGAGCCATTAAATATGTATTCTTTTAGGCACTCAAAGAAGGAACATTTCAAGCTAGGAATGTCTAGAGAATACCAGTCTTTGCTATCTATTTCAACCTTTAATAATCTGAAAGGTTGTTGTTGTCAATGCCCCCTGGTTGGAAGTTCCATTATCCAGGTCCTAATTGGCTATTGGGCTGAAAGGGCCTGCTCTTGTTTTGATTTAGCCCCACAAGGGTCGGAGTCCGACTTGGCTAAATGACCGGTCCCGTAATTTTGAACCGAGTCAAGTGACGAGACCGGAACACTTGACCCCGATCCTCCAGAGGTAAATTTGAGAACTTGGAGGACATTGCAGCCCCGACCTATTTTACCTTCCACGGCCACCATTAGTGAACACGGCGGTGGATTTGCAACGACGAGCATCGAACCAGGGAGTTCAGATCTCTGGCCCGCTGCTCTTGCCAACTGGGCCAACGCTTCCCCTCTAAAAGGTTATTAAATAATTTATAACATTATACCCTTATTATAATATACCCTTATTGAATCCAGTAAATGTCTGCCTATAGTTTTGGACTATTTTCTGATAGCTGTAATAAGACACATGCTATTATCGGAAAATTTAAGATGATTCTTTGAAGCAGTGTTTCCCAAACTTTCTTGATCGCGGAACTCCCAGAACATTTTTCAGTGTTCACGGAACCCTCTGCATTCTTTTGATCAATAGACCCCTTCCTCCCCTAAATTTGAAGTGATATTGAATGAAACAAATCTTGTTTTAATGCTTAGATTTTACTGAATTAAGCAAAAAAAATCATTAAAAATTCTTCATAAAAACAAATAATAGTGATTATAAAAACAAAAATATGAGGTTAAGTAGACTGTGAAACTGTCTCGCCAAACCCATAATTTTTTTGGCGGAATACACTTTGGGAAATCCTCATCTGGAGGATTTCGTGTCTCGAGCAAACTGATTAATTTTCTTCATTTTTTTGTAAAATTTTGTACTTTAGGTAATGAATATAAATTTTACTTATGCGATAGAAACTGATATAATAAGCAGACACTGCTGAAAATGAAAATTCACAGTAATTTACCTTTCTTTAATGCGTTTCTATAGTGTATTGTCCTACTCATCTACACTCATGTCCATAAATTAAGGATAATTTAGAATCACACGGAAATCGAACTCTAAAGTAAAAATTTCACCTGTAGAATTATCACGCACATCTTCAAGAATAATATGCAAATTATAGGAAGCCACCAGATGACACTGATAGTACATCACAATGACGAGAGTGTAAGAGAGGAGTATATAAGGAATGGTGGCAAAGAAGTAAAATGGTTCACAAGCGTTCTGTAACACGCTCAGTGCCATATCTGAATAGTTATGACACACAGGACGCACGTGGAAGATTTTTTACGTGGTAGAATTACCGGCCGCCTGGAATGTGGGCGTACTCAGATGGAAGTATCCGAGGAACTTGGAATTGCCGAAAGTGTCATCTCTAGGCTTTGGCAACGATTCCAAGATGATGGAAATGTCAGTAGACGTTACAGTACAGGTCGTCCCCGAGTTAGAACGCCGAATGAAGACCGGTATTTGGCAGTAACTGCCAAAAGAAGCAGACGGAGTACAGCATCCGACCTGTCTCGTCAGCTATCTGCAGCCACGGGTACCACAGTTTCAAGACAAGTCGTGTACAGACGTTTGGGAAATATTGGTCTATATGCTCGTAGGCCTGTCAGATGCGTTCCGCTCACGACAACTCACTGTCGGCAGCGATTAGCCTGGAGTAGAGAACATGCAATGTGGACATCGTCCCACTGGGCTTGTGTGATGTTTTTCGACGAGTCCAGGTTTAGCTTGCAGTCTGATTCACGTCGGACTTTCATATGGAGAACGCCAGGTACCCGTTACCACCAAGACAACATCAATGAACGACACCGCTACGGTGGTGCAGGATTGCTCGTTTGGGGTGGAATTATACTGGGCTCCAGAACAGATCTGCATGTTCAAATCGGAACCATGAACGGCCATATTTATCTGAACATCATACTGGAACAACATGTACGTTTGTTTAGGGGTACCATGGGCGCAGAATTTGTGTTTATGTATGACAACGCCCGTCCTCACCGAGCAAACATCGTAAACGAATGCCTTCAATCTGATGATATCACCCGTATGGAATGGCCAGCATTCTCACCTGATTTGAATCCGTTAGAGCATGTGTGGGACATGCTTGTCCGACGAGTTGCAGCCCATCAACCACCTCCTACACATGTACCGGAACTTGGGAGAGCATTGCTTGCTGAGTGGAGTAATCTTCCCCAAGATCAGATCGATAATTTGATACTCAGCATGCCTAGGCGTTGTACGGACTGTATTTAATCGCATGGGAGACATACAATGTATTAACCATGATATCAACCATGTAATATTAAGTTTTTGTAAAGGAGATATTTTTTACAATTGCTCCAGGGAGCAAAAATCGTAGTTTTTATGAATAGTATCACACATACACCATCTTTTTTGTTCTTTATCTTTTGTTTAATAAATGGGCTTTATGAATAAGTCACGTTTGTTTTGTTTCTGAACCTTTATTTGTCTGAGCTGGCATTATCCTTAATTTATGGATATGAGTGTATATATTTAAGTTGCTAAGCCGACTTTTGGGGCAGTCCGTGACAGAAAACTACTGCATCAATTTAATTCATTTTGGTCTGAAACGGAAGATTGTAATCTGTAGATTTGTCAAATTTGGTTTTTGTAACCGCAATTTCTATTAATGAGTGATAATTTGCAATTAAAAATTGATTTCTGCGCATGCTCAGTGACATGTTTTAATGATAAACACGTTTATTCCGAGGAGTCTCTCTAGATCTCTCTCTGCCATTTTTATTTTTATGACAATTATGTTTGTGAAATATAAGATTAAACCTGATGGAAATTGTTTATTTCAGGTTTTTTAATTAGCGATAATTTACAATAAAAAAAATTGCTTTCTGTGCATGCGCAGTGACGTTTTTAAATCTGTCTTTAGATAGTCTCTAAGCACGAGGCCGCTTAAACACATTAATTTGTTTCTGCGCATTATTATGGTTTTCAGCATTTGGCAATGATGTGTTGAGTATAATTTGTGTATTAGTACATTTATTTACTATTTAGCCGTCATGTTTTGACGGGTACCAACTAGTAAATTTAATTTTCTATCGCTACTTTCTTACAAGAGCTAGCATGTATGTAAGATTTAGTTCTTTCGAGGTGAATAAGATGTTTTTAACATTGTGCCAGCTTTCCGTACCCTTAAGAGATTAAGTTTTAATAATTGAAAATAAATTATAAAAAGTATATTGGAAAAATATGTATAAGTTTCGAACATAAAATAATTTGAAAATAAGAAAATATCAAATATTTCATTGATTTTTAAAGCTTAATTTTTAAAAACATGAAATGAATTTTTCACTCAATTAGCATTCGAGTCCGCTATTTTAATGGTTTTTTTTTAATGCGGAGGCACTTGTCGCGAAGACATTCGCCTTTCACCGCAGTTTTGCTGGCCATTTTATTATGGGGCGCCATATAGGCGGACCAGCATTGCCCCCTATGAAGGTACGACACAAACGGAGGCATTTTAGTGGCGCTTCGTCGGGATTCGATCCGAGCGCGCTGTACCAAAAGGCCGCCACGGCCTTGCTATTTTAATGTAAGGTTTGCTATTTAACTTTTCCTAATCTCTAACAAAATAAGTTTCTGATTCATCGTGAAAATGAATTATTCAGTGATACATTATTTAACAAGAACAGCTCAGACACAATTGTTTGAATTCCAGAAAAACGTACCATTGATGGCGACAATGTGATTTCCGAGATGCGTTTGTACATTGATGTCTTGAATTGCTGTCCGGCATATAATTCGTGTACTATTCCTATTTCGATGGCCTCAGTAGCGGTGATTATTCTACCTCGATAAATACCATTAGAAATCTGAAAAGAAATGAATAATATAGTTAGGAGTAAGGTTTAAAAAAAAATTAAATCTAAATGGCTGGCAGAGTCCCCAAAGAGCTTATTTGGAATAAACATTTTAAGTAGGGCAGCCCCTTCTCCCTAAAAACAAAAAGGTGCTTTTCTTCTCTATGGTAAAACTCAGAGGTGGGATTCAGCCGATTCGCCGGTTCTATAGAACCGACACCTAATGTAGGTATCAGTTCTACAGAACCGGTGCGAACCGGCTGAAGCACGCCACAGATTAGGACATAGAACCTGTTGTTAATTTATTTGAATCGCACCATTGGTAAAATTTCAGTGTTATTATTAAAAAAAAAGGAGCCGGAAGAAGGAAATTGAAATCTTCCAAGGGCAAAAGAAGAGAAATTGGTCTCTTTCAAGTGGATCTTAACATACCTTTATCCTGACATAAGCACCATGCATTTTTCTTGAGTACATTCATAATTGCATAAAAATGCTTCACGATTTCTTCGGTTCTTTATTTACTAAGAATTTCATGGTAAAATTGAAACTATTCCACATGAGCCTCAACTTGGTCTCTCAGGATTTTTGTCTGTTCGTTATTTTTGATTTCATTTTACGAGTGCAAAAAGATTTCTTATTACTGTGCTTTACAAAAATTCAAAACGGCAATTTAAGTACAATCCGATTTCTCCTTTTTCCGAGATGATTGCCTGTTAATTAATAAATTAATGCGTACAATAAAATTAAGAGTGATTATTAAATTTTACTTTTTCTTATGCCACACAGGAAGATTTTCTTCTCTAAAAGGAATACATTTTAGAAGAATGTTTTAATTTTGATCTTGTCGGTTCCAAATGTTACACAATATTTTTTCTTCAATCATGTATGTGAACGTTGCAGACTAAATTTTGAAGAATTAGCCCGTCTGCACACGGAGCAACTCAAAAGAAACTGATAACCGACTCAAATCACAAATCAGTCCGTGATGAGTCGCAACCTATGTAATTGAATGGAGCCACGCACACGGCCTCAACTGGTTACAAACCCGTCGGACGGGTCCGAGATGAGTCGCAACCTATGTAATTGAATGGAGCCACGCACACGGCCTCAACTGGTTACAAACCCGTCCGACGGGTTTGTAACCAGTTGAGGCCGTGTGCGTGGCTCCATTCAATTACATAGGTTGCGACTCATCACGGACTGATTTGTGATTTGAGTCGGTTATCAGTTTCTTTTGAGTTGCTCCGTGTGCAGACGGGCATAAGCTTTAAAATTTAGATAATACTTGTCATAAATTTCCTTTTTTTTGGTAAGTTTTCTATACACGAGAATCTTCGCTTTTGTTTCAAAAATATATAAATGTTTCTAAAAGGATTGACTCTTTCGGACATATAGGTACACTATGTTAGGAATTCTGTACTGAATAGCTAAATATTTTTCAAGTTTACCTTTCCTAAACAGCAAACACTGGAAAGTGCCACTACAACACCTTCTTCAGGAATGTGACCGAAAGGACACCCTTTAACTTCAAACGTCGCAGTCACTTTAGCGACCACAGTGTCGCATTGTGCAAGAATGGATAAGCCTAGTCCATAGGTATTTCCATTAACTCCCGCCACTATTTGTTTGGGGAATGTGGCCATTGTTAAAATGACATCCCTAGGAATAATAATAATAATAATAATAATAATAATAATAATAATAATGGCAAATCAAATCTTGTCGTAAAAATTAAAATACTTCAATCTTTAAATAAATAATAAAAAAAATCCCGGTCTGTGATCGTTATTTGATAATTCTTACGAAGTGTTTGCAGAGGACTCCATAGATCAGAAGTGGAAAAGTTAGAACAGAAGTGGAAAATTCAGTATTGGCAAAAAAATGTACATATCAGAGATTTTTACCGTCTAATAATTACACTTATCTTAAGACTTATGTGTATAAAAAAATGTACCAGTTATAAAGAGTTCCTATGAGGTTATCAGATATACTTCAAGTAATGAACATGTATATTGATCATAACTTTTTTCTGAAGAAATCCGTTTTGATTCCTGAAGCTTGTGAAATTCGAGTTTCCTTGAGTTACATTCGAAACCAATATTTAACTCCTTTGTAAGGTATACACAAGATTCGATTCACAAGAATCGAACTTTTGAGTGAATTAAAGAAGCTGCTTTAGATATGCTAATTTCGGCATACGCGCTTAGTATAAATACCACGCAGCGTCATTAATGAAAAAGGGGAGGTTGTTAAGGTTGAAAAGGTGTTATCCTGCGCTAGTGCTTAGCGGGCCAGAAGTTTACATGGCAGTACTGCTGGTTTGACTTACTGTTCGTGAGTATAAAAATATATTGTTCTTGAAAGCTGTGTTTATACATTCCGTACAAGTAGTACGTATGCTTATTGCTGTAAAAGCCAATTATATGTGCAACGAATTCAATAAACATTGTTTCATGTATAAACTGTGTGTGGTTCAAATTCAAATAGAGTGCCACTTCAAATTATATACACCCAAGTCTGGGTAGAAGTGAGCATAGATTCTCTATACCTAATAGAATATCAAGTTATTCCCACATATATCATTAATGCTTTTAAAAACGAAAAAAAATGTTCAAATTACCTCATGGCACGGACTATTTCCTTCGTTTCTTCCCGCGTAGAAGTATTTAGCTCTTGCAAGGAAACATCTGTACAGAAGAAACCGCGAGCACTGCCTTGCAGTAGAACAGCCTTGCAGTCGCTGTTATACTCAGCTTTCTGAAATGCTGCGAGAATCAGTTTCAAACCCTGTAAGATAAAATAAAAAAAAACAAATCAATTTTAAAAGAGGTTTCAAAGATTTTTCTCACTAGATTTTTATTGGAATTCACATATTTGAGTGATACTTGACTGTTTTTTTTTTAAACATAAGTAGTAAAAATTATATCGAGAATCAGTTTCAAACCTTGTGAGATAAAATAAAAAACAAATCATTTTTCAAAGAGGTTTCAAAGATTTTTCTCACTGGACTTTTATTGGAATTCACATATTTGAGTGGTATTTGACTGTTTTTTTTTAAACACAAGTGATAAAAATTATATCGAGAATCAGTTTCAAACCCTGTGAGATAAAATAAAAAAAACAAATCATTTTTCAAAGAGGTTTCAAAGCGTTTTCTCACTGGATTTTTATTGGAATTCCCATATTTGAGTGATATTTGACTGTTTTATTTAAACACAAGTAATAAAAATTATTTTTTATAGAAAAAAAATACTTTCTTTGAATTTTTTCTATATCAGAAGCTATTTCAAATTAGCTGAAATTCAGAAAGCATAATTCGTCAACTTCTGTAAGCACAATTATACACATAAATATGATTTCCAGAACTGATTTTTAATTCATATCTAAATCAAAATACCGGCAGATCTAGAACTAAACCTAGACTACTTTTTCCGGTTCAAGGACGAGAACCTAGATAACGAATAAGAAGGAATTGGTATGCATTATGCTGAGGAACAACTCCCCTCTTAATAACAGATGACCACTTGTGTAACTTGAATAAAACCACTTGTGTAACTTGAAAGATACTACATTTTCCGTATTAATAAGTTGAAAATGGGACGTACAGATCACTGGCCCGCTGCTCTTTCCAACTGGACCACCGCTCCCTTGTTTTTTATGTTAATGGTGCTAATGCCCCCCCCCCCCCCTGGCTGGAAGTGTTTCAGACAGTGGCACACCCAAGATTTTTTCTTGGGGGGGGGCGAGATGAATGGATAAAAATATTCATAATGCAAAATCAGTATTCATAATACAATTTCTATTCCTTTGGGGGGGGGGGCAGGGCCCCTTGCCCCCCACCCTGGGGCGCCACTAGTTTCAGACCAGGTGCATTTAGGCTTTGCGGGCTGAGGAGTGTGGTTCCGATTTACAATAGTACCACGAGAGTTGTCTTGACTAGGTACCACCTAAATTTTGACCGAGTGCCCCCCCACCAAAGGCGACATCTGGGGGATCGTATCCTCTCCCACCCTCTCTGACGTCATTGGTTGGTTGGTTTGCCGGTTTAGTGAGCTAGCGTCAAATTTTACCGCCCATGGGCTAAGACCGGGGTCTACAGTTCGAAGCCGATTCCAAACAGTTACAAACATCTATGCCAATAGTGGGATTCGCACCCACAGGCTCATGGCCGAGTGCCAACCCCTAAAAATTCAGGATTTATAAAGAAATATATATACAGACGCCACGTTTTCATTGGAACAAAAGAATTGTCCGGATAATTTAGAGTTAAAAAAATTGTAATTTTCTGTAATTACAATGTATTTATCTGTAGTTAATGGGGCTTTTTAACTAACTTTCAAAATCTGATAAACACAAATGATAGGACTAAATTTCCAGAAAATATTTTTCTTTTATATCATAGTTAAGAAACATATGATATTAAATTATTACTTTTTAGTTTCATAAAATAATCAGTTTAACAAGAATCAAAAATTTGTATACGACATGCCTTGACCAGAAAATAATTACCCTTATATCATGTAGCATTAATAATTTCCTGACCGGAAAACAAAAACAAAACAATACTGCTGTCATAAAATTCATTACCTTCCTTCGTGCAGATCTGAAGGACCTAGTTAAAATTCTTTATTTGAAGAATCTTTCTTACAACTAAGAACTGCGGAAATCTGTCGACAGACCAAGGTATTACGATTTCAATTCTGACACTTTTAATTAATAGTACGAGTGTGTTCTTAGTTTAGGAGAACATAATAAGTTAGGGAATTTTAGCATCTCAATGCAACGGCGAAGTGCTTCGTATTAAAGTATCATTTTAGAAAATCCACTGACTATTAGGCCTATGCACCCTTTGTCAATTGCAGCCGTCGGGTTTTTAACTTATGATCTGAGCATTCACAATTCCCAGAGTTCAGAAGCGATGGCCGCGCAACCCTGATCAGCTTTAACTACGGCTATAGGTCTTAACTCGACAATACTACGGCTATTGATTGATGTAACACTACTATTAATACTACTAAAATAATAACGACTACGATAAAGTAGTAGTAAACTAATGTGTCGAAATACTGGCAGTGATATGTACTATATATGATTTGTTGATATCGAGTAAGGAGTATATTTAAAACGTACCTGAAGAGTTAGAACACCTTTTTTTCCAGGTCTAAAGATGATGCTGGTGAAATTTTTTCTTTCTACAAGAAGTACATTAGGTGCCTTTCTACCTTTACAGTTGTGGGGAAGCCTGTTACCGAAAGTTATCTGGCTGTCTGTTCGACTCAGTGGACAGTGATTTCCGGAAGATGTTGATGGAATCGCCTCTGAAACAGAGAATATTGACTTCGATTCTTGGACAAGAAATTTTCAAAAATCAACAACAGTAACTTATAATAAACAGGAAAAACTATGATTAAAAATTTCGCCCACGAAACCATATTGTTTGTCATTTGTCATTAAAAATTCGTTCTAATGATTCGGACTCGTTTCGGCAGATTGGTTTTGCATTTTACACTATTAATTAAGGCAGCTACAATAGATTTTTGGGTACTGTTAACCTTTAAGGTCGTGATCCGACAAATCATTATCTTGTAGAAGTAATTATAACTGTAGAACCAACTCTTATTTACATCTGGTTTATTAACACATTAAAATCTTGGTTAAATAAGTCATTTACAAAGTTTCGTTCCGACGAACGTTAATATACTCGTGACTCGTGAGAGCCGGGCTCATTATTCAAAGTCCGTCCGAGACCCTGTCTCTCCGTACGTGTCTCGACCCTTCAACAGTCCAAGTCTATTCTTCCCCATTCGTTACCGGCGTCTGTATTTATCCATTCTTCTCAGCGCCTTCCCGAACCATCCATGACGAATTTTCTTTCCTGCCGAATTTTCCAAGGTAAAAGCACGCCGCTAATGGATTTCACAAATCATTCTAAATGATTTGCGTCCTTTTAACTATTGTCGCACTTCTCCAAAGGTGTATATCGTTCGACACCTGTTTGCGTTTCTTTTGGGTTCATTGAAGACGCTATTACTCACGTTCATCAATTCCACTTAAGAATGGGAGACTAGAGTCTGACAGGTACAGTAAACGTCAGTTCTATCCAAAAGCAGTTCAAAAAGGAAATCGAAATAAAATTCTTCTTACCGTTTCTGAAGTCGATTTCCGGGCATGAAAGCACTTTAAAGGTCGAGAAAGTTCAGAGCGGGTTGTTTTCTAAATATTTATTACACGCTACTACAAAATATATGGCATAGCATTACTGAAACTGACGCACGATTATCACACTACGAAAAAAAAATCTAATTACAAGTTACATTAAATTTAGTATAATTTCCGCACGTCTAATATACGGCGCGTTTTTGTGCGGCAAATATCCATCAGTTCTCTATGAGTTCTGTTTTCAAATGGTCTCTTCTGCATTCGCGCATACGCAGAGAGTACATATTCCTCGACAATAGGTCTTGGAGTCATACGTTGTAATTTACATTATTATATTTTGCTTTCAATCCCTTTTTTCAAAGTTCACTCTCTTTCTTATCTGTTGACTAATTTTTTAATAATTTTCAATTCTCTCGGAACGTGAAGCGAAGCGGAATCACGCAGAAATAGGTTTAATGGTGACCATAGGACCATAGGAATAGTGGTCAAACTGCACATCCTGGGCCACGCCCTCTAGTGCAGGTTTTCAGTATGTAAGTAGCGGGGAACCATCATTTGACAGAAAGTAAAGAAAAGTAGAAAAGTAGAAGGTGCGCTCAGAATACTGTGAATTCAAAATCCTTCAGCTGATATCACCAAAGTGAATCAGCATCGGGCAAGGGCAGTAGATTAGACGGTGACATGACTATAGCAGTTCATTTCCGAAAATAGGAGAGAGATTAAATACAGAACTAAAGTTGAGTAAATGGAGAGAAGAAAGTTTAGTGATAGCAACTCATATATTTAGGGCGGCGCCGATAGCATGCCTGATAAAAAATATTTCACTGTCCCATCTGGTAAAACTAACAAGTTAGCAATAATGTCTGTGGAAAGATAAGAAGGCATAGAACTTAGCATAGGCAGGAATTAGAGGAATCTAGATCATAGGGGGTGAGATTTAGAATTGATTGTTAAGTGTTAAATAGCGAGCTCCGAAGGAGAAATGTTTTGTAAGCCACGTGCCATAACAATTTAAATGGTTTGCAGTTTAGTTGTGCGATTAAGTTAAGGCTGCTGTGTATTAACCCTATTGGATTCGCTCACCTCAGTGTTAACCTATGGAGAAAATTTGTCCAAAGATTGTCGATTGGATTTTTTTAAAAATTGTACTTCGTAATAGAGACAGAAATTTTACACCTTGGGGCATTTATCGTTTTTTTTAAATGCCTATAATATTTTAAAATTTAAATTATTCGGGGGGTAAAAATCTGGTATAGTGTGTTTTAAAAACATATAAATTCCTTTGGTGGGAGAAATTTATAAAATGAATCTTGTTGCAAGATGCAGAAAAGTTCCGGCTATCTGAAAATACCATTTTTATTTGAGTATCAGCATTTATGTAGCTGAAAATGGTAGACAAATTTTCTCCATAGGTTAACTTTGAGGTGAGCGAATCTAATAGGGTTAGTACACAGCAGCCTTAAGCAATGAACTTTATTTTGTTATTCAGATTTGTTATTATCCTTCTGACAGATGAGCTTATGCCATCAAGAAATCAGTACGGGTTAATTATGTCCACTTTAATTATTTTTGCTTGTTTACAACGTTTATTATGATTTCCTAGTTATCTTCTCAAATACTTCCGGAATGAGACAGACCGGAGAGACTAATAATAATCCGTTGATTCCCATTGAATACCACTATAACGACGAACACTGCATCACATTTTCTCTCAATTTTGCGGCGTGGATGGGACAAGTGCCTGCCGCGTAGGAAAAAAAAAAAAATACTACTCGCCTGTTTTCATCACTTTTGAAATACAGTGGTACCTCGACTTACGAGTTTTTCGAGATACGAGCTTTCTCTCGGCAGATTTTTGCTTCGAGTTACGAGCTAAAATTCGGGTTACAAGCAAGCTTCAGATATCTCACCGCTAGTTTGAGCAGCGAATGCCATGTTACGTGCTCATCACTGATGCTATAAGTAAAGGAATACAGGAAATCGACATATACAGTGATTCTAGAAGTACACTGCAAGCTATATGCGCATATTATTTTAAGGGAGATAGGATTGAAAATATAAAAAACCTAATAGAAAGTCATGAGATAGCAGTAAACTTACACTGGGTTAAAGCCCACTGTGGCATTAATGAAAATGAGATGGTAGACGCAGCAGCTAAACAAGCAACAACACTGAATGAAATCACAGGAAATTATAAATTAACTAAAGAACAGATTAAGAATAAAATTAAGAATTATTACATAAATATATGGCAAGAAAATTGGGAGAGAAGCAGTGTAGGAAGGAAAGTATTTGAGGTATTCCCTAGAGTTTCTACGAAAAGACTGTCGGCAGATTTCCTTGTTAATCAAGCAATAACTGAACATGGCTGTATAGGAGTCTATCAAAACAGATTTTTTGCTAAAACAGATCTTTGTGAGTGTGGCAATATACAAACTATAAAGCACTGTATATACAATTGTAGCAAATGGGCTGAAGCACGAAAAAAACCTACCTTTGGGCTTTCAAGATTGGGCTCCTAGTAAATTATTTACGGATTATTATTGTAGAAGGTACATCAAGAATATTATGCAGGAACTTATGAATATACACTTCCCCCTACAAGGGGAAGGTGGATAGCCCCTCAGATTTAAAAAAAAAAAAAGACAGGTAAACGAATTGCAAAACGAAAAACTTCGGGACCCGGTTGGGTTGGATTGCCGTCGGCATGATTAGTTTTATTATTGAAGGGCCGTATAACCTTCGGGTGTGGACGGCGGCGATATTACTTTACAACCTTTATGTACAATTATTATACAGTTGTATAATATTATTCTGAGACTACTATCCAGTCTTAAACCGAGAGATTGGATTCTGAGAAAACGTTCTTCGG
Source organism: Dolomedes plantarius (assembly GCA_907164885.2). NCBI lineage: Eukaryota > Metazoa > Arthropoda > Arachnida > Araneae > Dolomedidae > Dolomedes > Dolomedes plantarius. The sequence continues at coordinate 86,327,138 of OU015501.1, read as the reverse complement.
ATTCTCAGAAAGAAGAATCTGGACATTACAGCCACAGTGAACGATGCAACAATCGCCCAGCTTCCGTGTCTCACTCGTTCTCGTAAGAGAGTAGCTAGCAATAAAAGCGAAAGTCAGGAAAGCGGGGCGACAAGATCAAAAATCAACGAATAAGATTTAATTTTTCAGTTCAACCTTTCTCCTCCTCTTCCATCAGCATCTTCAAGTCTGATCTCCAAGGTAAATGTTGTACATTACACTTAATAAAACAAATTTATTGCAGTACATTCTATTGTATTGCGTTTTTATACAATGTTCGTCGTTTATAAGCACGTTTTTATTATTTAAAAACATGTAACAAAAAAAAATTGTGGTGTTTTGGGGGAGCCCGGAACGAATTAATGGCATTTCCATTCATTTCAATGAGGAAAATTGATTCGAGATACGAGTATTTCGAGTTACGAGCTAAATCATGGAACGAATTAAACTCGTAAGTCGAGGTACTGTACCACTGTATCTCGTAGGGGTAGGGCAGGGATTCCCAACGGAGTCCAGGTGGACCCCTTGGGGGTTGATGAAGTTTAAAAAGGGTCTATAGTATTCCAGTGGTTTATGATATTTTTTTCCCAGTTTAAAATTTAATTTAATTTTTTAAGAATGTAATTATTAGATAATAATATCCGTTTTAATATATATAAATACAGATTTGTATAGGGCGGAGTGATCCACGTATCTAAAGTCGAATGTCATGACGCTTTTGTATATGCCTCGAATGCCGCCGTCGGCTTTTATTTGTGTACCAACACTAGGCAGAACTGGGGAAATCCACTGGACCTTAAACAGCACATGGGTCCTCCCGATACAACCAATCAGAAGCAGTTTCGTTTTTCTCTTGGCGATGTTTGTGCAATTACAATCTGTTTCTGAAATCTTGATTATATTTGTGAAATTAAAAATGAAAATAGTACAAAAATAATAAAACACAAACCTAATGAACCCCTTTTTCTAACTTTTTGTTCATATTCTTAGTCAAATTGTTATCTTTAAGTGTTTTATGTGCAATTATTAGTATTATAATTATGTTGTATGTTATACATTATAGAGAAAAAGGTGAGGGGGGTTCGATGACGAAAATCATTCTTTTAAAAGGGAGGAAAAGGTTGGAAATGTAGGAAAAAGTAGGGAACCCCCGGGTTAGGGAATCATATTTGACATCTTGCTCTCAAGCTGGCTCTACCAATCTCATAACAGAAATTCTTACGCATCAAAAATTCAAAATCTCTTATTAGCAAATTTTTAAATTTCAAGCTTTCTTCCTCAATCATTTTTCGCAGTATGGGACTCCATTAATCAGCGAGCATATGCGATTAGCGATATATATGTGGTTAGGGGTTCAAATGATTGATGTATATTTTCCTCTTTTCATTTCAAATAATAAATAGAATGTGGTTTACGAAATATAGTTAGATTCAGATCAGAAAATCTTCCAAAAATCGACGCATCGGATAGCTATATTACAAGCTTACGTATCGAAAGAAAATATAGATATACTATTACAAGCTGAAATATAAGTTTGCTGTACGTTAAAATATATGTTTGCGGGTGTTCTAAATCGAAACCTTTTGTCTGCCATGGAAACTTAATAACTATTTTATCTCAACATTCTGCTTATTCTTCTATGGTTAAAAAAAATTTGAAAATTCGAGCTTGCTCCTATTTAGTTTTAAAAAGAAAGAAACGGATTTGATGCGAAAAAAAAACGACGAGGTACTTACGATTTCGTCCTAAACACTCGCGTTCACTTTCAGTTGCACTGCCTGATAAAGAAGTTGGAATGATATGCTGATTTTCTGGTTGTTTTTTCATTTTCTTCAATTCTGTTTTGATAATGGTAGTATCCGTTTTGCGTTTCTACAATAAATAAATAAGCAAATAAACATTGAAAGTTAAATTTTACTTATTTCATATATCTAGATATTTTTAACAGGCATTCATATTGCATGAAGTAATGAAATTTACCTAAGGGATTAAAAACATGAACGAAAACGTCATATTTTTATATAAAATTCTAAATCATTTTTTATGCCCCAAAGTGAGTACTTTTGTTCTTAATTTGATGGTTAGGATGGTTGGATGTTTAGAATGGTTAGGTGATACAAAAGGAAAGGAAATGTTAGTAGATATGAATTTTAAAGTTCATGTACCATCATCTACTGACACACACACACACACACACACACACACACATATATAAAGAAAGAGCAAAAAATCGAGAAAAGGAATTAGGAAACCCCATAGTCTCAGTTTGAGTACCTGCACTGAGACCATCAAAATAAGTTTCATTAACTCCAATATTTTCATTAGTAGCCCAATTATATGAGGCGGTGAAAGGCAAAGTGGTGTAAGTCAGTAAGTAAAGTGGTGTAAGTCATAAGCGTTTTACTGCAAAAAATATGAAAAATTCCACTATAAATTAAACAAATAATAATTCATAATAATAATTATAATATTGCAAATAATAATTATTTGTAAAAAAGTTCCAAATACATTTTGGAACTTTTATTATGCCAAATCATTTTCCCCTTCTTCCAGTATATTCAGTTCAAATTTGAAGTAATTCTGACCAGTGGTTCTTTTTTTGCAGCCTTTTGAAAGTGGGACTTTAATTATGGACCCATAATTAAAGTCCCACTTTCAAAAGGCTGCAAAAAAAGAACCACTGGTCAGAATGACTTCAAATTTTAACTGAATATACTGGAAAAAGGGGGAAACGATTTGGCATAATAAAAAAAGTGTTCCAAAATGTTACAGCGCCATCTATTGATAAATTTTGGAACTTTTTTTATCATGCCAAATCGTTTCCCCCTTCTTCCAGTATATTCAGTTCAAATTTGAAGTCATTCTGACCAGTGGTTCTTTTTTTGCAGCCTTTTGAAAGAGGGACTTTAATTATGGACACCCTGTATATAAACGAAACACATATCCTCATACGAGACTACGTGTATAACTGAAACAAGAGCTCAGTGATTTTATGTGTAATATCCCTGTGGCTGCCGGTGGGGTTACCTTCTTTTCCACTTTTTTTCTGTGTTCTCAAGTGTACCTGTATATGATGCAACTCTCACACCACAACTCTAATCCAATGAAATGCCTGGTGACATCTACAATGAAGAAGTCTGACCAGTTAAAAAATTCTAGTCCTGTTGGTCAGTAAGCGAAATATCTATTTTAGATATGTCTGATAGGATGAATTCAGACTACTATATAAGCTGTTGCCATGTTAGAACTGCCATGTTTAAACGCTCTGCTAACGCTTCGTTTGCTTTCATTGGAATAACTAAGTCCGTTTCCATTATCCGAATAAAAAGGCCACAAGGACTCTTTCCTTCAAGATATATATATATATATATATATATATATATATATATATATATATATATATATATATATATATATATATATATATATATATATATATATATATATATATATATATATATAGTATGTATGTATATATATATACATATAGGGGGAATCTGACAAGAGGGCAAAACTTTACGGGGTCATAGAATGCAGCTATATGAGCAATATTCGTCATAGAATGTATGGTCGAAATGCAAGCGGGGAGAAGTTAAAAGGTAGTTTTCCACTGTCACATTTAAAGAATTAACATAAGAGTGAGAGAAGATACTTCAGAAAACATTTTATTAACAGGAATGTAATTGGTGTACATGCTTAAAGAAATTACTCAAAAGATCTTACGCCAGCTGTAATGCAGGCTTTACATCTGCGAGATAGGGACTGGCGCATATTTGAGAAGACACCAGGCATTTCCCGAATATCGCCGGTAACAACGGCGATCCTGGAGACTAGTTCCATATTGGTTTCATTGAGGCACTCGTAGATTAGGCTTTTCATATGGCCCCACAGGAAAAAGTCCAAACGCGAGATCCGGTGATTTCCGGTGGGTTATTTCTTGGAAGTGAAACCAAGAATAGTCATTTTAACGAGAAGGGCTAACGCACAACTTTAAACATATTCTCTCAATCATTTAAAGCTAATCATTGTAATTTAACTTTTGTTTTTTAAAATCGCAATCCAATAAATTAATTTTAATAAGAGATTTTTCTTGTTGTCCCTTCTCTAGTATTTTTAGCAAAGACCGACACGAGTTAAAAGACGTGAGTCAATGAGTAAAATCAAATTTGGATAATAGAAAAGGGTTTAGATTACTTTAACTATGACTATTTTGAGTTTGACATCATCGTATCTTGTGACGATCCAGTCGTCTTCGTCGTTTTTGCATGAAGGTTTTACTGTGATTTCACTACCTACATTGCTATTCACGGTGATCTTCCTGCACCTGTAAAAAAAGAGAGACAGAATAAAGAATTTGAAAACTAGTATGTCAGTGAGAACACAGGGGGAAATAGTTAAAAGGAATAAAAACAAAACTTTTTCAGGAGAAACACATCAGAAGTTTTACAGTGAAAAGTTTTACTGAAAAGCAATAATTCACCCTAAGAAAATTTTCAATATTATTATTCAAAATTTTTCAAAAATAGTTGTTTAGTTTGTTACTGAATTTTAGTTATAGTATTTTCTTGAAACTGCACCTTGGCCATCAGCGATTCTGTTAAGTTAAAGAAAATAAGCAATTCTTTGCATTCAAGCAATATGTTTAATTTTTCTTAAAAGAATATGATGAATACCTTTACTGATAAGTTTAAGAGAGAAAAAAAATATTTGAAAATTAGCATGTCAGTGAGAGCACAGGAGGAAATAGTTAAAAGGAATAAAAAACAAAACTTTTTCAGGAGAAACTCATTAGAAGTTTTACAGTGAAAAGTGTTACTGAAAAACAATAATCCAGCCTAAAAAAGATTTCAATATTATTATTCCAAAATTTTCAAAATTAGTTGTTTAGTTTGTGTTTGAATTGTAGTTATATTTTCTTGAAACTGTACCTTGGCCATCAGCGATTCTTTTAAATTAAAGAAAATAAGTAATTCTTTGCATTCAAGCAATATGTTAAATTTTTCTTTATAGAATACTAGCCGAGGCTCGGGCTTCGCCTAGCTACGGTCAAGCCATCCGTGTAACATATTTATGTACTTCTGGCCCCACAAAAGAAAGAAAAGGCCTACAAATGTATTAAATTCAAGTGAATAAATTCCGGTCAATTTTCATTCCCGTCTCTGCCGACAGATGGCTGCACCACTGATTTGATTTCTCAGCAGTGGAGTGTAATTTTCATTCCCATCGCTGCCAACAGATGGCTGCACCACTGCACCAGATGTGAGTACCAGATGTGACCACTGCACCAGCAGTGAGTGATTTTAGAGTTAAAATATCTCTAAAACTATTGAATTAACAGAATAAGTGTACGCAGAAAAATTTATCAGTTTTCGAAGCTCTTTCCAAATATGTAACATTTATGTACTTTCGTGAGAAAAAAAATACACCGATTCCTGTATTTGTCGGCCATTTTTTTTTGGATGAGTTCACCCGGACGCGTTACGGTCACGTGATCTCGACAAACCCCACTGTTACTTTATTAATATAGATGATGAATACCTTTACTGATAAGGGAATTAACACTTTCACACACTCTCTCTATCTCTACTTTCTCCGTCTCTCTCTTTGTGTTATAATAATGTTAGAATTCATTTTAGAGGAAGTATTTAATCCAGGGTTGTCTTAACTCATCACCAAAATCCTAAAAGAACGTGCTATTGGATGATTGTTCGTAAAATGTGTTATCGTTAATGATCACCACGTGGCTTGATGATGTAGCGGTCAGCAAACCTATCCAGGGGTTTGGGGTTCAATTCCTAGATCGTCTTAGTTGTTTTAGGGAGAAAGAAAAAAATGGGAATCAAATCTGTGATGTCGTACTTTTATTTTATTTATCATTTTTAATTAATTTTTGAGAGTTGATCTCCACCTTACATTACTTATAATTTAAAAATACATTGAAATGCAGGTTAATTTAAGGTTTGGGGCTTGTCTCTCAGAATAATCTCAATAGTCTCAAATCTCCTTTTTAGCTGTGGTGCTTTCCTGTTTTGAAGAAAACTTACGGTTACCTCTTGTAAGAAAGAACCAAAGCTATCTGCCATATATTTCTTGGTTGTTTGTGTTTACTTTATTGAAATAACTGCTTTCTTAGGGAGTGGTCAGTAGGAATTTACCTCTCTTACCAAACGATATGAATGGATAAAAACTTGCTGTCTATTATAAAAGTTCTAGTTCGAAGCATAAAATTCCATTTTAAGAAAGCTCGAGAAAGATATATCTTGCTTGTTTAAATATTTTTTTACCAAAATGAAATGTAGACTACACATGCTTTATTTCTTATTTTTTATTCCTTTGGACGTTTTGCCACTCTTTTAATCCCACTCAGCATCCTTATTGCTCATTACAGACTAAAATAATTGGGCAATAAATATGAGGAAAACAGTGCATTAAGTGAAGCTGTCAATATAAAGGATCACGGGTAAAAAGGTACAACTAATCGATTCAGTCACATTGATGTGATTGAACAGGTATTGGCTAAAGACATTTAAAGAAAAATAGAAGTTCCCATCTAGGATAAAAGTAAGTGGTAACAGGTTATCACACTCTGTACCAGGGCCATTTTGATTTTTTCCCATTCCATCCTTCACAATAGAAAAGGATGAATGGGGAGAAATCGAAATGATCCTTCAGGTACTGTCGAAAGGTTAACATTCAATCCAAAAATAAGAGCGATCTGCGACAAAAGTGATTCAACAGGAGTACGTTTTGAGATGCTATTTTTCTATTATACACCTAGGGATATCAAGAGATAAAATATTTTTGCCAGGTTTTCTAGATATTTCACTAGGGGGTGAGGGGAGATTCTTACCGGTCCAGGAGGTCTCACATCCAGGGCCCGATTTAGAAAATTCTTGACTGTAGGCACAACTCGGGATGGGGCCCCCCTAACACTAATGTGGACGTAAAATTTCCGAAATTGACACATAAAAAATAATCATGAATCATCGTGAAAGTACCATTTTACCAAGAATTGGCTATTTGAAGCGCAAAATAATACAATTTGGGCAAAATAATACAATGGGCCCCCTCCCCAGTCAATGTTTGAACATTGTATACATTTTTTTAGTCAACTCTTATTTTAACGGGGCCCCTCGGAAACCCGGGCCCTCGGGTATTTTGTCACCCCTGCCCCACCCTGACGGTGGGCCTGGATGTCAAACATTTGGTATTCGTTGTAAGAGATTTCTGTGGGGAATGATAGATGCGAGCGATTTCAAATTATTCTCATCATTGTTAAGGAAGAACTAAAAAAAATAGAAAAAAGTGATGAATTTTTTTGTGGGTGTATGATATTTGATTTATGTTATCTTATCAGATGAAATACAATGATGAGAGAATATAAAATGAAACATTTTTCCCATCCTGTTAAATTTCGTATATACTTTTACTGATAGATGGCGCCACATAAAGTACCACCTGTGAATGAAAAATAAAAATGAAAAATTCAAAGCACATGGCTCAGAAGCTACGCGTAGAAAACGTTTTGTGATTTTACTATGTTGTTTTGATATTAAACGCTAGCTTCCGTTGTTTCGAAACTGAGTGATTGTGTAAGCGTAATACATTGGGAATCATTTTCCTATATTTTAAACGATAACTGCATTTAGATAAATGCTGTTTGAAATCACTTGTGTGTGAATTATATGTTTTTTTTTTGTTTTTGATTTTGTGGTCATCAGAATGGTTAGGGAACGGTGGACCTCAGTGACGCACCCAGGATTTTTCTTGAGGGGGGAGGGGGCAAGATGAACGGATAAAAATATTTATAATGCAAAATCCGTATTCATAATGCAATTTCTATTTCTTTGGAGGGAGGGGAGGGCCCCCCTTGCCCCCCCCCCCTGGGTGCGCCTCGGGGGGACCTTTATTTGAACAAATCTTGTGATTGTAATATTGATTGTGTTATTGTAAAAAAAAAATATATATATATTTCTGTAGATTAATAGTACCTAATTAGTTTTTTTCAAGTAAAAAATAATTTATAAAGGGTAAGTGTAGTAATAAACATTAAATTTGTTTTCCTCAAAACAGATTTTTCAAGGTTTTTAAATTTTTTAAATGCTCCATGCTACTTAATTTTGTTAAAAATTCATGAAATTGATAAAGAAGAATCCTGATACTATTTACAAAAAACTGGGCATGCATTTTACTATTCGACTTCATTAAGGTAATTCAATTTGATTTATAACTTATTAAAAGGCAAAATTTTGATGAAAATTGGGATGGAATTCAGAAAAAAAATCTCTCAATAATGAACTATTTGAGGGATTAAATAATGGATACCCAGATTTGTTTGTTATACAGTTTAAAGTGATTAAAATACAAAATAGAGTAAATATCTCAAAAATTAAGTAGCAAGGAGCATTTTAAAATTTTGTTTATAAATTTCAAATTATTAAAAAAATCTGAAAATTATAATGAGATTGGAAATTCTTTTTAAGGTATTCCATATATTTATAGTGAAATGTATATATGTACAAAATTTCGTATCTCTATGATGAAAAGTTAAAAAAAAAAAATTTCAACGTCCACCATTCCCTTAAGATGGTTAAGATGTTAATGTTTTTTATTATTTATTTTTACCATATCAAAGCTGAGTTCACTTTTAAAGAAAATAATTTAAATGGTCTATTGTTACATAGTTAAACAGTAAGAGAAAGTATTTTTAAAATTATGAACTTCTGTAAAATTGTATATCAATAAACTTTTCAATATTTTAACGAACAAAGAGAAATTTTTGTTTAGTCTTTTTCTTTTATATATGTTTAATCAGTATATAAGAACGTAGTTGGTTACAATGACTTTCAAAATTTTCTTGAATGTTTGTTATCTTTATGCTCTACTCCAAGATTATGAAGTTTATAAAAAGACCTTTTAATAAGTTCAGTGGCAAACCAGTTAATTTGCCATTTAAATGTTTATTAATGAACCTTTTTTTGAAATATAAAGTATGCATTTATTAATAATGATAAGTATTTGAATATGGCTGTAATGATAACTTTTTTATTGCAGTTTATAAAAATGTTCCCATATTATTAAAGACCCTGTAATTTATAATAAATTTCTCTGTCAACACCCCTGCTGTTTCTAGTGTTCAGTAATAAATAGGAGAGAAAAATCATAAAAGAAATAAAAAGGTTTAATTTTAAGTGCAGTTAAAAAAGAAAAGAAAAATGTTATTCTTGGAATAAAGTGTGAAAATAGTACTAACTTAGCATAGAAGCTGATGAGCATATTTCAGCTTGTATTTAATAACAAATTTACATAGTTTTTAGGGAATGAGAATGAAAAAGAAACGTCAGCAAGAAAAATATGCTGAAATAGAATACTGCATTATGATATTAATTGCTTCTCATCGTTAAAAGCTGCTTTAGAGGAGGCTTGTCTTTCAACAGAGAACCACAATTGAGCTTTAAGTGTGTTGTCAGCATAAGAAGTTGATAGTCCAAAATCTTGCTCCTAAGTTTACATGAATTAAGAGTTTATCAAACTCATGAGCATTATTCATAGAAAAAAAAAAGAGTTTTAGTTGTAATTTCGTCCTGTTTCCTCCTCTTTAAATGAGAGGGCATTCTTTAAAAAAGTTTTTGACTTTGGATTTTTATACTGTTGTATGTCTGTAATCATACTTCGCTAAAGAATCAATATAATCACTCTATATTGAATAGATAGAGTAAAGCTAATCTGATTCCCACCCTAAAAATCAGTATTATATTGGTCGATTAAAAGTGTGATATTTATATCATAGATAAATGATTTAAATTGTAAATTTAAATGGGAAATTTCAAATTTTGTTGATAAATAATAACGATTATAAATGAGATATTTCTTAAGGTATAATCAGTATGTATGATTTATTGACCGTAAAAGTATAGAAATGTAATTAATTTTTTTTAACATTTGCTATTTTTTTAAACAAAGAGTTGGTAAGATTGATAGTTTTGAATATTTTACAAGTTATTTATGAAAGTAGCCATAATATACCATTTCTAGTGCTTTAAAAATTAATAATTTGTTGCTGTTTTACTTTGTTGAAATTTTTACTATCACTATTTAAACTGATATTTAATTTTAATGACAATGCCAATATCTTAAATTGAGCAGCATTAAAATGTTAAATAATGCCCTAAAATTGAGGTTTCAACCTTTCTTGACTGGGGCCACATCACTAAACTTAGATGCTTGCATGGGCCATATGTTTGTTGAATGCAATATTGATAACATCTTCAGAAGCAATATACTTTGTGCCTTATAAAACAGAAAAACTTCAGCTCTTCTATACAGCCATATTATAAGTAAAGTTTATTGTCAATAAGGTTCTGACATTTCAAGAGGGACATGTGTCATTGCTGCCTGAATGGGAAATTTGACATTCTTTTTATATGACTAAAGCTATATAAACATGCTTACACTCCAGTTGGCAAAGAAGCTCTGTGTCATATTGTTTCAGATTTTATGATCTTCATAAAAAACAAACAAACAACAAAAAAAAAACAACTACAGGTAGTATCAATTGTAGTTTGGGGTTTCTTCAATTAATTTTCATTCCCATATAAAAATCTAATACTTACATAAATAAATAATGTAGATACATGTTAAAGTTGATCTTGCTACTGGGATGGGTTGTAAAACCTTTGAGTAACATACCAAGAACTTTATATTCTTGAAAGAAACAGTGGATTTTGCGATAACTAGTGAAATTTTCTCTCTCTACCCCTATCCTCTTCAGCTGGTGGGTTCACCCCCATTAATTTTCATTCTATAAGTAATTAACTTTCTTGATTTTTCTAAAAAATATTTAATTTCCATTTTAACTTAATATGATGGGAAACTGCTTAGCTAATGTAGTCAGCAGGACACCCATGGGGTAAGAAGACCAATACCTTAAAAGTTTACAGTAATATTTTAATAAATTAATTTGCATGATTTATTATAAGTGTTTTTATTAAATATTTTACTTCTTATATTAAACAGAATTAGGGATTTCTTACCTGCTCATTTTTCATTTTAGTGAAGAAATCTAAAAAAGACAGAAAGAAAGATGTCAGTACTTACATTGAATTAAAATGAAAGAAAATTTAACTAATTGCCTACTGTTAAATTCAAATACAAGCAAGATAAAATCTCAATCATTCGACTGTTATGTACCAAAATTCATATTTGCAGTCCTATATCTGTACGTCAGAGGTAAATTATCAATGTGCAAAATTCCAATTTTTCAGGACAGCTTTGTGATGGTTTACCTCTCATCAAAACTTACATATGCGATAGTTTATAAGTCCATATTTAACCCACCATCTTATTTTCCATATATGACAGTTTTGCTCAAAGAAGCTCCATCCGAAAGGAATCACTTAAATAAAAATATTGAACATGAAGAAAATTCACTTATGATAGTTTACCTCTTACGTACAGATATGAAACAGATTAATATTTAGTCAGCTATGTTTGCTTCATAGAAATTAGTCATTCAATTTTGCTTAGTTGATTTCTGTAATAAGTACTATGTTCTCCGAAGATATGATAAGTGGTTCTTCGAGCTAAGGCACATAAAAAGTACTAAAAATTTTCATTTGTATATGAACATGTAAGTTTGGATATCAATATATAATAGATGCAGTGTATAAATAGGTTACAATAACATAGAGTATTTTTGTGAATGTTATAGAGTCCATGTTTAGAGGTCTATGCCACTTTAAAGTATTGCAGTCAATGCTGTAGATAAGCATATTATGGGATGTTGGAAATAAAATTATCCATTTTATCTCCTTTAAATTCATGAACTTCCAGTGCTATAAAATGTTTTCATAAAATTCTTAGTGTTGCATTGTGATTTTTATTTTTTGTGTGTTTGTTTGCAGCAACTTCTTTTTACAGTCATCCCAATACTATAATGGGTAGGATACCTCATTATGCTCACATTCAAATTTAAAATTTTATTTTTCTATCCCAGGCTTCAGAATGAAGTAAAAATGGACTTATTGAAGCTTATGTCATCTTTGTACTAATTAAATCATGTTATCAGTATCATGTAATATTGTATGATACTGATGATACTGGGAGTTGATTTTATTAATGAGCTGTATTGTTGAGAAATGCATTTTATTATTTTAATATCTAACACCAAGGATACTTACTCTAACTTATATACATTACTAAAAATATGATATTGCTTTTAACTCAGTATTTTATTATGTTATGTATTCAGTAAATTCGAAGTATTTCACTATTATGTTTTCTACTTAAGGCTGAGACACAGCAGTTTATTATATATGAAATTGGATCATAGGTTTTAAAAGTGTATCACTGATTTTTGGGTGCATCTAATGGTGAAAGGCTATAAATTCAGTGATTACATCTTTATTGAGAAAAAGGTAGTAAAACTAGTCGCATCGCTCTCTGAGTACATTGCAGATGTTTCAAATAGTATTTTATAGACTGTCTGTGAGGAGAATTAACCTCTAAGATAGTTTCTAAATTTAATTTTCTGAAGGATGTTTCTGCAAATTTAGATTTTTTTTAATAATAATCTGTTAGTGGAGGGTATAATGCTGTTATTGTTGTTATAACTAGCTATATAAATACTGTAAGCAAATACTGGTCATAATATTATTTTGATAATTTCTCTGCTGTGTATAATTGTCCCAATATTTGAAGCTTAACCAATAGGTTTTCTATGGTCTATAGGAAAGCTGTGAAATTGAAAAACTCATTATGTTGTTCCTTTCAAAGTTTAAAGTGATAGAGTAAGTTCAAATACATCTGTATTTTGAATTGCATTTTAAGCAGATTTATTTCTCTTTCATCGTAACTGGAGAGATATCATTTGTGGGATATGTATCACAGTTTCTAAATATATACTAAATATATCTCACTCCTTCTCTTTTGCAAACATCCAGGTTTACTGAGGATATAAGAATTTGAGGCTTGTTTAAATATTTTGTTTCTTTTGAAAAATTGATTAATAATTTTTCTGCATAATCTGCCTTAAAGTCAATACATTTGCTCTGACAATTTTCAAACTTTCTTAACCCCTTTGTATAGTAAGGCTTGTTCAACTCTGCAAAATAAGTGTTTCTTTCACTAATCTCTTCGGGATTTGATGCAAATTTGTGCCCTTCAAGAATATTTTTTCATATTTTGGAAGTTGTAGTCCAAGGGGGCTAAATATGGAGAATAAGGAGGGTGAGTAACAATTTTGTAACTTAATTCTAACAGTTTTTTTACTGCAATCGCAGATGAATGAGCCAGGGCATTGTCACGAAGGAAAAGAACCTTTCTTATTTGCTAAATGTGACCTTTTGTCTTAATTTCGCTATATAAACAATACATTAAAGATGTATACTACTCTTCGGTGATTGTTTTGCCCTTTTCAAAGTAGTCAATAGAAATTATACCATGGGCAATATCCTCTCCTGCAGATGGAACTGTTTCTCGCTTTCTCTGGTTCATATTTACCTGCCTCAACTCACTGTTTTGACTCTTCTTTCATTTCTGCCTGGTAGAGATACATCCGAAAGGCGCGGAGGCCCAGTTGGCAAGAGCAGCTGGACAGTGATCTGAACGTCTTTGGTTCGATGCTTGTCGCTGACAAATCCACCTCTATGTACGCTAATGGTGAATGGTGCACGAAAAATGGTGGCTGGTGCTGTCGTGTCTGCAATGTCCTCCAAGTTCTCAAAATTTACCTCTGGAGGTGCGGGGTCAAATGTACTGAGCTCATCACTTGACTCGGTTCAAAATTGTGGGACCGGTCCATTAGCCAAGTTGGACACTGACCCTTGTGGTGCTAACTTAAAACCTGAATTGCATCACTCAGCTCAATAGCCTATAATGGCATTGATCTGATGTTGCTGTCGGTCAAGGGACATAAGCAACAGAGATGCATTCATGTGTCACCGACTGTTATGAAGGATGCAAAGATTTATCTGGATTTATTTGAAATTATTTCAAATTGTACTTCGAAACATTCCCTCTTTCACGATTTTGATTGATTGTTAGCAAATGCGGCACCCTCCTTGCCGACAACTTTCTCATACCCAAATATTCATTGAGAATATTGTGTACATGCTCCGATGTGATGCCTACAGCCTCAGAAATCTCACGTACTTTGAATCTTCTATCCTTCATCACCATATGATGGATTTTTTTTATAAATTTTTGTAAGAATATGCATTCACATAATGCAACCACAATGTATCTTCAGTTAGTAAGATTATGCTTACTCATTTGATTGATTCTGTCAGTTTTTTTCATCAATTTATTTTTTCTGAATACTTTATGTTATCAACCACTAATCTGTATGAGTAATCACTGAATAGTTTTTGTGACATTATTCTAACAGGTATGTGTATAATATTCTAACAACTACAAACAACTATGCCTACCAGTGAATATGAACCTGCAATCTCTGGCCCTGAAGACTACAACACCAGCCATTAGGTCGTTATCCACTGTTTATGAAAAAAACTCATTATTCTCCCTCGGGTTTAACAAGTAAAATTATTTTTCCCACTGTGCTTGTTATAAATAAGTATGCGTTTATCTGTAAATTTGTTAAAATTAAAAAAAAAAATGAGTTAATTCATATTCTATTTGTTTTAAGTTTGTACTTTAAATAAATTATATATTTCAGCATAACTGATGTGTTTGTGTGTGGGTCTGGGTGATAATTTAAAACTTTAAAGTGCAACAATTCTTAAAATTCAGTTTTACATGCTATCAAATATGATCAGTAGCCTGTCAGCATTGAATGGATGTAATGGATTTAAAATCTATAGTGTCCTACACTTGTAGCCATGCCTTTAGCATTATACAGTAGGAAGCATCATGAGCTATCACCACATGGTATTCGGTTCAAATGCCAGCTAAAGCACAGATGTTCCTATACTTTGTTTGTATAGGAAGCAACACTGGTTCACCCATTTGTTGTTCTCATTATAAAGTAGTCAACCGAATTCATGATGTGTATGGATATAAGTCCCCAGGACAAATCCATGCAACAATGAAAAAAGAAATAATTGCAATTCCAATAGTTGTGGAAACATAGCCCCTGGCTCACTTTTCTGTAAGTGAGATATTGAGATGCTCTACATCCATTTAAATATGCAAAATTAGCAGCCCTAAAATAAATTAACTGTACTCTTGTGCTTATCTTAAAAAATACTAGCCGTATTATAGAATTGAATGTAAAAAGTTTTATACACACTTATACAATTATGTTTTAGTATTTAATAATGATGGCTAATATTCATATACTAGTTTCTACGCCTGTAGAGAAATTCTTGTCTTTTTAATGGAACTGTTGGCTTTAATCTGCTAATAGCAAGAATTGTTTTTAAAAAGCATTTTGTAAATAAATTCATGTGCTCCGAGGAAATATTTTTAGTGTCTATACTGAGTGAATTCTCTGAAATTGTACTAGTAAACAATAGATCCTTTGTCATTTAATCTACATCAGTTCACACACACACACATATATGTATATATATATATATGTATACATATATATATATATATATATATATATATATACTATATATATATATATATATATATATATATATATATATACTATATATATATATATATATATATACTATATATATATATATATATATATATATATATATATATATATATATATATATATATATATATGTGTGTGTGTGTGTGTAGCAAAAATTAAAACTTTTTTTATGCATTGATGTAAACAGAAATAGAGAAATACTGATAATAAAAAGCATCTTCAAATGACAAAATCAAGCAAACTAAAATGAAAATAAACAACAAACAAACACACACACATATATATATATATATATATATATATATATATATATATATATATATGGTTTGTTCAAGTATTATGTAAGCACACTTTTAGTCATTTTAGACCCCCCCCCCCTTCTTTGCCTTGTAAGCAAAAATAAGCAAATGTCTGTTATCTAGTGTAATGTATTAAGAAATTACCTTTGTTCTGGAAGTTCGATATTTGGCTTAGATCTGAAAGTTATTTCATTTTTCCGATTGAAGAGGCTTTATACTTATCTTATCAATAAATATTCTGTGCTATTTAGAGTGAAGTAAATGATAATATATTAAAAAGTACGTTGATGATATTTGATAACAATACAGTTAAAATTATTCTCATACGGATTTATTTACATAACTCTCTAATTATGGACTAAAATTAACCACTTTCACCATATATTTACTAAATCATGAACAATTTTCTTTAGATCTAGATAATTTGTATTCCTATTCTAGTATTTTAAAGCATTTATTTATTAGACATTAATGAAGATTCTTGAATCTTTACTACCCTTTACTTTTATTAATTGATCATTCTGTGATATATCTTTCGAATAACTATATATAAACACAAGCCTCATAGACACTATAATTAAAAATTTAAAAAGTTTTAATTATCAATGGATATGGACGAATTTTTAAATTTACTCACCTATAATATGTACTATATATATAGAAGCCAACTTAAAAGAGGTGTCAAAATGAGAACAAAGTAAATATACGAAATTTTTAACAAATAACGAAAAAATATTAATAGTTTAATCTCATGTATAACAAAATTCGTAAACTTACGCAAATATAAGTGAAAATTCTGTAAGTAACGTCGTTATTCTATCACTAGACTATATTTTTTTTTAAACTTGCCTCAGGCGCCACGATGGATCAGCTCGGCTTTGTATACACACACACACACACACACATAAATAAATATATATATATATATATATATATATATATATATATATATATATATATATATATATATACAGGCTCTGATTTCCCATTAGGCCCGGGCCTAGGGGCCCCCGAATGTTGGGGGCCCCGAAAAAATTTTATTTTAAAAGAAAAAATTCCCAATTTATTTTTTTAAAATTTTACCCTTTTTAATAGCTATTTTTTATATATCCTTTCAAATTTGACTGATTGGTTCATCACATGTATCTTATAGTGTATATGAGGGATTAATAATTTTTCTGGTTGCATTGTATTGGTGTTTTAATGATGAAGTTAATATGTTGTATTGCTTTTTGTTATTTGATAATGTTCTAGGCTTCTACGCTCCAAATAGACAATTCTTATTAAAATGGTACTTTCAGAATGATTCATGATTATTTTTTTTTGTGTGTGTCAATTTTGGAAATTTGACGCTTACATCAGTATTACGGGGGCCCATCCCCAGTTCTGTCTATAGTCAAGAATTTTCTAAATCGGGCCCTGTATGTATATATATATATATATATATATATATATATATATATATATATATATATATGGGTACTCAAATTTAAGTTTTAATTTAAGTTATGGGTACTCAAATTTAAAAATTCATACTTATCTATTAATAATTAATCATTTATAATCATCCGTACCGAACTCAAATCTTGCATAAAAATGTATTTACCATTGAGTTGTCTCTGTGTCTCTCTGTCCAACGAACATCCTGGCGGAATTCATGTCAGTAACTGGTGTGCCGATTAAAGGCTTTTGGATCTGGAATATGACAGAAGTCATACCATAAAGGTGACCACCGAGATACCACACCACCAAGTTTTTAAATATGTGCGCATGGTGTTTCATATATATACCGTCGAAATAATTGTATGTTGCAATCAAAACGTTGCGTGGTTGTAGTGCATTTGTTCTTTCTTATGCGTATACAAATAAATTGTAACTGATAATGCAACTGAAAGAATCCGTGTAAGGGGTTCCGAGAGACAATGTTGCATTTTTTTTTGTTTCTAAAAGATTCCCGTAACTGCATATCTTGGATTGCTCTGATTTTATAAATTTACGGATTCCAGTAAACTTTCTCTGTTGCATAACTTGGGTACCTTGCTCTTCTGGGTCCAATTTTTAAAAAAAATACAATTTGAAAAAGGGCAATGAATTATTTCTTTTATTAAATGTATTTCCGAAAATTTTATTTAATAAATCCACTCGCTGTGAAGCTTCTTGTCAATGTCGATTTGTTACGTTAAATGCAGAGATAACTGAACAGATTGCAACCTGTAAAATTAATTTTTAAATTTAATTTTTAATATTAAGAATTTATTAAGTTGATCTAGAAATTATAAGGTTGTACAGGATCCCAAAGCTCAAATACTTTGAGAAGTTTGGAAAAGAAACACATTTTTAATCATCTTAAGAGTCCTTAAAATGGTACCACAGGTCCTTAAAAATCCCTAAAATCTCCTTATTTTTGACTTTTAAGAAATGAGTACGAACCCTGAAGGTGTGTGTTTGCCATAATTTTTCGGGTAGTTAAGCTGCGGTATATAAAATTTAAATTTGTTATTTGAAATTTACTTTTCTAGTTTTCGTAATTGTAGCGATTTTTTCTTTTCTTGAAACGACGAATGAATGGCTAGGGCGCTAGCACTTTAGTACCAGAGTCTGTGGGTTCGAGTCCCACTGTTGGCATGGATGTTTATACTTGTTCGGAATCGGCTTTTAGCAGTAAGTCCCGGTCTAATTAGGCCTTGTGTAACAAAAAATGACCGTAACGCTCTCAATCAAACAATCAATCTTTTCTTTAAAAGAGCGTTTCCCAGGCAGATGAGGAGTGACAGCCGATTGACGAAAATTCCGTAGCTTTTACGTTTTCGTGTTGGATTTCGTCTTCGCGGCTCACGGAAGAAAAAAGAAGTTATGAAGCACATTTCCAAATTTTTTTACGTTAATACGAATTTCCGTATTTATTTGCCATAAGGGCTGATTTCCGCATTTTTAGTCTCATGTAAATGTCTAAATTTTTCAATCTGCTATTCCGGTGCTTATGTAATTTGTCAAAATAGTTTGGAGCATCTCATGAAAAGTCTAGATTATATGACATTTCTGCAAAATAACAGTTCTTTAAGTTGATAATCATTGAAAAAAAAAAAAGCGACGTGTCTTTGACAAATGAGTGAAAAAAATTGTACTTTCGCTCGCTCTTTTCTCGATAGATTTGTAAATAGGGTTTCAGTTTCGGTTTCAACCGAAACCGAAAATAGCGTTTTTGAACTCGAATATCCAAAACCGAAAACCGTAGGAAATTTGGTTCAGATATTCGTTTTTTTTCGGATAAATTTATTTGTTGTTTCTGTATGCCTTTAATGTCAAATTAAAGAATAAAATTCATCTATAAATCAAAGAAATAAGAAGTATTGAATGTTCATATAAGATGTTATCCAGATAACATATAGGTGTATCTCTATCTATATAATAACAGCTGAAGGTAAACAAATGTATGTTTGTGAGCAGACACGGGGACGGGCTAATCTCGCGAACCGAGCATAGCAGGATATCGCGACTGGTACCGATATACGCAGACGGACGAGACGCGTGCACTGATGCTATCCTCAACTTTCAAAACTTTAAACTTTTTTAATTATTAAATTAAAACCGCCGAACTTGAAAGCGGCTGACAGCAGAAACGGTTCACATTCCGGGTGGGCCAGCTCCTTTCCGTTTCGCAAATTTCCACTATTTTCATGCATGCAAAAAATTAAACTTTTCCGCCCCCCAATCGACAATTTTTTTATTTCCATGTATTTTACAACTCTTCATCTTTAAGGATAAACACATTTTTATAAAGTTAAAAATGCTTTTCATTGCAAACGAAGCTTTTTCCCCAAAGCAGTTTTCCGAATTTCACGAAATCGACAATTTTAATGGACAAATATTTCGGCTTTCTGCACCTATTAATGTCAATTTTACGATTTATCGGCATTTGCTAGATGTTTAGCTTCCAAAAATATACCAAATACATTTAATAAAAAAAATGTTATCATTCTAAAAAAGCGTACTTACAAAACTCACTTTTGAAATTTCCCGCGCTGATCGCCATAGTGACTTAATGTAACTGAATGGGGAGTTCGTAATTTTTCGTCTTATTATTTTACTCAATAATAATTCCAGCAAGTTCATGGAATTTGTTTCTAATTAATGAGCAACTGATGAGGATTCTTCCGCCACCAATTTTGAATTCCCGAGAACTGTTTTTTTATGCACTTATTTTTTTAAGCACTTTTTCTATGAAATTTCATATTTATATTCGGCCATGTTGCCAAAAGGAAAAATTATTAGTTGAGAACGAGTCTGAGCACGAGTCATTTAATAATTGAAATCCAGAAATAATTTTAAAGTACTAGAAATAATTTTAGTTTTAGGAAATGAGAAGTTAAAACCTTTAGAATTTTTTCTAATTGAATGAACTTTCTTGTTTAAAAAGCAAAATTTGAAAACGGAAATTTGAAAGAATTATTTCAAAAGCCATAAACCAAAATTTGAAAAAGAGAAATATAAATAATTATTTCGTTTTTTAAAAATTCTAATATATTTTTAAAAGTCATTAAACAGTTTTTAATCTTTAAGAAATTAAACCATTTCATTTAAAATCGAAATAGCAACACATCGGGTTGCCACTCAGCTAGTCTTACTATTAACAGCTGAAGGTAAACAAACGTATGTTTGTTAGTGAGCAGACGGGGATGGGCTAATCTCGCAAACCGAGCTTAGCAGGATATCGCGACTGGTACCGATGGACGCGGACTGACGAGACGCGTGCACTGATGCCCTCCCCAACTTTCAAAACTTTAAACTTTTTTAATTATTAAATTAAAACCGCCGAGCTCAAAAGAAGCGGACAACTGAAACAGCTGACATTCCGGGTGGGCCAGCTCCTTTCCGTTTCGCAAACTTCCACTATTTGCATGCAAGCAAAATTCAACTTTTCCGTCCACCAATTGACGAATTTTTTATTTCCATGTGCTCTACAACTCTTCATCTTTAAGGAGATACACATTTTTATAAAGTAAATGTTTTTAATTGCAAACGAAGCTTTTTCCCCAAAGCAGTTTTCCGAATTTCACGAAATCGACAATTATGATTGACAAATATTTAGGTTTTCTACACCTATTAATGTCAATTTTACGATTTATCGGCATTTGCTAGATGTTCAGCTTCCAAAATATACCAAATACATTTAATAAAAAAAATGTTATCATTCTAAAAAAGTGTACTTACAAAACTCATTTTTGAAATTTCCCGCGCTGATCGCCATTGTATCTTAATGTAACTGAATGCCGAGTTCGTAATTTTTCGACTTATTATTTTACTCAATAATAATTCCAGCAAGTTTGCGAAATTTGTTCCTAATTAATGAGCAACTGATGAGGATTCTTCCGCCACCAATTTTGAATTCATCAGAACTGTCTTTCTATTATTTTAAGCACTTTTTCCCCCATGAGATTTAATATTTACATTCGGCCATGTTCCAAAAGGAAAAATTATTAGTTGAGAACGAGTCTGAGAACGAGTCATTTAATAATTGAAATCTAGAAATAATTTTAAAGTACCAGAAATAATTTTAGTTTTAGGAAATGAGAAGTTAAAACCTTTAGAATTTTTTCTTATTGAATGAACTTATTTTTTGTTTCAAAAGCAAAATTTGCAAACGGAAATTTGAAAGAATTATTTCAAAAGCCAATAACTAAAATTTGAAAAAGAGAATTTTAAATAATTATTTCGTTTTTTAAAAAATCCAATATATTTTTTAAAGTGATTAAACAGTTTTTAATCTTTAAGAAAAAACCCATTTCATTTTAAATCGAAAAAGCAACACATCGGGTTGCCACTCAGCTAGTAAATCTAGATATGTAAAAATATAGATGTATAAAAATTTTATAATGCGTATACTTCTTAACATTTATACAAAAAATGCCTTTCAGCACCAAAATATTAGAATCGGTAGCAACATAAATGAATTATAATAAATAGTTTATAGAAGCGCTTCTTAAACTTTTTTCTTTCAGGACAGCTTTTTTATGGTTGAGATTTTTTTGCGACCCCAGGAAATAATGATATAAAGATAAATATTTTCTCATAAATAATTTATTTCTTTGGTAAACAATATAAATATTTAAAATAGTAGATTTGATACATGTTTCAAGTATACACACAGACATACATGCCGCTCCCCGATTTCATTATAAATTTATTATTTGTAAATTAATTCTTATCATTAGTTTTATCCCTTAGTGGTTTCATTTAAATATTTTAAATCGTAGATATTTTATCGAGGTTTGCGTAAAATATGAGGAACATGCTTCCAGTATATATAAATAAATAAAATAAAATATGTCTCAGATGCTCACAGCGGGCGTCAAGAATTGAATTCATGTATCAGAATTAAATTTTCTCGACCCCAAAATTTCGCTTTGCGACCCTATTTGGGGTCGCGACCCAGTGGCGCACCCAGGAGTTGGGCCAAGGGGCCCTGCCCCTCCCCACCACCAAAGAAATAGAAATTGCATTATGAATATTGATTTTGCATTATAAATATTTTTATCCGTTCATCTCGGGCCCCCCCCCCCTCCCAAGAAAAAATCCTGGGTGCGTCACTGTCGCGACCCACAGTTTAAGAAACACTAACTTATACAATAATGTATGGAACACATTTCTAGGTTCAAATGTAAGTTCAAGTTACAGAAAAGGAATTTGCCGTTATTGAAAATTTAAACATTTTTTATAGTGAACTGAAATTATAACTAGAAGAAGAGCGGTGGAGAGATAAACAAACGATGTCGACCTCTTGTTCACCAGCAAAAGATCGGCAATCAAATGTGTCTAATCACCAAACGGCTTCAGGCTACCCTTACGTAACAGGTCGTACGCTCTCGTCTTTTCTCTTCAAAATTATTTAAAAACAATCCTAGTATTGTAACGCCACGGGAATGTTATGGTCATGTCTAAAACATGTAGGTGAACGGCAGGACATGGCCGTTCTTAGGCGCAACAAATTTCAGTCCTCAAGAGGTTCACGCGATAATTGTGCATTTAGTTTGTCATTTGTCATGAACTGCTGTTTTACCAAATATCGCTGACACATACACAGAAAAAAGTCATTTTCATAATTGAAGGTTTAAAAGTAAACTAATAAGTCGGCATTACCGTGTTAGAAGAATTATGGAATCTCAAACACAGTAGGTGATACAGATTGTAAATCTAAGGACAAAAGGATAGGAGGAATTAGTATCACCGTTAGATAAGTGAATTATTTTGTGTACTACATTGCTACTCTCTTAAAATTCATCGACATAGATAGTGTTAATAGAAAATGCTTTGAGAATATAATTTCTATGATCTATAAGGCAAAAAACCGCTTTTTTAGTAAGGTGAGTACATATTTATTTTATGAATGTTTTGGGTTGGGATTCCAACCAGACTCAGATCAAAATGAGTCACATTCTATGGAAATGGCAACCGAATATTGTGCAGAGGTCTAATTGACATTAAAAGCTAGCTGCTGCCTAAGATAACTGACTGAGGTCAAATAAATTGCGGAATGTCTGATTCTTAGTTATATTTTTTTCTTAGTTAAGTTTTTTTTTTTCACATTTTAAATGCGAACCCCTGCAATGGAAAAAGGATGGATTTTATGAAAACATGGGGAGCAATACAGAATATTGCAATCGTACGCTATGGAAATAATTAAATTTGGCTATTGCACAAGCAGTAATGGACATGGACACTGAAGAAAATTTTGATGTTTTAAAGCAAGAGTTTGCATTATAAAAAAGGACGAACAATAAAACAAGAAATATTTTATTATTAGCTAATGCGATTAAAAGTATAAAGCCGACATCCACAGAAAGTGAACGAGCGTTTACCCTCATATCTAATTTCTGTGTAAGAATACGATCACGACTATCGGAGAATTCATTACACGCATTGGTATTTTTGAAGTTCCATTATTTGAAGAAAATCTGAAAATATTAGTTATTGCTCTCATTTATTATTTTTTTAAATAAATTTATTTCCTTTAAATTCAAAAACATTTAATAAAACTTTATATCAACAACCAATTTAATATATTTATTTTACCTGGAAACCTCGAATAACAGTAAAAACCGCAGTTTTTAGAAAATTAGAAACCGAAAACCACGGATTTAAAAAAGTTTGGGTTTTTAGATACCCTATATGTAAACAATCGCATTCCCGCATAATCCATTGCACAAGCAGGAAGAACAAAATAGTTGAAAACGGACCTGATTTTAAAAAGCGGGCTCTTTAGCATAAAGGGGGTAAAATAAGATCTATAGTACGACAGTGCGATTCCTGCAATAAAAAATTTGGATTTTGTATTACTGAAGATAATAGGTCATTTATATTTCCCTCATCTGTCTTTATCTCACTACTATGTAATATGCTTCGAAATAATATGATGTTTTAGAAAGCCTTTTTAATTTTAAATATTTTACCTTTAAATTATTAAAAAGAGGATTGACTGACTTTCAATCGATTTTGTGTATAACTTAAATTTTCTTAAATCTTTAATATTTAAAACTTTTTGATATACACTTTTGAAGTCAACGTCTACGCTGAACTTTTTGAAATAATTTATGCGTTGTTGTTAGGGCTAAATATATATATATATATATATACAGAGTGTCCAGCGAAGAAGTCCCTGATTTCAAAATTAAAAACCTCGAGAACAAAGATCTCTAGAAGAATGCAACAAGCGGTATATTTATCGTGAAAGCTGTAAGAATTTTATATACTAATTTTCGAAATAGTACAAAAGCTGCTAACACATGGCGCTGTTAGCCAAACTTACTGCAATTTACTGGCGCAGGCATGGATTGGTCTCCAAATTCGCCGGACCCGAGTCCTTGTTACTATTTTTTGTGGAGCACATTAAAAGATACTGTCTATAAGACCCATCCTACCACGCTGGGCGGGCTTCAGTCAGCGATCTGTTGGGCAGCTGAATCGATTTCTGTTGAGACACTACACGGTGTGATGGCAAATTTTATTGTTCGTTTGCGCCTCCGTAGAGCGAATGGTGGACATTTTGAAAAGATTGTGATGTAGTGATTGCAAATACTGCTTGCAAAGAGTACGAGTTTATTTATGCATGCTGATACGAGTTGTAGAGTGCCATCTGTTAGCAGCTTTTGTAACTATTTCGAAAATTGGTGTATAAAATTCTTACAGCTTTCACGATAAAAATACCGTTTGTTGCCTTCTTCTACAGATCTTTGTTTTCGAAATTTTTAATTTTGAAATCAGGGACTTCTTCGCTGGACACCCTGTATATATATATATGTAATAATAACGCCCCACTAATATTAATTGTCCTACATCTAACGCGTGTCCTAAATTTTTCACAATAAAGCCCAGCCCTATTTCAAAAACGAAATCGGAAATCGAAATAACCTAATATTCTCTTTAATGTACGCGGGAAAGTTATTTTTAGACTTCCGTGATCTCGATCCCCTTCGAAGAAATACCACATGATCGGGGTTAACCAATTTAAAGAATTCTAAGCCTAGCGGCAAAATCAGAGTTACTCAGTATAAAAGGTGATACAGAGAATTTTCGCGCTCTCTGCTTCATTACTTCCTTGCTCGCTGTCCGCGTACTGCTTCCAGTCCTATACCATAATGTAAAGTCTGTATTCTCAAGCCCCGGCAGCCGGCCCGGGTGCCGCCAGTATTGTTTGTGTGTGTCCTCTTGAATTCGGAATGTCTTCGTTATGTGGAATAATAAAAATAATATGTATCGCATCAGTGTTGTGCGTCTTCATCAATGCCTCTCCACTCTGTGGTTATTTCCTTCCCGATGTGTTTTGGCTCCTGAAAAAGGTGTTCGTCTCTGGATCTCAAGTGTGTGTGCGTTCCTGCTCTTTCTTTAAATGTGTCCACCGCCACGTCTACAAAAGTGTGAATCCATCACCTGTACCTGTCTATTAGAAGTATTACTACTCTGGCTACGTCTATTCTGTCGTGTTTCATCTCCTCTGCACAGTTAAAGTTATTGGTGCTTGAAAGTACCCGTTATATGAGTCGGGTAGGATTGTGTTCTTGCGTGGAACATCCCAAGAAAGTGTTTACACCTTGTGTTACAACGAGAAGAAAGCTTTATGCTCCTGCGTCAACAATTTGTTCTGGATTCGACATTTCCTACTCCTGAAAAATATGTAAATATTTGTGACAGATTATCACCAAATTAAATTTTTTTGTGCCGTATTATAATAAAAATAAATAAATTGGGACTTTAATCAATGAAAATTGAAGATAAGACAGATTGTCAATGAAATTTTAAAAGTGTTTATAATACACTCATGTCCATAAATTAAGGATAATGCCAGCTCCGGCAAATAAAGGTTCAGAAACAAAACAAATGGGACTTATTCATAAAGCCTATTTATTAAACAAAAGATAAAGAACAAAAAAGATGGTTGTCGTGTTGCTACATCCAGTTTTTAAGTCAATTGGGCTCGGATCGTAAATTTATTTGGGTTGGTACAATGTATTTATTTTTCTTAGGATTTATTTGGGTGCGTTGTGTTTAATATTTATTTTCTTGAATCCAACCCAAAGCTCTGGATGTCAAACTTAGCAACCGAACAAAACTAAATACTATTCTCAGTTTTAGATTATGTAAAATTAACATCAACAACTTTCAATCTAGACAGACTAAAAAGTTTAACATAAGAAAATTTAGTTTATTTACATACTTAATATTTACATGTAACAAAAGAATCTTTCATTTTCCGAAAACGATGCACAATAATAATTTTTATCTTTCACAACTTATATTTTAAAATCACTTTGCTAAGGTTAGGGAGCGTCCCGAGCGCAACAACAAAAATACTTTACTATTCGTTCAACACTAAACCTTTTCACTAAAAAACTCCTTGCTCACGAAAAACTAAATTCACTTTGCCTGAATCGGAACTGAACAAATCAAAATCATTTTATTTAACACTCACTCAATTATTCTTCATCAATTCAAGGTGCTCTCTTGGCTTTCTCGCCTCGCCTACGGTCAGGGATCACGTTGCTACGCCGGACTGGGGGCTAACTTTATTTCTTTCACGGTGAATTACCACTTCTTTTCTATCGATAAATTGTTGTTTGGGCTCTCCTTGGCGCGTATCTTCACTATATTTGCACGGGCGCTGGGTATCTCTTCACGTCGTGAAACGGGATGGTGGGGCACTTCTCGTCGTTTAACTTCTCGGCTGGGGCACGGGAGCTGAGTCTCTTGGTCTCGTCTGCAATCTGGGTGCGGACCTCTTTATTTTACTTGGTCAACGCAGTCTCGCAGGTGCCTTAACAGGT
This sequence comes from Dolomedes plantarius, assembly GCA_907164885.2. Taxonomy (NCBI): domain Eukaryota; kingdom Metazoa; phylum Arthropoda; class Arachnida; order Araneae; family Dolomedidae; genus Dolomedes; species Dolomedes plantarius. Next base: position 86,299,935 of record OU015501.1, on the reverse strand, counting down.
TTATGTGGACTCCTCAAGTCCACTTACGTTTATTTATTTAAGACGTGCTGGAGATGGGGACCTACAGCCTCCCCGATCCAGACTCTCTCTCTCTCTCTCTCTTTTTCAAAACTCTCCAATATATTATTTTAATCCCCTTTCATACTTATGACTCCACCTCCTCATAAACTTCCATCAGCCAATCCAGCCATCGTAAACTTTTTATTTGCTGTACTCCCTCTCTCACCTTCTCATTGGCTTCTTAACTCAAAAACGTTACGCCCTCACTGCCTACCCTTGCGACCACCTAGTTTTCAAAATGACTCCTATACGAACCGTACTGCCATAAATCTAACAATAAAAGGCTTTTGTAAATATAGCGTCATCGTTTGGTTCCGTCACCTTATCTGTGTCTCCATCTCAGACCTTCCCCTCTTCAAAAACTCATAGAACTGTCTTGCAACCGGCGACGTCCTAAATTACTCCACTCAACTCTATAATTATCTGTCGGCGTTAAATTTGATTCCGACTTTTATCGCAAACATGTAATAAAGCCAGCTTTTTATTTAAAAGCGCTTTACTACAATGGTGTATGTATGATACCATTCATAAAAAGTACGATTTTTGCTCCCTGGAGCAATTTAAAAGAATATCTCCTTTACAAAAACTTAATATTACATGGTTGGTGTATGATGGTTAATACATCGTATGTCTCCCATGCGATGAAATACAGTCCGTACAACACCTATGCCTGCTGAGTATCACATTATTGAGCTAATCTTGGGGAAGATTACTCCACTCAGCAAGCAATGCTCTCCCAAGTTCCGGTACATATGTAGGAGGTGGTTGATGGGCTGCAACTAGTCGGCCAAGCATGTCCCATTAGGGTGGTCCATGACATAATGTTAAAAAATAAAAGTGTAAGAATTTTCCTTCCACAAGCCTCAATTTGTTCCTCTGTATTCAAAATGTATGTAAATAAAATTTCAGGCCAATCCGATAATATTAAGAGGTCGCTCAACATTTTTGCGAAATATGGCAAAGGGCTAGAATACCCACTCAATGGATAGACTCGTTCATCAGGAAACTTAAAAAACTAAATGAAGAATATCTAGGCGTAAAAAAGAATAAAAATAGAAATTCAGGAAAAGATAGACTTAAAGAAAATATTTTGAAGGTTAAATTAGAAAAGTTATTTGATATATCTACCAAGGATGCCATCAGCCAAATAAGCAACAAAGAAGACAGAGAATTCTTTCAAATTCAGAAAGATAATGTTTTTTGTTGTTCTATGAGTTGACATGAAAACTGCACAAAAAGAAATAAGAAACAGAAAACGGGAAGATAATAAAGAGTTAACGAAAGAACGATATGAAGAAAGAGAAACAAAATTACAAATTAGGGTAGAAAATATCATGTCAGAATTATCAGACTCAGAAACTTCACATTCGATAGAATTTGAAAGTGAAAAAGAGTACCTTCCGCTGTCATCTACATCTCAATCCGATCTCAATACTACAACTACAGTTCCCGAAGCTGCTAAAAAGAAATATGTAAACAATATATTTAAGTCTCCTGAAGTTGTAGGTGTACTAAATCGTGTTAATATTTCTGATCGGAAAGCTGTATTCATGGCTGGAGCTATTGCACGTGCACTTGGGAACGATATTTCTCCAAAAACCCATTCTCGAAGCTCAATAAGGAGACATAGAAGAAAAGAGAGGCGCTGCAGAAACAGAAAAAATTTCTCTAGATGAACCTCTATTATTACACTGGGATGATAAGGTGTTACCAGATATTGATGGATTAAAAGCAAAAGTTGATCGAATTGCCGTTATTGTTTCAGGAAATGGTCAAGAGAAGCTCCTTGGAATTCCGAAGACTGAAAGAGGAACTGAAGAATTACAAGCAAAAGCATGTATTGAGACAGTTCAGAAATGGAAAATATATCTCAAATTAAAGGACTGGTGTTCGATACTACAGCCGCTAATACTGGTTTACACAAAGGTGCATGCATCAGAATTCAAAAATATTTAGGAACAGATCTTATTTGGGTTCCCTGTCGTTACCATATAATGGAGATTGCACTATCCAGTGTGTTTTCTGTTATATTCGGCCCATCTGAAGGTCCAGAAACTGTAATATTTAAGCGTTTTCAGAATGTATGGCCGGAAATAGATAAATTTGCTTATAATCCAACAAATAAGGAACTATTTGACAATGTAAACTTTACTAAACTGAGAGAATATATGTTAACATTTCTACTAAAAGCACTCAAATCTCCACCTGTAAGGGATGACTATAAAGAGTTTATGCAATTATCATTAATTTTTCTTGGAGGAGATAATAATAATCAGTCGTTTCGCGCTCCTGGACCCACACATCATGCTCGATGGATGGCTAAAGGTATTTATGCACTAAAAATAGTCTTTTTTAGAGAACAATTTAATCTGTCATCTGAAGAATCTTGTAAGATTATAGAAAGGCAATAATATAATCTTGTAAGATTATATTATTGCCTTTTTGTGAGCCTAATATATATTAAATATTGGAATGAAGTATCTCTTGCTATTAAGGCCCCTTACAATGATATTAAGTTTTTAAATGACCTAAAGAAATATCCAAATCCTTTTGTAGCAAATATAGTATTATCATCATTTTCAGGACACCTATGGTATTTATCTGAGCACTTAATAGCATTAGATTTTTTTGATAACAGAGTCAGCATTGGCACAAAAATGAAAATGATACAAAATCTTGATAGTCCACCCAAACCTACCCGTGATTATCGACTGGAACTAAAAAATGAAGAGCAAAATGTAAAGCTCGAAGAACTTGTGACTGAAAAGACAAAACAATTCTTTGATGCCATGGTTAAAGGAGGTAAAATTAAATCACAAGCTTTCATAGAAAAATCACCATCTCAGTGGGAAAGTGATCCTTGCTTTTGTGACTTTCGAGAAAGGTGCTTAAAAATGAAAGTTGTAAATGACAATGCTGAAGGAGCTATAAGCCTAATACAAAAATATAATGAAACCCTTACAAAAGACGAAGAACAAAAACAATTCCTTCTTCGTCTAGTAGCAAACCACCAAAAGATCTTTCCCACTACTTCCAAGAAATCTTTGTTAATCTGAACTTTTAAAGTTTGAGCTTAAGCGATCTGTAAATATTATTTTGGAGAAAAAAAAAGTGCTCATTATTTACATGTAAAATGATAAAAGAAACCTTGTGGAGCATTATATTTCGAAAGTTAATTTTTTTGATCACCCTAATGTCCCATACATATGCTCTATCGGATTCAAGTCAGGTGAGAATGCTGGCCATTCCATACGGGTGATATCATCAGATTGAAGGCATTCGTTTACGATGTTTGCTCGGTGAGAATGGGCGTTGTGATCCATAAACGCAAATTCTGCGCCCATGTCACCCCTAAACAAACGTACATGTTGTTCCGGAATGATGTCTCGATAAATGTGGCCGTTCATGGTTCCAATTTGAACATGCAGATCTGTTCTGGAGCTCAGTATAATTCCTCCCCAAACGAGCAATCCTGTACCACCGTAGAGGTGTCGTTCAATGATGTTGTCTTGGTGGTAACGGGTACCTGGCGTTCTCCATATGAAAGTCCGACGTGAATCAGACTGGAAGCTAAACCTGGACTCGTCGGAAAACATCACACAAGCCCACTGTGACGATGTCCATGTTGCATGTTCTCTACTGCAGGCTAATCGCTGCCGACAGTGAGTTGCCGTGAGCGGAACACATCTGACAGGCCTGCGAGCATATAGACCAATATTTCCCAAACGTCTGTACACGGTTTGCCTTGAAACTGTGGTACCCGTGACTGCAGATAGCTGACGAGACAGGTCGGATGCTGTGCTCCGTCTGCTTCTTTTGGCAGTTTCTGCCAAATACCGGTCTTCATTCGGCGTTCAACTCGGGGGCGACCTATACTGTAACGTCTACTGACATTTCCATCATCTTGGAATCGTTGCCAAAGCCTAGAGTGGCACTTTGGGCAATTTCAAGTTCCTCGGATACTTCCATCTGAGTACGCCCACATTCCAGGCGGCCGATAATTCTACCACGTAAAAAATCTTTCACGTGCGTCCTCTGTGTCATAACTATTCGGTTATGGTACTGGGAGGCAATACCACCCATGTATTATTAAGTTTTTGTAAAGGACATATTTTTTACAATTGCTCCAGGGAGCAAAAATCGTAGTTTTTATGAATGGTATCATACATACACCATCTTTTTTGTTTCTATCTTTTGTTTAATAAATGGGCTTTATGAATAAGTCACGTTGTTCTGTGGATTAAACAGGATAACTTGTCCCATCCTTAATTATCTGAGATGAAAATCCTTTCACAAGAAAGTAGACTTGATGAGGCTAACTAAAATGCCTTTATTTTTCTTATTTTACCTAAAAACATAGTAAAAAAGGGGTCGATTTGATCCAATAGCTTGGAAGGAAAATATTTACAAAACTTAACCATTAACAAAAAAAAAAAGAATACAGATAAGCGTGTCAGGAACGGCCGAAAATTAACCTACTTTAATTTTGAAAAAAACTACTTAAACTGAATGGTAAAGGTTGGGATAGGTACAGGAAGAAAGAAGGGATTCAAGCTTAATGGCTCGACAATACGTCGCAAACACATCTAAATAAGAAACTTGCTGCGAAAGCAGCTACTAACACAGTGGCTGAAAGCCCCAACTTACTCGCAGAATAGTTACTCCTAAAACAAAACCCCACTTGCTGAAAAAATACGTACATCTTAAATACTTGTTGTATTTACTTGTACAAACCCCATTGGCTGTGACGCGAGAGCTTCGTAATTCCAGTCCTGCCTTCAAAGTTGAAAAATCTGCGTATTTATTTTAAACCATCCGTTCATGACAGGTTTTTAAATGTCGCGTTTTTCGATGAAGAGAGAACAAATACTATAAATTCCCCCCTTTTCTCTTAATCGGAAAATGTGCTCACAATATCTACTTAATTTGTCAAATGTAACTGGCTTAGTTAACAAATCTGAAATGTTCCAATTTCCAGGAACTTTTAAAAGTTCGAACAGTCCATCAGCTAATAGCTGTTTAACATAATGAAACCTAATGTCTATATGTTTGTTTCTTACATTCTCGATAAAGTTTTTACAATAGTAAATAGCACTTTCCGAGTCACAAAACATTATAGGTTTCTCAACAGTTACTTTCAATAGTGTAGAACATTCATCGTAAATATTGTGTAACCACAGTAATTCTTTAATCGACTCTGAAATGGCAATATACTCGCTTTCCATTGTGGAAAGCGCTACACATCTTTGCTTTCTGGTCCTCCATGGGATAGGAACATTTTTAAAGAAAATCATAAAGCCAGAAAAAGATCGCCTGTCGTCACGATCTGAAGCTCATGAAGCATCTGTAAAGGCTGTCAAATGCTTCATATCATCAACCGACATTGGAATAAAAAAATTAATCGTTGAAATAACGTAATTAAAATCTTGGTACAACAATTTCCAATGCGTTAAAGTGGGATGTGAATTATACTGAGCTAACATTGTAACTGTAAAAAGTATATCTGGTCTGGAACGTGTGGCTAAGAATAAAAGTGATCCGATTAAATTTCGATAAGGTACTTCACCTTCCACTGACTGCTCATTAATTCCACTTTGAACAATTTGACCAGGCGACATAGGTAATTTACACTTAACGTAAGGTATTCGTTTAAAATTTTCTTTTAAACGTTCAATGTACGATTTTTGGTGTACGGCCCAGTTACCTTTTGAATCTTTAAACTCTATACCAAGAACTTTTCTAATTTTGCCTACATCTTTAATTTCAAATTTAGTTTGTAAAAGTTTAGTAATCTTTGCCATTTCAGATTCGGTTCGTGAAAACACGATTAAGTCATCAACATACACTAAAAGTATAGTATTACTATTAAGATGGTAAACACAATTTGTTTTTGAAAAAGAGGAAAAACCTAACTTTAGCAAAGTGGTTTCTAATTCAGAATGCCACTGCCTACCAGCCTGGTGTAGACCGTAAATGGCCCGCTTTAATTTTAAAACATGAGTTTGTTGTGTTACACCATCAGGAAAATTGAAGCCTTTGGGCGTCTCATCAAGATTGCCATAAAGGTAGCCACATTTAACATCAAGATGTTTGTGGAACCATTTTAGGGAAATGACCAAAAAACTTATAAATAAATAAATGACTTCAAAATTTACTACAGGTGAAAAAACTTCATGATAATCATTCCCTTAATCTGTCAAAATCCTTGAGCAACAAGTCTAGCCCGGAATTTCTTAACCTCTTTATGCTCATTTTCTTTCGCTTTATACACCCATGTGGAGCCAATAATTCTCTTACCTGGGGGACGAGGCACAATGTCGTAGACGTCTCGCTCTTTCAAGGTTTCGAGCTCTTCATTCATCGCCCGCTTCCAGTGTTCAGCTTCAGGGACACTAGTAGCTTGTTCAAAAGTTGAAGGCTCCATGATGCACACAAACGACGATTCATTCCCAGAGATGTCGGTTCCTTCGTCATTCTGTGGACTCGGGTCTGATTCAGGGTGGTGCTTAAAGTCGAACACTTCTTTTTCGAATTCAATGTTATTCGAATCACAATACTTTTTTTAACACCTTTCAAACTAATTAGACGGTTTTTCGAATTGGGAGGATAATAGTACACATCGAAACGGCCTTTACTTTCACCAGATTTTCTCTGTGTCACTTCACGTCTCCAATGAATATCACGACAATGCTTACGTTCAACGGTAACTACTTCAGGGGTTGAACTGGAATTTTGTGGCCAATCGTCAGTTTCTTCTTCGATTGGAGGGACATACTGAGACGTTGGGCACAAGGAAAGTTCGTTTCTTCCATATCCCTTAACAAGTTCATTAAATTTGACATGCTTGGTTTCAATCACTTTTCGTTCCTTCGGCAACCATATGCGATATCCTACAGTTTCAAAAGCATATCCTATCAGGATGCCTTCTTTGGTTTTAGGATCTAGCTTATCCCTTTTATTTCTTTCTACATGTACATAGGCGAGACAACCTATAACTTTCAGGTGTCTAACAGAACATTTTCTATCAAAGAACAAGGTAAAAGGAATATGGTTGTTAACACTTCTATGAGGAAAACGATTATGTAAATAAATGAACGCAAAAGCTAATTCTGCCCACAACCCTTTTGGCAATTCAGCTTCAAGCCTAATAGTTCGAATACCATCAGCAATGGTTCTGTTTAGTCTCTCCGCAACGCCATTCATCTCTGACGAATACACGTTCGTACGTTCAGCAACTACACCATTTTCTTCAAGAAACTTTCTAAACTGGTCTGAACAAAACTCTAGACCACAGTCAGTACGAACGGCTTTTATCGGCCGGCTTACTTGCTTCTCGACTTTAGTTTTAAAATTCTTAAATTTAGCGAAACAGTCATTTTTATTTTTGAGAGGAAAAACCCACGAATATCTGGAATAGTCATCTACTGCAGTTGAAAGATATTTAGCTTGGCCATACGAAGGGCCTGACGCACTACTCCATAAATCGAGATGAATCAAATAAAGAGGGTGTTTAGTCTTTATTTCACCTATACTTTTAAATTGGGCTCTGGTCATCTTTCCTCGAACACACGGATCACAAAGTTGTGAATTTCCGCTTAATTTGTTTAAGCCATAAACCAGATTTTCTTTAGCCAAATGTTTTAAAACTTCTAAATTTTGATGGCCGAATCTGCGATGCCACATCATAATGTCATTACGAACATTTTTCGGTTTACTTATTGACACATTGGCAGATGGGACTTCAGGAACAATTTTTGAATGTAAAATATATAAGCTTCCTACTAAGGGAGCAATTCCTATAGTTCGACCTTCAGAATTTATCATAGTGCACTTAGAATCACAAATGATTAAACGATGACCATGTTTATCAAATTGACATCCAGAAATTAAATTTATAGTTAAAGATCGTCCCAATAGACTTTAAGCAAAGTCAATATTTCTTCATGACCCTTTACTTTTAAACTAAGTGAGATAGCACCGTATCCTTTGGCTTTTACAAAATTATTTCCAATGCCTTTCACGTTGATATCACACTCTCGAAAATTTCTAAGAAGGGACTTATCAGATATGAAATGGTTTGAAGAACCAGAATCTACAATCCAGTCAAGGCTAGTGGCCGAATCACTTAATAAATTTACCGGTTCAACAATTTCTGCATAAGAACAAGAACTAGACTTACTTTTTCCCGGACTTGTCTTCTGAGCTTTGCATTGTGGGGAAATATGCTCTACCACTCCACATCGGTAACATCTTCTGGTCCCTTTATGAACTACTGGTTCAACTATTTTAATGTTCCGGTTTCAAAAACGGTTCTTGCTTTTCCTCGTCAGCATTACATTCTCACTGCGAGACGAGGTAGCGACTGCATCAGGATCAGACTTTTCGTACTTTAAACGATCATACTCCGCCAGTAGCCTCTCCTTAACTTTAGTAGAGGTAAATTCTTCATCGTTGAGCATGTATAGCTGTTGCGCCACGTTTCCATACTCAGGTGGTAAATTCATGAGCATCTGATACGCAAGTTCATCGTCATCAACTTTCTTTCCGACATCATCCAAACGATCTCGAGCTTGCTTCAAACGACCTAGAAAAACGCCATACTTTCGGAATTTTCAAAATTTATTTTCATAAATTCAGTTCTTAAATGAGCAATCCGAGCTCTGCTAGCCGGTTTAAATGCCGCTTTCAAAAGTTCCCAAATTTCTTTTGGGTCACGATTTCCCATAATGAGATTTTGCTGGTCAGGCTCGACACTCAAAGCTATAGTAGAAACAGCTTTCTGCTTACGCCGATTAAAATTCAGAATGTCTTTCAATGAGGACGAATCATCACTCGGCTTTCCATTAGGTTTTGTGACTTTTACCGGTGGGACTTCACTACCGTCGATAAATCCATATAAACCTTCGTGGCAAAGTAACATCTCCACATTGTAACGCCACGTTCGCCAATTCTCACCGTTCAATTTAGGAAAACTAAAAACTGAACCTATCATTGGGACTTCAGCCATTTTAATCCAAAAGGAGTACCGATCTTTAAGTTTTTTAAAAACCGAAAAGTATCCTAACATTAAGCTTTACTTCTTACACTAATTTCAGATAAGCACAGAGGGATAATGCGTAAACCACGCTCTGCTACCATTTTGTTGGGTGGATTAAACAGCATAACTTGTCCCATCCCTAATTATCTGAGATGAAAAACCTTTCACAAGAAAGTAGACTTGATGAGGCTAACTAAAATGCCTTTATTTTTCTTATTTTACATAAAAACATAGTAAAAAAGGGGGTCGATTTGATCCAATAGCTTGGAAGAAAAATATTTACAAAACTTAACCATTAACAAAAAAAAAAGAATACAGATAAGCGTGTCAGGAACGGCCGAAAATTAACCTACTTTAATTTTGAAAAAAACTACTTAAACTGAATGGTAAAGGTTGGGATAGGTACAGGAAGAAAGAAGGGATTCAAGCTTAATGGCTCGACAATACGTCGCAAACACATCTAAATAAGAAACTTGCTGCGAAAGCAGCTACTAACACAGTGGCTGAAAGCCCCAACTTACTCGCAGAATAGTTACTCCTAAAACAAAACCCCACTTGCTGAAAAAATACGTACATCTTAAATACTTGTTGTATTTACTTGTACAAACCCCATTGGCTGTGACGCGAGAGCTTCGTAATTCCAGTCCTGCCTTCAAAGTTGAAAAATCTGCGTATTTATTTTAAACCATCCGTTCATGACAGGTTTTTAAATGTCGCGTTTTTCGATGAAAAGAGAGCAAATACTACAGTTTTGTTTCTGAACCTTTATTTGCCGGAGTTGGCATTATCCTTAATTTATGGACATGAGTGCATTATATGAAAAATTGCACGAAATGTTTAAACAGTGGGATGATAATAATATTGATACTCTGATACAATTAGATTAAATTTTAACGAAATTTAATAATGATTTTGCTTAATGTAAATTTGATATGGTTAGTTATATGTTTCGGTAAACATGAATCGCGTATATACTGAACTTGCTTTGATTTATTTTTATCATGATGTACTTCTGTTTTCTCGTCCGTTATAAATCTGGTTTTTATTTCAAGTGAAGAATTATAATTTTAGTTTTGTGTATTTAAATTTCAATGCTATCCATATAAATATTTACTATATATAGAAATTGTAGGTGTTTTAAGAATTTGTTTTATTATATCTAAGTAGTACAGTTTGGTTTTGAATCCTCGTGGATATATTATGTTGAAGGTTAGTTGAGAATTTAAGTGTTACTAGAGATTTTCTGGTGTAAACAGTAGAATTCAAGGTGCAGTTATCTTTTTAGAAACGCAACGTTCTTGTAGCAATCTACTCAGGGTCCCATTAGGCCACGGTTGCTATTTTTTTTTAAACATCCGTATGCTTTAAATGGTTTGCCCGCTCCAGGAAATTCTTAGAGGAATAGGAAATAAATAAATAGAAGAAAAGAAAAAAAAGAAATGTTATAATGAGAGATATGTTTTTGAAATATTGAATAAAAATAAGAAAATATGAGGTTATATAACAGGAGGATTCATACCAAAATGCTATAATTAAGATAATAAAAGAAATAAATAATTTTGGGTTACTTAATTGGTGTTTACATAAGAAACTAAAGATGATAAGTATTGAGAAAAGAAATTGGGTTATTTGTGTTATTTTATAGAATAGTATTTTTGTATATAGTACATTGTTTTGGAAATTGAATTTTGAAAATTAAAATTAAATTATTGCAATTAATAGGGGATATTGAAGTATTATTATTACTATTTTAAAATATTAAATTAGTTGTATTAAAGGTATTTTTTTAATATCTGAGTTATTCATATTACTTTATATTTTCTTTTATTTATATTTTTTCTCTCTTCTGATGCTTAACATCAACTGACTTCACATTAGCTGATTAAACAATGCGTGTTGTCTTTATAAAAAAATTAAAAAAATTCATAAAAAAAACTAACTATCTTGTTTAAACTTTCTCTTTTAGCTACTGTTATAAGTGAATTTTTCCATGTTATGAAATTTTTAAAAACTTCAATATTGATATCCGAAGATTTTAAAAAAGAAATTCGCAAATATTTTTCAGTTTGTACAAGGTGTTTTTCAATTAATGTTTATTGTATTTTTAAAATAATATTTTAAGGACAGTTAGCGGATAGGAGATACAGTAAATAATATGTTGACAAAATTATCCTCTTAAAACTTAAATTTTTCTTTCAAATTTTTTTTTTTACTAAACGGGATGGTACGGAGTGCTTGACAGATGTGACAAAATTTACTTCTACTAGTGACGCAAAGTCATGGTCAAAATAAGCGTGGCAGGAGCTCAAGCATGTCACAATTGGGCTGTTACTTGGCTATTATGTCATTCGCTCGCGGTCTCTCCAGTAGTTTTGAACCATGTTCAAAAATAAAATTCTGTCATGTCGCAGTCACCTGTCCAAATGTTTAGCGTTAGAAACTTGTCGAGAATTACATAAAACGTACAAAGTGGTATCTGTTAAATAATAAAAAAAAAAAGATGGCCAGACAAGCAGATAACAGTTGTTAAATATTTTAGTTGCTGAATTTCGTCAACTCAAGATATTCTTTTTATTGTTGAAATCAACGAAGTCAATTCTGATATTAAGCTGGATGTTGAAATCCTAGAAAGTGCGTCATAACTTATCTGTCTATCTTGATATAGAAAAGAATATTATATATCTCAAGAAGTTGAAAAAAATTACAAAATGATTACGGCAGAAGTCTCAGACATGCTCATCAAAAGATGTAATCGGCAATTAATCATATCGTTTCAATTAAATCTTGATTCGAACAGTCCTAGAAAGTCCTTATTTTCAGTTTATGTGTTTTAGGGCCCTCAAAAAATTCTTAAAAGGTTCTTTTTTTTGTAATCAAGGTACTTAACCTTTTTCGGTTTATTTTCCAGGTCTTAATGATTTTTACCGGATTCAATCATTAACGTTCTTATGGTTCCTCATTAGCGACTGTAGCATCTTTTACTCTCCCGCCTACACATACACCTGATAGTCCGAAACTTTTTACTGTTTATACATTTTATTCCGAGATTAAAGAATGCATATGGGCGTGGTAGCCCAGATGGCAAGGGCAGCGGACCAGTGATCTGAACGTCCCTGGTTCGATGCTCGTCGCTGCAAATCTACCGCCGTGTTCACTAATGGTGGCCGAGGCACGTAAAATAGGGCGTGGCTACAATGTCCTCCATGTTCTCAAATTTACCTCTGGAGGTGCGGGGTCAAGTGTTCCGGTCTCGTCACTGGGCTCGGTGCAAAATGACGGGGCCGGTCATTTAGCCAAGTCGGACTCCGACCGTTGTGGTGCTAATTCAAAACAGGAGCCATACCTTCATCGCCCATAGCCTTCGGGACTTGATGTGATGTTACTGTCGGTCAAGGAGCATAAGCCACAACAACAACAAGAATCTATATGTATTCTACAATTATCGGCAATTGAAGGCCGTATTTAAATGATTACAAGATAAAAAGAACTTTTTATATACCACGTTTTTAAATTTTCTGTTGAATCATATAAACTTGACAATTCTATGTATTAATAAATACTTTTTAAACATTTTTTTGATGAATTATCCCATCAACTTGAAAGAAAATGATCGGCCTGCACTGTGCACAAAATGCAAGGATGTACCGTGAACCACGCAGTTCAGTACCTCGGAAAAAAATCCTCTTCGCCAAGGGACAGGCTTACGTCGCATTAAGCCGAGTTAGAACCTTGGAAGGACTGCGCATCGAAGAGTTTGACTGCTTCAAACTTACTGGAAAGACCTCTTATTTCGCCAAATCACAATTTTAATATTTTCCTATTCAATTATTTTTCACTTGTATTTATTTTTATTTTTCTCTCCTTTTCTCTCTTAATTGCACAAACCTTCACTTAATTATTCTTTTTCACTTTCTTTTATTTAATTTTAATCACTTTTTAGTCGTTTCTACTATCCACAGACTTTATAAACTGCTAACTTTTATAATTTTTTAAAATTCTTCGCACAATATTTTTGTAAACAAACTAAATTCACTTGTATTCTGTTTTCAAAATCGTCAAACGCCGTTACGCAAAAGTGCAAGCACTGAATTCGATCGAAGCCCCACCTGGCGGATTTTTCTGCTTAAAGATGGCTAAAAGTATTAAATGAATGCATTGTCATCGTGTTCTGAGCTATTTTAAAAGTTTCAAATGTCTAGCTAGTCGGGAAGTTAGTTAAAAATCGACTGCAAGATTTGTACTGGACAAGCAAGAAAGCGATTTAATAAAAACGTGTTAAAAATGGGCCAACTCCACTTTAAAAAAAACGGAGTTATCCTCACTTTCATGTTCATACAGGTCATTTCTTTCTTATTTTAAAACTGGTACACCTCCAGCTTATTTCTGCTACCAACAGAGGGTATTACAAATCAGACTTCAGCAGTCACTTCTCAGCTCTCATTAGACTTTAATGCTCTGTATCTCAAAATGAACTAAGATGGAGTTGGCCCACTATTCAAATAAAGCCTTCAATTAAGATACCAGTTTCTCTCTGATGTATGGTATCTACCCTGTTCTGGTTCATCTTTTGGGGATTTTCCTGGTCTTCAAATGTTGGGCGATTTCTTATCGCAAAAGAGATCCGCGTCCTTTTCATATTGTATAAAAAGATAAGTTTTCATATTAAAATATTTAAAAAAAGATTATTGCAGTTCAGATTAAAGTGAATTTTTTAAAAACCTTTATTCCATCTTTGACCAACTAAACTAAATTCATTGGCGCAAGAGTCTGTGTGGACAAATGCCGGTGGTGACCATCTCCGCTTTCTTGACCGTGGGCTTGGGGTGCCATACAGCAAATGTCTTGGTTAAGTGGTCAACATGACGCGGGACCCCCAGAGTTAGTTCCCAAGCATGCTTGGTCCTCATTTTATCTACCCACTTAAGGGATGAAAGGCTGAGTTGACCTTGCCCAGTCGCCGGATCGAACCCTGGACCTGTCTTTTGCCAGCTTGAAGCTTTTAACCACTACGCCACCGGGAGTCATCCTTGACCTACGGTTTTGTTAATTTTCGCTACATTGTTCTCTGCAAACGCATCCAATCATAATGTACGTTGATCAAAGAAAAATATTGATAACTCTACGATATAAATGTATATCTGCGATTCTTTGAATACTATGTTTCAATTCGAAATACGAAGAAAAGAAAATAAATGTCCAAATTCTTCATAGAACCGTGCATTAATAAAATCTATCGAAACTAGAAAAAAAATCCAAAATTATCTTGAAAAGTCTGAACATGTAAACCTCGGATCGCTGGCCATGCAGGGAGGTAAAAAGATAATCAGAACTAATTATTAATTGCTTAATTTGGCGAGTGAATAGCGTGCTCCAGCCTTTCTACTAATGCTAAATCGAGTCAAAATGACGGGCAAGGCGCTTCCAGAGTTATGCACATTTATAATGACAATAATAACAATGATAATAATAATAAAAGTGTGTCTTTCGGGAATCGATAGTAAGCGCATACCATGTGTTATGCATGCTAGAGAGGTTTTACTTATGAGGCCAAGCTCAGAGTAAAGCATTCATACCACATAGGAATGCGTTTTATGTGTCAGAGAATATTACTTCTGTAAGAGCAAATTTATTAGTGTATGTGTAAGCAATGTATCCTTGTAAGCGGGTCTGTAATTTGTTAACAGATTGTATAATATAAATATATTATTTCATTATCTTTTATAATTATTTATTTGTAGGTGTTAAAGATTTCTGTACTGAGATGCACCATTAAGAATTGTATTCGAATATTTTTGTACGATAAGCTAATTCCGTGAAACCGAGTTTTTCTCACCTCCGCATTTATTCGTCAAGATAGGTTCTTTTAATTGGATAAGAGACTAAACTCCTGTTATGTAAGTAGAAAATAAACGGACTTCATGAATATGAGAAGCAGCTAAGAAAAGATTAATTACCTTGGAACACCTGTTAAATGACAGCGAATTTTCTGTTTGTTCTTACCTGTATAGTTATAGCTAGTTTCATTTACAATTACAAAATGCGTTCAAACTCTAATTGGTTAAAAAAAAGGGGGCGGGGTTGAAGCTGTATTCCCTTTGTGCCTTAAATTGAATTATATAGAAATCTCATCGAAGTCAGCCTTCCAAGTGTGTTGCAGAATACACCCCACACGAAATTTAAACGACGCCTTGACAATTGTCTTTCAAGGAATTCCTCTTTAAATTCCCTTTCGGATGACTCACATTAAATCAATGTATTAGTGTTGTTAGAATAAGAAAAAATTATTTTCTGCAGCCCTGAGTCTTGAAATATTTTAATCTTGCAGGAAGTTTGTGTTTGATGTAAGTTATAGTAAACTGATAAAATTTTCATTATAATTTACCATTCTGAATTTTCTTCTACTGTGCGTACCAAAAGTATTTTTATAGTTATTCTAGTCGTATACGTTTTCTTCAAGCCTTTCCATTTAGTAGTGGGTTATCAAAGGAATAAGATCTTCGCACCCATACAGAGGCCAAGCGTTCATGTTTCTGATCAGATGGTCTGCGGGAAAATATAAAGGAGAACAATTCTGAAAAAAATCTTCCCATGGATTCGGAAGAGGAACCTTTCTCTTGTAGTTCGGGTGAAAAAGCAAAGCAGGCTAACAAAGTGGGCTAAAAATGCATACTGGAGATAAACCATTTGCCTGCGAGGTATGTAGACAAGAATTTCCTTTGGAGAGCAGTTTAAAAGAACATCTTCGCAGAAAGACCTTACGAACTGAAGACAGACCTTTCGTCTGTGATGTATCCAACAAAGGATTTTCAAAGAAGACTAATTTAAGCCACCATTTTCGCATACATGCCAAAAAAATACTAACGTCTTTGGTGAATGTAACAAAGTATTCTCTCAGGAGAGCACTTTCAAGTAATTTCAAATTATATAAAACGGTTGTGTTGTGTGTGTTGTTATACTGTTATATAATGCTGTATTTTAATGTCTTCCGAATAAATAATATATATATACACTGCTGGCCACCCAAATTGCAACACCAAGAAAGACAAGAGATATCACAACAAAATTTATTTTGTAGATAACATGTTGACCAAGTATCAAATGATTAAATTTATAGACTTCTGTGAAGTGTGGTTCCTGTCAAAATCAGTAACCAGAGTAGCCGCCATTGTTGGAGATCACCGCTGCCACACGCCTCGGCATTGATTCAAAGAGACTTTGGATGAGTTCTTGGGGTACAGCAGACCAAGTAGCTTCCACACGTTGCCAAAGTTGATCTGCTGTGGCAGCTGGGGATGGAATCTGGGCCAATCGTAGAGCAACCATGGACCACATGTTTTCTATCGGCGAAAGATCCGGAGAGCGAGGCGGCCAGGGAAGCAATTCAATCTGGCGACTGACGAAGAACCGTTGGACAATGCGTGCCACGTGTGGTCGCGCATTATCCTGTTGAAATATGGCTGTGGGCAAGCCCTCAAGGTAAGGAAGGACAACTGGCTCCAACACCTCGCAGATGTAGCGCTGGCTGTTTAAAGTACCGGCAATGCGTACTAGAGGTGTGCGAGAGTGATATCCAATACCGCCCCATACCATAATACCCGGTGCAGGACCAGTGTGGCGGTGCATAACGCAGCTGTTCAGCATACTCTGTTCACGGTGTCTCCAGACTTGAATGCGACCATCGTGGTGTTGCAGACAGAAGCGTGACTCGTCAGTAAAGACAATTTCATTCCATTCTACCGTCTACATCCTTCTGTCATCGCACCATTGGCGGCGGAGGCGTCTGTGGTTCTGCGGCAAGGGTAGACAAAGCAATGTACGTCTTGCAGACAGACCACTCTGCTGTAAATGGCGTCGAATGGTACGCGCAGACACTGGATGATGCGTTACAGATTGCATGTGCTGTGCTATGGTTCGTGATGTGACTGAGCGATCCGTCACTGCCATGCGCACAATTTGCCTGTCATCAAGTGAAGTGGTGCGCTGAGGTGGATGCGATCGAACACGCCGGTCCGTCGTACCCTCTGCATCCATCGATCACATATCCGCATTACAGTTGTTTGGTTTCATCCAACACGACTACCGATTTCCCTGAAAGATAATCCACAATCTCGGTCGGCCACTATCCTTCCTCTGTCGAACTCGGATACTTCATCAAAAGATGATCGCCTTTTTCGACGAGGCATAATTGATCGTTTTTTTGAAAAAACCACAAGAAAAACACAATTGCCAAACTTGAAATCGTCGAAATCTCCAAGCCTTAAATAGCGCTTTGAAGTGGCGCCACAGGCGCGCGTGATGTGCGTCTGGGCTGAAATTCTAATCATTTGCATATCTCACCTCCGCTAATGCATGTTGTAAATTTCATGTTATTTGCATGTTTCCTTCAGGGTGTTGCATTTACAGTGGCCAGCAGTGTATTTTTTCAAGTTTTAACTTAAATGTCATTATAAAAAATAGATAAAAAGTCAAAATTTAAAAAATTTCAAAAAAATCTCCTCCGAAGGTGTAGGGATACCTTAATGCATGATGATTCATATATGAATCAAACCAATTTTTTTCTATAAAATAAAAATTTGAAGAATATCATTTTTTCAATATTTTTTCCAATCTATTTGATTAAAAATCTATCACCAAAAAAAGTTTTGTTTGATTTTAAAAAATCATGCAGTGTAGGGTTTTAAGATCAGTTGTCTTGGTTTTTTGAGGCTGATAATTTTGAATCAAATCAGTTACTTGTTCTTTAACATCTTTGTTCAGAATGTGGGCTAAATCTAGATTATCACTTTCGTCAAAAACATTCGTAACATTCACCAAAACATTAGAATCATCATCATCATCATCATTAATTATTTGTATACCATTATTTACAAAAGTAAGTTGAGTTTGACTAATACAGTCCATACCCACAATACCATCAAAAGGGAGGTCTTTGTCAGAGACAACAGGAATATTTGTTTGTAGCACCTTACTTTGGATTTCAATAGTTCACTTGAAAAAAACGAATTGAATGGATTTTGTTATAACCAAGTAAAGAAAATGTAATACAAGATGGTTTAAGAGGTGGTTTTTTACCAATTTGTTTATAAATTTTTTTTGCGAATGAGAGTAGCAGATGCACCAGTATCAAAAAGAGCAACTACAGAAACATTGTCAGTAGTTATATCAATATGCATAGGATTTAGTAATACTGAATTGACGTGTTTATCATCTCCTTTATTTTTAGTTTTAATTTTATCATTACCAGCTTTTGAATTTGCATTTTTAGGACATTCTGAATAGATGTGTCCAAAATTTCGACAGCCATAACACCTTTTTCCACGGTCTCGATTTTGACATTCAGAACTTTTGTGTCCCTGCATGCCGCAAGAGTAGCATGCACCATAGGAGGGTTTCCACGAAAGAAATAGTCTTTTTTAACACTAGTTTTATCATCAAATTTCACAAATGACTTTTTGTAATTTCCAGACTTTTGTTTAGTTAACTTGAACAATTTTTCATAGGTTTTCAATTTATCTTCTAATGCACTAATGGTTTTACAATCATAAAGAAGAATCTTATTAGGGGAAGTATCTGGAATTCCACCTATAAAATATTCAATTAAAGCGCTTTCATCAACGTTACCTCTAGCACCGATTTGTCTCAGCTCGACCAAATATTCCGACAGTGTCTCATGTGGTTTCAATTTACGCTGTTGCAAGGCTTAGTGTATTTGAATGCTATTAATCGCATCGGAGAATTCATCAAGGAGAGTTTGTTTCAACTCATTCCACGAGTTAATAACAAGAAGAGATATTATCAAATTTAACGCGAAACCCGAGAGACATTTTTTCGCAAATATGACATGATAGACAGGATTCTTAATCTCGCACAGTGAAAAAAATTCTTCTATTTCTAAAATGAAACTTTCTATAGGTACGTCGTCCTTTCCAGTAAACGGCCTAATTACACTGCTGGCCACCCAAACTGCAACACCAAGAAAAACAAGAGATATCACAACAAAATTTATTTTGTAGATAACATGTTGACCAAGTACCAAATGATTAAATTTATAGACTTCTGTGAAGTGTGGTTCCTGCCAAAATCAGTAGCCATAGTAGCCGCCATTGTTGGAGATCACCGTTGCCACACGCCTCAACATTGATTCAAAGAGACTTTGGATGAGTTCTTGGGGTACAGCAGACCAAGCAGTTTCCACACATTGCCAAAGTTGATCTGCTGTGGCAGCCGGGGATGGAATCAGGGTCAATCGTAGAGCAACCATGGACCACATGTTTTCTATCGGCGAAAGATCCAGAGACCGAGGCGGCCAGGGAAGCAATTCAATCTGGCGATTGACGAAGAACCGTTGGACAATGCGTGCCACGTGTGGTCGCGCATTATCCTGTTGAAATATGGCTGTGGGCAAGCCCTGAAGGTAAGGAAGGACAACTGGCTCCAACAACTCGGAGATGTAGCGCTGGCTGTTTAAAGTACCGGCAATGCGTACTAGAGGTGTGCGAGAGTGATATCCAATACCGCCCCATACCATAATACCCGGTGCAGGACCAGTGTGGCGGTGCATAACGCAGCTGTTCAGCATCCTCTCTTCACTGTGTCTCCAGACTTGAATGCGACCATCGTGGTGTTGCAGACAGAAGCTTGACTCGTCAGTAAAGACAATTTCATTCCATTCTGCCGTCCACATCCTTCTGTAATCGCACCATTGGCGGCGGAGGCGTCTGTGGTTCTGCGTCAAGGGTAGACAAAGCAATGGACGTCTTGTGGACAGACCACTCTGCTGTAAACGGCGTCGAATGGTACGCGCAGACACCGGATGATGCGTTACAGACTGCAAGTGCTGTGCTATGGTTCGTGATGTGACTGAGCGATCCGTCACTGCCATGCGCACAATTTGCCTGCCATCACGTGAAGTGGTGCGCTGAGGTGGATGCGATCGAACACGCCGGTCCGTCGTACCCTCCTGCATCCAACGATCACATATCCGCATTACAGTAGTTTGGTTTCGTCCAACACGACTACCGATTTCCCTGAAAGATTATCCACAATCTCGGTAGGCCACTATCCTTCCTCTGTCGAACTCGGATACTTGATCAAAAGATGATCGCTATTTTCGACGAGGCATAATTGATCGTTTTTTTGAAAAAACCACAAGAAAAACAGAATTGCCGAACTTGAAATCGTCGAAATCTCCAAGCCTTAAATAGCGCTTTGAAGTGGCGCCACAGGCGCGCGTGATGTGCGTCTGGGCTTAAATTCTAATCATTTGCATATCTCACCTCCGCTAATGCATGTTGTAAATTTCATGTTATTTGCATGTTTCCTTCAGGGTGTTGCATTTACAGTGGCCAGCAGTGTATATATATATATATATATATATATATATATATATATATATATATACAATTATCTATTCGTACGATACAATTTTCACCAACTTGTTGCTCATGAATGATATTCTTAAATTCGATGCTATAGTAAAAGTCTTTAAAGTAAAAAAAAGGAAGAAAATCACGCGAAAGAATTTCATTGCTTGTGTTGAGAGGCTTTTGAAAATTTCAAATTAGTATGTGAAAATGTTGTATTGTGCGTGTTGTTGTACTGTTGTTTATGTGATGTGATGCTGTATTTTGATGCCATCTGTATAAATAAAAACGTTAGGTTACTTAGTTGTGATTTGCCTGTAACCATAGATTTAATGTTATTTTTACACAATAGGGAGCGTAGCGCAAGGAGCAATTTTCAAAATTTCTGAACTAAAATTATGTAAAATCGTACGACCAGGCTGTACCTCGTTCGCAGCAATTGCAGGAGATCCAATTAGAGACTAATGTTTTAGCAGGCCATGCATCAAACCCCGAGTCTGTTGCTCATTTAACCGAGCAAGTTAACGCTTTACAGCAGAAAATTTAAAACAGAAATTCTAAACATTGTAAGCGTACGGAGAAGCCCTACTTTAGAAATGCTAATTCAAATCGAAGGTCTAATTATTCGAACAATCGCGTTCATAATCCTCGTCACAATAACGTGAATAATTTTGGTAGGAATACTAGAAATAATTTGTACCCCATGCAAATTTTACTCAACGCAACTTTAATTCTCACAGTAATAAGTGTGCATTTTGAGGTAAATTTAACCACTTAATGAAGGATTGTTTTTTATTTAAGAGGTCTCTTAGATTCAGTGTAAACCCTAATATTTCATGTAACAATAATAATGCTAATCAGGAAACTTCAGGTATCCCTAATGTTCATGCTCAATCGTTCAGTAATAATGCTTTAAACTAATGAAAGAGTCTGATTTTGCTGAAAATCAGTTCTCAACTGTCTCACAGTCAGCGAATGTCAATTTTAATGATCACCAAATTTTGTCTAATTGTAAAACTGTAAACGATGCTTCGACCCAATTTGTGCCTATTAAAATATCCAATAGTATGTCTACTCAAACTGATCAAATTCCTCATGTACCGTATAATTGTAATGTAAATGTAACTACTGATTTTTCTATTGCTTTAGCTTCTAATGAAAATTGTAATAGTGTTAATAAGGAAATAAACAATACTGTCTCTAATTCTCTGCTTCTAATTAGTGTGAATCTCCAGAATAATAATTTACGTATTCTTGTGGATTCAGGCTCGACAATTTTTTTGATTTAACAGGATGTTTTTAATTCCATTAAACATGCACTTAAATATAAACTATTGGCTAGGAACTTAACTATTAAGACAATCAATTCAAATGTAAATTTTTTTGGCTGTGCTCAATATTCTTTTAAAATTGATAAGTTATCCTTTAAGCATTCTTTTTTTATCCCTACTTTAAATTCTACTGTGTTTCAAGCTATTCTTGGTTTTGATTTTATGCGTAATAATAATATTTTTTAAAACATTAATGATTCATGTCTACTTATAAAGAATTCTTGGATACCATTGCGTACTGTTCCTAAAAACAAGTAATGATAATTGCAATAGTAATTATACTATACTTCATTATAATACTGATTCTGTTGATATATCTTGTATTCCTAATGTAAATATGTCATCTACTAATGAAGGTTCTTTTAATGTAAATAATGATTGTTCTCCTAATTTTGCACCTATTGTTCCCAATTATGACACGAATTTATTTTTATCTCAAAAATTGTTACTGCAACCTAATGAAATGACATACATTGAGGTCCACACCACATGCTCCTTACCCGAAAATGACTTTATTTTTAAGCCTCGTTTCGCTAGCTCCAAAATTGTCTGTTTTCCTTATATACACCCAGAACAAGATTCTGCTGTGGAATTTGAGAAAACTCATTTGACATGTCATACTCAAGTAGCATGTTCATCTCCTTCTTCTTCTTTTGTTCAGCAAAATGCTGGTATAACTTTTTATATTTTTGTACATAATACTTCTGATATTGTCTTTCACTCGAATAAGTCTACCAATGTTGGCTATATCACTTGTATTGAGTTAATTTTGTCCTCAAGATATTTCTACTGCTAGCTCACAGAATAATGTTTACACTCATGCTGTTAACTATCTCGAAGCTTCAGAGCAAATCTTGAATCAGCGTAAGGCTGAACTTTTACCCACTGATTTTGACACTTTACATTTGGTTGAGGAGGAAAAAGTTTCCTTATTAAATATTTTAATGAACAATTCTGCCGTATTCTCCAAATCCTTATCTACTTCAGCTCACACTGATAGGGTGAAACCTCATATTTCACTTTTACATGACTTCCCCATCAAGACCTTTCCTTTTCCAATTCCTCAGGCCTTGCAAGCTACTGCAATTCAGCAGCTAGACGAAATACAATCTGCAGGTATTATATAGAATGCGAATACTGAATGGGCTTGCCCCATGCTCCTCGTTATAAGAAATCATTGTCCAACAATCAAACTCCTACTTATCGACTTGCACTTGATGTACGACTTTTGAATTCCGCTATTAAATCGTCTTCTTATCATCCACTACCTAAAACTAATAATATTATTTCCAATCTTTCTAATTATAAGTATTTTACTGCTTTAGATTTACCAAATGCATATTGGCAAATAGATGTACTTCAAGACTTGCAACACATTGTTGCCTTCACAACTCTTTTGGCTCATATAAAAGCAAACGGATGATTTTTGGTCTCAAGACCGCATCCAGTGTCTTTCAATCACTTATTGACTCAGTGCTAGATGAAATTCCTCTGCCTGGGATTTTTGCATATCAAGATGACATTGTCATCGGTGCTAATACTTTTCAAGAAATTTTGCCTAAATTATCCACTATTTTGTCTGTTTTATCTAAATATAACATTACTTTGTCTCGTAGTAAGTGTGCATTCCACACCACTAGTATTATTTTTTTTGGTTTTCATGTCCAGCAATAATCAATCACTCCTATTGAATGTAATATTGTTAAAATTACCTCTTTTCCTATCCCAAAAACTAAACGTCATTTTAAAAGGTTCATCGGTGTCTGTGTCTATTACAGTCATCTTATTCAAAAATATGATTAACTTATTCAACCCCAAATTGATCTTACTACTCCTAAAGCTAATTTTGAATGGCAGGATATGCACCAAAATTCTTTTTCTAAATTGCAAAATGTTTTTTAATCATTCTTTTGTCAATCTTCCAAATTGGGAGCAACCTTTTTATCTTAACACAGATGCTTCACTTAATGGAATATCTGGTATTCTTTTGCAAAAACTTAATGATAAATTTACTCCCATCTCATATTTTAGTAAAGCTTTAAAACCATCGGAAAAGAGATATCCAGCTCTTAAACTTGAACTTTATGCATTATTCAAAAGTGTAATTGCATTTAAGCATTATCTCTATAATCGTGATTTTACTGTACTGACCGATAGCAAATCTTTAATTAACTATAAACACACTGCTTCACCAACTGACATAACTACTCGCTGGCTCATGCAACTTAGTGAATATTCAATTAATTTTGTCCACGTTCCTGGTAAACACAATGTTCTGGCCGATTTCTTTTCGCGTCTTGACGATAACCCTCCTTGTGAAACTTTTGTCTAATAATCCTCTTTTAATTCAATCTGAAGAAATACTTCCTATTGTTTCTCATTTCGATGCTAATTCTACTGATGTTGGTGATAATTCTAGTAATGATGTTCAGGTTTCTTCTATAAATTCCAATTGTAATGCTGTGTCTCATTCAAATGTTACTTCTGTGAAAGTAATAATAACTGTGCTTCCCATTATGTCAAGGCTACTCAATCTACTGATAATACTAATTCTATGGATCCATTTTTGGAAATTTGCCCTCAAACTTTTCTAAAAGAACAAAATAATGATGCTAATTTAAGTCTAAGGGCCTGTTCACATAGGAGTCCGTTGCGTTGCGTTAAGGAAAAGATGACGTTGAGACGAAAATAAACCAATCATAGGAATCCTCCAAACGATTAGCAATGAAATTTTTAACGCCTATAATTGGTTTATTTTCGTCTCAACGTCATCTTTTCCTTAACGCAACGCAACGGACTCCTATGTGAACAGGCCCTTATTCGAAATTCTTTAATCTCTCAGAAAAATTCTGTTCCCAAAAAACTTCAATTTTTTACATTCATCCTCAAACTAATTTACTTTGTTGGGACAATAAATTTTATAATAATTTACCTCTTCGTAATATTATTGTTGCTCCCGATTCACTTAAAGCCAAAATTTTAAATATCATGCACGTCCCTCATTTTGGAACTTAATGCTCTACTTAAATTACGATATCATTAGAAGGGCATGTATGCTGATACTGTTAATTTCATAAATTCTTGCCATACTTGCATTAAGCAAAAACATCACAATATTCATCACGCTCCATTCCAATCTACCCCTCGAACGTAAGGCCATTCTCCAAATCAAATTATTTCCTTGAATATTTTAGGTCTTTTACAAAACAGCCAATATATTCTAACCATCATTGATCATTTTTCGAGGCATATGCAATTGTATCCTCTTTCCAAAATCACTTCTGATGCTGTTACCGACTCTATTTTCAGTTACATTTCTACTTTTGGCCGTCCATCTTCTATTTTAACTGATTTAGGGACTCAATTCACTTCTGAGGTATTCCCCAAATTTTCTTCTTCCTTGGGTATTAAACTTTTTCATACATCTTCAGGTCATCCTCAAGCCAATCGCATTAGTGAACGTATTAATACTTCCATTAAATCTACTATAAACTCATTACTTGGTTCCAACATTAATTTCAAACATGCTGTACTCATTCATCAAAACTTCTATAATGGTTTTGTTCATTCTTCCACAAATTTTGCTCCTAATATGCTACATTTTGCCAGGGAATTTAACGTTCTTTTTGATACTTTTGATAGCAGTATTAATGTTGAACAATTAGATAAGTCTGTATTTTTGCATAATATTTAATCATCGTTAAACCATGCCTATGAATCTGTTATTAATAACCTTAAGCATAAACAACTTAATCAGGATGATAAGCAGCTTCCTCATTCTAAACTTCGTACTTTTAAAACTGGTGATGTAGTATATTTAAAATCTAAAGATAAATTTCATAAAAAAATTGCAGAACCATATGAGATAGTCACACGACACTCATTAGTTACCTACTCCATATGAATTCTCAGAAATCTTTCAGCTAATATTTTAAAAATCCATATTGATCGATTGTTACTTGCTCCACCACGTAAACTTCATTTAACTGCACAAACAATTAATATCAACTCTCAAAATAATCAGCCTACTCCTCAGCGCTACCAAACAAGATACTATTTAAGAACACGAATTTGATTTTTTTGTATATATAATTATTTGGTTGAGTCGCGACACTAGGTAGTTATATTGTATAGTTTTGTTTTGTACTTGCCTGTCTCTACGCTCGCGTAGATTCGCTACTTGTTTTTTCTTTGTGTGTGTTTTATATGTAAACAAATTCAACATATTTTTGTTTGGTTTTCGCACCGATAGGATGTATTATCTGTATAATTTTTTTCAAACTTTTACCGACTACACATGTAAGTGGATCTAACTAAGTTTGTATCAAGTTTTTTTTGGTGCAAACATAGACTCTTTTCATCATAATGTACTTTTTTAATGTTGTTCATGCATAATATTGATACTTCAGGGTAATTGTAATTAAAATGATGTTACGATTTTGAGCTAGGTAACTTTTTGTTTGTACCAGAACTCATATTTTATACGTTTTTTTTTCACTCACGTCCCTTGGTTGACTGGATTTGTACTCCACTCACGTTCAAATAAAATTTTTTTTGGTGAACATTTCACCACTTCATGGCAACACTTTCCCATATTTTGTATTATTATCATTATTGCTTTATTATTTCATGTACTTTATCTATTATTCCATGAAGTATATAATTATTTATAAACACAGAGGATTTTTTCGTTTACCATGGCAATTAGAGGATAGCATTTGTCTCCCATTCCATTGGGATATTTTTTTTGAGGATCCCTTACTGTTGACATGTCATTTATTTTTTATTTTGTAAGAGTTATACCGTTTACTTGCGCCACTGAATTGTGTGTACTCTTACTGAGGGCTGCAGCCTCTGTATTCGTCAGTGATGATACAAAGTGTGCTCACTGTTTGTTAGTTTTTTTGTACTCCTCCAAGAATAGAAGCTAATCGCCACCCACAGCAGTGACCTCTCTGAATATCCTCATCCTCACCTGATCCTCATCATCAATTTTTGTGTTTTGCTTACTATTATATTTTATACATATATGTGAGCACACAGACACGGATACAAGCTCGATATGAAACATTTAATGATATCAAAATCTACTCTAGGGGCAATATTTACATAGGGGCAGTATTTACAGTTTGAAATTTAAGTTTGAAAGTTCCTCATGGCGGTCGCGTCTCTTGCTCAGTCGTATTCGTTCAGCGGCGTTTCTCCATCGCGTCTACTGGATAACTCCTCGCTTCGCTACAGAGGGCGCTATCCTTGGTTGAAGTCGGTGCGTGCGACATCTCCACTTCGCACTCGGCTCATCTTGGCGAGACCGGACCTCTGGGACAGCAGGTATGTGGACAGACAGTAACTGCAAAATAGAAAGAAAGAGAGAGAAGCGAACGCAGAAGAAATGTTCTTCGAAAATCATCTCGACAATTAACCGACAAAGTCGTTTGGACGTTCTCATTTGCATCAGTTGACATCAAAAGAAATTTTTCATCACAGGTGTAACGACGAGATGGAGTTGGCACCACATCAAAGCCAGCATCCAAGTCACGTGCAGGTAATATCATTTTAGCAGCGTGTCGACGTCACGTTTTTCATCAAACATCACAAGTCCATCATCATTTGTTAACATCACAATTAAGAAAACATCATTTTTTAACATCACGATTTACCAAACATTTCATCATCATTTGAGTTAAACATCACAAAATAAGATGTCGTCCAATCGAACAGTTCAGAGTGTCTTAGAGATTCAGTTCAGAAATGAAAATTGAAAGGAATGAAGATTGTTCTTGAACAATATATGGAGTAAATGTGAAAAGTGCGTCACAAACAAAAAAAAGTAATGTTCAAATAATATAATGAAGGTACTATGACGACCATTTTTTCATGTAATCACTGGCCGTAGACGTTAGGTTTGGTCCTTCATGTGACCCGACTTTTTCAACTTGGTATCTGTCATTCGGAAGCACATTGTGAATTATGTAGTGACCAAAAAACCTGGGTCGCAGTTTTTGTCCAGTGCCAAATTGTGTCCGTTGAATGGCTACAAGATCACCAATGTGATAAATCGATGGCGATTTGCGATGTTTATCAAAGTTTTTATTGTTACTCGATTGTGACTTCTCAATGTTTTTCTTAGCGTCAATATGTAGTTCGTTTCTGTCATTAATTAGAGAATCAAGATATTCTTCATTTAATATTTGTTTAATTTTAAGGTCTTCTTTGTTTTTCATTTTTATGCCAATTAAAAGTTCGAAGGGAGTATATTTGGTATCATCAGAAGGTGTACTGTTAATGATTCTTTGGACAGAAGATGTGTACTTGTACCATTTTGCAGGGTCATCAATAGAAAGTTTAGACAGAACAGGAATAAGGGTTTGATGTAGTCGTTCAATTTGTCCGTTTTCAATTCTATGGCCTAGAAATTGGATTTGGTCTTAGAAAAAAGTTCTGAAGTTCCGTATTCTGAAGCAGTCTGAAAAACTTGTTTCAATTTTTCAAGAGCATCTTCTTTGCCCAGAGAAGGTATAATGAGGTCATCCAAATAGGCAATTAGAATACCTTGCTTGATAAGATCACGAAAGACAAGTTGAATGTATCTTTGAAAGGTACTTGGGGAGTTACATAACCCAAAAGGAACCTTATTAAACTCATATTGACCGGAAAGCGTAACAAAACTAGTAAATTTTTGACTATCGGGGTGTACATCAATGTGGAAGAATGCATTTTTGAGATAGAGATTAGTGAAAATTTTAGAATTTTGCAAAGTATCCAGTACATCATCAGTAAGAGGAAGTGGGAATCTATCTTTAACTGTTTTTGCCTTCAGGCGTCGATAGTCAACGCAAATTCGAATCGAATTGACAGGTTTTTTGCTCAAAACGATTGGAGCAGCAAAGTCGGAAGAACTGGGCGATACTATTCCTTCATCTAGTCAGTTGGTTAATTGTCGCTCAACTTCTTGCTTCTCAGAAAATGCAAGTCGACGGGGACTTTGAGCGATAGGTTTGTCATCAGTAAGGATAATTTTCATCTTAACCCTACACTGCACGGTGAGTCATATATGAATCATACCATTTTCGACTAAGCTGAAACCAAAATAATTAATATTTGCCTCTACTGCATAGCTTACCGTATATGCCTCAATCCGAACTACCTTTTATCACTTATTTTCAGCAGTTTATCACTTATTTTATCACTTATTGTCAGCAAATACTCAATTTTATGTCCTTATGTTTAGCTATTCTGTTGTTTGAATGATTTTTAGAATTCCACGTGGGGAAGCCGTATTTATAAACTGAAAAAGAGTATTAAACAAAGGAAAAAAATATTCAGTGTATAGCTGCAAGATAAGTCTAATCACACGTTATGATATTTTTCAATTTGAGCGATTTTATTTTTATGTTTTGAACAGTAATAGGTATGATTCATATGTGCATCTTTATGCATTGAGGGGATCACTATTGAATTCTGTCGTCAATATCAATTCTTTGCCGTACAACTGGTTATGCCTCTAATTTTGAAATTTACACTGTTTGTGAGCATGACCCAAGGAAAAGATTGCCTGAAGAAGTTGATCTCGGAGTTTCAAGTAATATTGTGGTACGATTGTGCAGAAACATTCCTAGAAATAAGACCTACTAATTATATTTTGATAATTACTATAATTCTCCCCAACTTCAATATTATATGGCTAAACAGGGTATTTACAGCATTGGTACAGTTAAACGAAATCGTGTTCCAGGATGCAAGCTCACTAATGATAAATAGATGTCAAAACAACCTCGAGGCACAAGTGAGGAATATGTCACATTACATGATAATATAGAAATTTCAAATATTTCATGGAAAGACAACAAAACGTCATGTTTCTATCAACATACGTCGGAGTTTACTCAGTAGAGAAAATATACAGATACGACAGAAAGATTAAAACATAAGTTAGCATTGACTGTCCAGCTGTAGTAAAACACCATAACAAGCATATGGGTGGTGTAGACATGTTGGACAGTCTAATCGGGCACTACAAAATAACTCTGTAGCATAACTCTGTGCCTCAATAAAGAAGAAAATGTTTTAAAATATTTCATGAGACTTAATACCGCTATTTTATTTTACTATATGATTGTAAATTGTGTTATCTAAGTTTATAGTAAATTTCTTTAGAAAGATTTGAATTGTCATTTTAGTGTAAGAATTATTTTTAGCGTTTTCTCAAAATGAATTTTTTCATTATTTTTCTTAACGCAATATATCCTATTATAAAAATTTACGCTTAAAATGCCTTAAAATTTTGCATACTTTATCTATATATATTTATAAAGGGAATAGAGTATGCTCATGATTGCAGATTGATTAGTTTTTTGTTTACATTGGTATAAATTGCAAGTGACAATGAATTTTTAGTGATTTTTATGAACATCAGTACTATAAGTGCTACAAACTCTGAGATACAGACAGTTTGATCTTCAGAATAGTCTATTCCCAACAGAATGTTATTATCATCATTCTACAATTTATAAAATGTAAATATATTTGCTTGTTTTTGAATTATCATGTATTGTAGAATGTCAAATTTTCACCAATTTTTTCCAGCTTTTCCCCCCCGAAAAAATTATTTTAATGTGAAAGCTAAATTTTTTATATACACTGCTGGCCACCCAAATTGCAACACCAAGAAAGACAAGAGATATCACAACAAAATTTATTTTGTAGATAACATGTTGACCAAGTATCAAATGATTAAATTTATAGACTTCTGTGAAGTGTGGTTCCTGCCAAAATCAGTAACCAGAGTAGCCGCCATTGTTGGAGATCACCGCTGCCACACGCCTCGGCATTGATTCAAAGAGACTTTGGATGAGTTCTTGGGGTACAGCAGACCAAGCAGTTTCCACACGTTGCCAAAGTTGATCTACTGTGGCAGCTGGGTATGGAATCTGGGTCAATCGTAGAGCAACCTTGGACCACATGTTTTCTATCGGCGAAAGATCCGGAGAGCGAGGCGGCCAGGGAAGCAATTCAATCTGGCGACTGACGAAGAACCGTTGGACAATGCGTGCGACGTGTGGTCGCGCATTATCCTGTTGAAATATGGCTGTGGGCAAGCCCTCAAGGTAAGGAAGGACAACTGGCTCCAACACCTCGGACATGTAGCGCTGGCTGTTTAAAGTACCGGCAATGCGTACTAGAGGTGTGCGAGAGTGATATCCAATACCGCCCCATACCATAATACCCGGTGCAGGACCAGTGTGGCGGTGCATAACGCAGCTGTTCAGCATACTCTCTTCACGGTGTCTCCAGACTTGAATGCGACCATCGTGGTGTTGCAGACAGAAGCGTGACTCGTCAGTAAAGACAATTTCATTCCATTCTACCGTCCACATCCTTCTGTCATCGCACCATTGGCGGCGGAGGCGTCTGTGGTTCTGCGGCAAAGGTAGACAAAGCAATGGACGTCTTGCAGACAGACCACTCTGCTGTAAATGGCGTCGAATGGTACGCGCAGACACTGGATGATGCGTTACAGATTGCATGTGCTGTGCTATGGTTCGTGATGTGACTGAGCGATCCGTCACTGCCATGCGCACAATTTGCCTGTCATCAAGTGAAGTGGTGCGCTGAGGTGGATGCGATCGAACACGCCGGTCCGTCGTACCCTCCTGCATCCATCGATCACATATCCGCATTACAGTTGTTTGGTTTCATCCAACACGACTACCGATTTCCCTGAAAGATAATTCACAATCTCGGTAGGCCACTATCCTTCCTCTGTCGAACTCGGATACTTGATCAAAAGATGATCGCCTTTTTCGACGAGGCATAATTGATCGTTTTTTTGAAAAAACCACAAGAAAAACACAATTGCCAAACTTGAAATCGTCGAAATCTCCAAGCCTTAAATAGCGCTTTGAAGTGGCGCCACAGGCGCGCGTGATGTGCGTCTGCGCTGAAATTCTAATCATTTGCATATCTCACCTCCGCTAATGCATGTTGTAAATTTCATGTTATTTGCATGTTTCCTTCAGGGTGTTGCATTTACAGTGGCCAGCAGTGTATTTTTTCAAGTTTTAACTTAAATGTCATTATAAAAAATAGATAAAAAGTCAAAATTCAAAAAATTTCAAAAAAATCTCCTCCGAAGGTGTAGGGATACCTTAATGCATGATGATTCATATATGAATCAAACCAATTTTTTTCTATAAAATAAAAATTTGAAGAATATCATTTTTTTCAATATTTTTTCCAATCTATTTGATTAAAAATCTATCACCAAAAAAAGTTTTGTTTGATTTTAAAAAATCATGCAGTGTAGGGTTTTAAGATCAGTTGTCTTGGTTTTTTGAGGCTGATAATTTTGAATCAAATCAGTTACTTGTTCTTTAACATCTTTGTTCAGAATGTGGGCTAAATCTAGATTATCACTTTCGTCAAAAACATTTGTAACATTCACCAAAACATTAGAATCATCATCATCATCATCATTAATTATTTGTATACCATTATTTACAAAAGTAAGTTGAGTTTGACTAATACAGTCCATACCCACAATACCATCAAAAGGGAGGTCTTTGTCAGAGACAACAGGAATATTTGTTTGTAGCACCTTACTTTGGATTTCAATAGTTCCCTTGAAAAAACGAATTGAATGGATTTTGTTATAACCAAGTAAAGAAAATGTAATACAAGATGGTTTAAGAGGTGGTTTTTTACCAATTTGTTTATAAATTTTTTTTGCGAATGAGAGTAGCAGATGCACCAGTATCAGAAAGAGCAACTACAGAAACATTGTCAGTAGTTATATCAATATGCATAGGATTTAGTAATACTGAATTGACGTGTTTATCATCTCCTTTATTTTTAGTTTTAATTTTATCATTACCAGCTTTTGAATTTGCATTTTTAGGACATTCTGAATAGATGTGTCCAAAATTTCGACAACCATAACACCTTTTTCCATGGTCTCGATTTTGACATTCAGAACTTTTGTGTCCCTGCATGTCGCAAGAGTAGCATGCACCATAGGAGGGTTTCCACGAAAGAAATAGTCTTTTTTAACACTAGTTTTATCATCAAATTTCACAAATGACTTTTTGTAATTTCCAGACTTTTGTTTAGTTAACTTGAACAATTTTTCATAGGTTTTCAATTTATCTTCTAATGCACTAATGGTTTTACAATCATAAAGAAGAATCTTATTAGGGGAAGTATCTGGAATTCCACCTATAAAATATTCAATTAAAGCGCTTTCATCAACGTTATCTCTAGCACCGATTTGTCTCAGCTCGACCAAATATTCCGACAGTGTCTCATGTGGTTTCAATTTACGATGTTGCAAGGCTTAGTGTATTTGAATGCTATTAATCGCATCGGAGAATTCATCAAGGAGAGTTTGTTTCAACTCATTCCACGAGTTAATAACAAGAAGAGATATTATCAAATTTAACGCGAAACCCGAGAGACATTTTTTCGCAAATATGACATGATAGACAGGATTCTTAATCTCGCACAGTGAAAAAAATTCTTCTATTTCTAAAATGAAACTTTCTATAGGTACGTCGTCCTTTCCAGTAAACGGCCTAATTACTTTATAATCAGCAGAAACATCAAAATTCCTCAAAATAACACAAACTTTTAAATCTTTTAAAACATCAAAATTCTTCAAAACCATGAAATTCTTTTAAATAACACAAATATTATAATCAGCAGAAACATCTAAATTTCTCAAATTAACACAAAATTTTAAATCTTCTAAATCATCAAAATTCTTCAAAACCATCAAAACGAATGTGTTATTTATCAAAATAGGTGCAAGTATTTGTTAATCAGACAAAATTAGAGCAAATTCTGTCATCGAGTGCTTTGAAATATACATATACATCAAACCGAAAGTGATCTCAGAACAGATTGTAAGTACTTTGAAAAATTAATCAACGAAAACGAAAGTACTCACAGAACGGATCAGGACAGTATCATCATATGCAGAGGCAGTCAAACAGCATCAAGACAGCAGGAACCACACGAGAATCCATTTTCACTAGCTGTTGAAGCTCCAAATTAAAAATCGAAAGTGCTCGGGAAAAACCGGGCGATCATCCATGTGAACACACGGACACAGGCTCGATATGAAACATTTAATGATATATAAATCTACTCTAGGGGCAATATTTACTGTTTGAAATTTAAGGGGGAGAGTTCCTCATGGCGGTCGCATCTCTTGCTAAGTCGTATTCGTTCAGCGGCGTTTCTCCATTGCGTCTACTGGCTAACTCCTCGCTTCGCTACAGAGGGCGCTATCCTTGGTTGAAGTCAGCGCGTGCGACATCTCCACTTCGCATTTGTATTTTATTTACTCACTGTCACCCTTTTTTTTCTAAGGAAAGTGTTGACCAATTTGTTTTGTTTTACTTTTATTATATGCTTATATTTGCGTATTACTTTATCATCATTTAGAAATGCTCTGTACCTCACTTATATCAACACAACGTCCCTTTTAGACGTTACGCCATTTTTTGTTAAATTCAATAGTACTTTTGTTTTTTTTGTGTATCTGCGGGGGTGAAATATCGTAACGTTTTGTACCGCCCTTTAAAACTATCTTTTTCTTACAGGATTTTTCCCCTAACAGCTGCGCGTACCACATAAATGTGGATACTGCCCCTTACTGCCCAATTTTATTCAACGAAAATCTACTTTTAGCGCTAAGAACGAACCCTACTTTCTTATCAGTGAAAGGCCCCGTGAGGGGGAGAGAGGGTTGATATATTACGCTACAAGTTTGGCTACTTTTCGCTTCCCCGAGATACACAGGCATAATCGCTTCTCTTTATATCGCTTTGTTTTCGCAGTTTTTCTCACCGCTTGGCGAGCGCTCTTCGCCAAATTTAGCGGACAGATGGACAGAGGCGAAACTCATCAACCACCTGCAAAAAAGATCTCTCCCGACTCGTTGGACAAAGAGACTCCAGAGAGAAGACTTTGACAGGATGCCGAAGATGACGCGAGAAAGTTGGACTTCGAAAGCGGTGCTGTTTGCATGGGGACTCAAGACTCATCCACCGGTCTTGATTATCGAATAAGAATGGCAAACATTCTGTATTTTTGAGGCCTTAAGCCATTCTTTTATATTCCCTCAAAATAAATATGTTCCATGGTTCATAATTTTTGAGTCGTCATTCCACTTTTATCGTTTTTTATTGATATCATTTTTCTATTCCAGAGGACGAATTCCCAGTTACTATTCTGCAATATGCAGCTCAACCTATTTTTAATACTACATTCCTGGTTTTATTACAACACTCATTTTGTAGAAAAGTTGAAAAATTGGTTATGGGCCCATTGCCCATTTGGGAGTAGGTTTTTGTTTTAGATAATTGTTCAAACTTATTAGGAAGGGTTCCTGTGATGGGGGGTCTTATTGTTCTCTCAAACTGAAAGACAACTTAAGCAACTCTGTTAATAAACTTTAAAATTTAGCCTTTAATTATGGCAGCTTTTAATAGGCAAGATACTTATTTTGTAGGAAAGTTGAAACAGTTAAGAACAAAAAAGTAGAGTTTGGAGAACATTTCGGGATTTTTTGTTCTAACCATGTATGTATGTACGTATGTTAATCCATTTAGACCTGGGATAAGAAATGGTGTTATCGCAGGAAATATTAAGTGGCCATTAAGGTAGGGCAGGTAATGTCTTCTTGATTTTAAAAGCACCAGAATAAGGACCAATAAAAGGCCTAGAAAAAAAATGAGTCCAATAACTAAAAGCACAAATGGGGTTTGTATAGCGAATTCAAATGAACTTGGCATCCAAAAAACTATCAGTGTAACTTAAGCTAATCCGACTTACCAGAAGTACGTAAGACCAGAACCTCAAAATACTTAATACTTTAAATTTATAGATGTCATGTCTTTCCCGGCACAACAAAGTGAACTTATAAGATGTTCATAAAAAATGTTCCTCATGTAACTGCTGACAAATTAGGTTTAACACATGTAGCAATACATCCCCTTTAAACGAAAGGATAATAATGTTACCTTTTTAGAAAACATACTAGAAATATTTGGTAAACAGAAGCAAGAGTTCAGGACATTTAAATTGCAATGTTTTTCACTAGCTTATGTTAGCCGAGTAACATTCCGCATTGCTCACCTAGAAAAGAAGTTTCTTTATTTCTCTCAGTTTACCGGGATTCAATAGGAATATCGGAAGTTAAACGCTCAGTTTTCCTGAAGGACCTTGAAAATGTATGGTCTAATCTCCATTCGAAAAAATATTTAACGACGCTAGAATTATAGACAGCAGTTTCAAATCACAATGACCGCACTTGATATTTGCAACACGACCTTCAGTACAAAGCAAAAGACCTTCAGATCCTCCCTCATGCCTTTCGGTCTTTCAGGTGCATCTACCAAGAAATGTCTCCTCTGCACTTTTAAAATTGAGGTAGGAAAATATGTTTGTTCATTTAGATGACATTAAATCTTTGCTTGGCTTCAAAAATGAATCATTCCAGTCAGAAAGTTCAAAATCTCCGGGGCTAACGATGTTAAAACAAGTAAAAATTCACTCGTGATTCACTTCTACTTTTTACTTAATTATCCACCAGGATCTCCATTATAGTGATGCAAAACTAAGCGATGTTGAATGGTTTTTATTCATACTAATTCTAAACGATTATCATCGTTACTAGGTCTTGAGTCTTATTGCCACACTTTTATTAACAATTTTGTGAATATTGTTCAGCCACTACATCTTCTGGAAAGGAGTAGGACAAAACATCGGTGGTTTTGAAACGAAGCCATAGTATAGTAGAGTACTAGCAATTGCAGAACTGCAGTCACGCCCTGAGTGCGATCTTAAACGATGTGGATATCTTATTCAGAGATCTCAATCTCGTTTCGTTCCTACCCCCCCCCCCCACCAAAAAAAAAAAGAAAAAGAAAAGAAAAATAGACTGGTTCACAACGCATCACATCCAGATAGCTTAGTGGTGAGGAAAAACCCTTTACAGATTGATCGATAATACCTTTTGGCTGGTAGTGTTAAAGCTTTTGTCCAGTCGTGTCACTTTGTCGGATTTAGTATTAAACTAATCGTGTACCTGAAGATTTCCTTCGCAAAGTCGTGGCCCCGCAACCCAATGAAATTGTCGGCATCGAATTCCTAGGCCCATACCCGATAAGCTCTAGAATTAAATTAGACTTCCTATTTGTAACATCCGATAATTTTTCTGAAATGATAGAATCGGTCCCATTGATTCGCGCGTGCAGCTAGCGATTCGATTAATCCCCATTGTTTACGTTTACGGAGTTCCAATAAAATTTTCGGATAATGGAAATCCATCCCCTCTTCCCTCTTTGAGTATATGTGCACGAGACTGGCCACAAAGCATGTTGAGACAGCTACGTATCGCGAGCAGTGTCGTTTAAATGATCATAGCATTTATTTGGGAATTCTCAGGAGAATTGGGATCACTTCATACGAGAATATCATCCTACCGTGACACTAGACCACCGGACAAACTAGAACAATGTTACTTTTAGACCGCAAGATTAGTATTCATATTTAATGAGCGATATACAGCGTCTCATTTCATGATGAAAAGAATTTAATTAAACTCGGACACTGTGTGTGGATAAAAAACTTTTAAAGGCTATGGCTGAAAAGAAATGTGGCTGCCAATGCGGAATATGATATCTAATAATATAATCTAATGTAGACGTCATGCAAATATATTCGGGTTGACATGATTTTTTAGAAGATATTCTGGCAGACCACTCTGACTTTCCACACTCCATTTTGTTTTTAACGTAGGATTACGTTCCTCCATAACGGTCCTCCGGAAAGCAAAATTTCAGATGCCCTGCGTCACGGGTTATGATTTTGGCAAAGCGTCAAACCCAGTCTGTATCGCTTGGGCAAGCAGTAAACAGTTAAACAGAAAAGTACCAAAATGGGTCAAAATTTTGACTGACACACACACACACACAGACACGCATATACACACACATATATATATATATATATATATATATATACACATATATATGTATACATATGCATATATATGTATGTATGTATATATATATATATATATACATACATATATATATATATATATATATATAGATAGATAGATACATGTATACATAACACATACATACATATATACATACAAAAGAGGTAAGCAGCGATAAGTAATCCTACGTTAATAACCCGCGGTAGTTTCGTTAGAAGAGACTATCTGAAATTTTGTTTTTTTTCTTAATTAAATGATTAAGTGATTAGCGATATTTTCCCGCATATTTTATATACTGCAATTCTGTTTAAATCAATAGCTGTTACATATAAGTCGTATGGTCTTTTTTCGTAATTTTTTACAAAACTTATTCATTTAAATTTTGAGTCCTCACACTCTGTGATTATTAAGAGGGGCCCATAGCTTTAAACAAATTATGAATGGGGTCAACGTCACTAAAGAGGTTACGAATAAATGCTCTTGACTAGTGGTCAGCAAACTTTTTTCGACCGTCACCCACTTCATTTAAATAAAAAAACCATTCTACCCCAATGAAAATATTTTGGTAGAAACACAATTTTATTAAACGAAAATCATGAAAATCACAGAAAAGGAGGAAAAAATGAAGAAAACAGTACATTTTGAGGATATATTTATTTTACATAATAACAATTAAAAAAAAGTCTTTTTTACCATCTGCACTTGTTCTTTGTAAAACTGTTTGACATCTTATATCTGTGTTTGCTGTGAAAAGGGTGTTAAGTCCAAAACGAGATAAAATGAGTTATGAAACCAGGCATGTTTGAAAATCAAGGGCTACTGCAGTGTACAG
Organism: Dolomedes plantarius; assembly: GCA_907164885.2. NCBI lineage: Eukaryota > Metazoa > Arthropoda > Arachnida > Araneae > Dolomedidae > Dolomedes > Dolomedes plantarius. The sequence goes on along the minus strand of OU015501.1, from coordinate 86,261,303 downwards.
AAAGCTAAGTCCAATTCTACTCCTAAACATTTTTATTGATCAAGGAAAATTTGATGTATGTTAAACAAAACAGAAACATGTTAGTGTTAAAGGGGTTATGTCCCAATCAAGGACTTAACAATCTTTACTCAACAAAAATTTAATTGGAAAAATTTACATTAAATAATAATTAAAAATTAAACCTAAAAAAACTGACTATACAAAAGCCATCTTTTTTTTTCAATCCCTAAAATTCTCTAAAATTCTGAATCCCTAAAATTTCAATCCCTAAAAATTCTCAAAACTATGATTTTGGACTTGGCACTCTTTACACTGCAAACACAGATATAACAACTTGTGGGTACCCGTCAAAACATGACGGCTGGATAGCAAATAAATGTACTAATACACAAATTATACTGAACACATCATTGCCCAATATTGAAAATCATAATTTCAAGAATAGAGAAATACACTTTAAAAAATTACCATTTAACCGAATAAAAAGAAATATGGTTACTCAACAGCAAGAAATAAACCATTTCAGTCAGGTATACTTCTATATCTCACAAACATAATTAAAGATAAAAATGACAGTGAGAGAGTTAGAGAGATTCCTCGGAATAAACAAATTACAAATTAACATGTTTATGCGGCCTCCTGCTTAGTGAGTATCTAAATCCAGATTTAACCATGCCACTGAGCATGCGCAGAAAGCCTTTTTAATTGAAAATTATCGCTAATTAATAGAAGTTGCGGTCACAAAAACGAAATTTGACACATCTATAGATTAAAATCTTTCGTTTAAGACGAAAGTGAAATAAATTGATGCAGTAGTTTTCTCTCACGGACTGCCCAAAGACTCGGCTTAGCAACTTAAATATGTAAATATCATATAATTTTTGAACATATAAAAAATATAAATAAAAATACTAAGAATATGATAATTCTAGAAAATAATTACAGAAAATTATTAATAATTATAGAAAATTTAAAGCATTTTTTTCATTGTATGATTCAATATGACAAATTTACTTCAAATTATCCATGACCAATCCAATTTTTTTAAGCCCCCCCCCCAGGGGTTTGTGACCCACAGTTTGCTCCCCACTGCTCTAGGTCAGGCCTACTCAACTTGAAATGTGATGAGCCATGTTGCTTTTGAAAATATAAATTACTGATAATTTTGAAGATGAAACAAATATTAATAATCATTACTTATACATTCTGTCAGACTCTCGTCTCCCATTCTTAAGTGGAATTGATGAACGTGAGTAATAGCGTCTTCAATGAGCCCAAAAGAAACGCAAACAGGTGTCGAACGATATACACCTTTGGAGAAGTGCGACAATAGTTAAAAGGACGCAAATCATTTAGAATGATTTGTGAAATCCATTAGCGGCGCGCTTTTACCTTGGAAAAGTCGGCAGGAAAGAAAATTCGTCATGGATGGTTCGAGAAGGCGCTGAGAAGAATGGATAAATACAGACGCCGGTAACGAAGAGGGGAGGATAGATTTGGACTGTTGAAGGGTCAACACGCGTACGGAGAGAGGGTCTCGTACGGACTTTGAATAATGAGCCCGGCTCTCATGAGCTTAGTAACGTCGTAGGAACGAACCTTTGTAAATGATTTATTTAACCAAGATTTTAATGTGTCAATAAACCAGATGTAAATAAGAGTTGGTGCTACAGTTATGATTACTTCTACATGATAATGATTTGTCGGATCACGACCATAAAGGTTAACACATTCCTTTCGGATTATTAAAATATAAAAATAATATGACGTATTTTCTAGATTTATATTATGAGTCTTCGTAAATTTCTTCGCTGGCCACGGTATGAGTAATGGCAGGCCGAACATTGTGCCGGCCTGGTTTAGTACTACCTAATTGTCAAAACCTAGTTTACGGATGGCCAAGGCTCGAATTAGGAATTCCCCCCTGATTCACATGCTGTTTACTTTCATCGACTTGCCGACTTTGACAGAAATCTGTTACATGTTTTGCAGTTGCCTCCATCTCCGTTGAGACGACTTTGTTTCAAACTCAGCGAAAGCGACATTTGCGTAATCATCGCTCTGATGGGTTATCACAAGTGATCTCCAGAGTGTAAGTGCCTTGTAGGTTTGGTTGATGAAAGCCTTCTCACTTTTATTGGTTTGTTCGATGAACGAGGGAGTGCATGGCATGAGAGAAAAAGTTGCAGTGGCATCTTGCTTTATTATTTAAATTGGGAATTTCGTTATGCTTGTAGAGTTTCAGTATTCAAACTTTATTTAGCTTAGTTATCTTTTTCTGGGCCACATAATGTTTTTTTTTGTTTCAATGTAACCAGTGAATTAAAATTAACAAATGAAAAATGGTGTATTATAATTTCTTTTTACCCAGTTACCTTGAAATTCCTCTCTTCTTTTCTTTCATTCTTAATTTTCAATTTCCCTTTTCACTATTTTAATTTGTTTTATTTTTCTGTTTTTCTCTCGTTTAAAAAAATTATTCCACCTGTATAATGCTGCTTGAACTTCTATTAATTCAAAGATTGATTAATATAATGCATTGAAACTTCTATAACAGTGAAGTAATTTGCATCGCGATACGCCGCTGGTGATTTACTTTGATTTGCATAGATAACCGGTGGTGATTAACATCGGATTATTCCGATAACCGATACAGATTTACAACGGTTTATATCGATAAGTGGAAAGCATTTATGAAAATTATGTATTTTGATGAGGGAACGTTTTTATTTATAGAATAATATATCATCTTGTTTTCATGCGCTTTGTTTAAGAACAATAGTATTAATTTTGGCACTTACAATTGTAAATGATGATGCTGTTAATAACATTGTGATACCATTATTAATGAAAAGCTATGCAAATCTTGATGGAATTAGCAACAAGGATTCTACGTCAAAGTTTTTTTTCAATGAACACCTTTAAACATCTTTAAATAATGTGTAAAACGGAAGACAACATAATTGATTCCGAACTAGATATTTAATCACGATCAGCTGACATACTTACATTTGGTACTGTTTCACGAGGACTTTTCAAAGATACTCTCTAGAATTTTATTTTGTTTTGTGATACATACCTTATAAACAACAAGATAGAAACATTAGTCTCTCATGCATGCATTTATGAATGTAATTTCCATAATTTGGCATAAATCAGCTTACTTGCATAAATAAACGATTTTTGAAGAGAAATAGAGATAAACACACAAAAGTTTGTATGTATTGTTTTCAGTACATTATTATTGCAATAAAATAATTAATGCCTAATTTGTAGTTTTCGTTAACAGACTTGAAATACACTTACATTCAATTGTCTCATTTTTTATTTATATGTATATTTCATATGACTGGATTTTTTAAAACTATTATTTATTTAGAAGATTGATTTTTTAAACTATAGGTTTGATTTATTATATATTTATGTATCTATACGTGTAATTATGGATATATACTGTTTAGAATTATTTATTTAGATTTTTCAAACTACTGGATTTGACTAATTGTTTGATTGAAGAATTGATTTTTAATTATATTTTTGATTATTATAGGTTTCTAGTTTACTATTTATTACAGGTACATACCTTCTATTCTATCTTATTTATTTAATTACATACCTAAAATTATTTTGATTGTACATTTTAATTATTTATTAAATTGTTAGTTTATTTTATAATTTGTATTTTTGTATTTTATCGGTATTAAAGCTGTATTTGTTTGTGTTGAACCCTTGAAGCTCAAAGTGTCTAGTGGAAGGAAAAGCTTTGGAGTTGCTTAGCCTCTTCATGTATATCTGTATGTTTGACTGATTCCAAACCTATTATTACATGTACATACCTTCTATTCTATCTTATTTATTTAATTGCACACCTAAAATTATTTTGATTGTACATTTTAATTATTTATTAAATTGTTAGTTTATTTTATAACTGTATTTTTGTATTTTATCGGTATTAAAGCTGTATTTGTTTGTGTTGAACACCTTGAAGCTCAAAGTGTCTAGTGGAAGGAAAAGCTTTGGAGTTGCTTAGCCTCTTTCATGTATATCTGTATGTTTGACTGATTCCAAACCTATTCCGTGTCTGATATCGCCTTTTGCTTCCATAGAGCTTGGAACTGGGGCTACACCCATGGATTACCTTTTTATATCGGCTGTTTTTTTGTTAATTATATGATATCAATTGTTTTTTTAATGCCTGTGTAAGAGACCAAAGTAACTTTGTCTAAAAGATCAGATTAACCAAAACCCATATTTCAGTTTATTTGTGGTATCGGTGCTACTGAAGAAGATACATTTCTTATAAACTATTACAAATTATTTCTGTATGGATACTAGAGGAATGATCACTTGCAATGTTAAAATTGGATGTCAAATTATTTTTCATACCCATTAGAATTCCATTAGAAATTCTCCTTGATTTTGGTAGGATCTCAAGTTAGTAGTTTTTAAAATAATATCTAGTTAGGGTCTCATTTGTGAAGTTAGCTTCAGCAATTATAAAAACATCGATATCGGGGTTCTTCAAGACAGAGTCAAGTTTTGTTTTCTTTTCTTGAGAAAGTCCTCCGGAATTCCATTGAAGCATTCTCAGTCTATTCAAATCCTTAAAAGGATGTTTTGTTGTCGCAACCATTTTTTGCAAAGAGCTTGGAGAACGTCAAAGCTGTAGCAGATTTAGCGTGAACCAGTGTGCACCAAGATGAGGCCTGTTACATTACGCCCGTAACACACAGTCTGGCTGTAAGTCGTTTGATAAATGAAGGAATTTTCATTGCCTTTATCGACAGTTTAAAATAACACTCTGCTTCCCGGATGATTTATTTTTTTAGTGTAAAATCTTATAATTTGAATTCTTAAAATGTTTTTAAAATCATCTCTTCCCTTTACTAAGGGAAATTGAGCCCAAGTTTATGCCGCAAGCATTAGAGAAATTTTCTAGTCCATCATTCTTAAACTTTTCATGACGATTATGGCTAAGTTGAAATGACAAAAGAGTGCACCCAATGAGAAACTATTGGAGAGCCCCCAAAATAAATAAATAAAATGTGTATGTGCGCGTATCTTTCCTGTGTAGAAAGCCATTATCATGTTGTAAAAGCCTCTAATTCCTGTCTAAAGTACTCATTGACAATCATCTTACATCAATTGGCCTTCCCAAAGACAAGCTTCAATTCAACAGGTCCAACATTATCATTTAACAGAGGGATTGTTTTTAAACGATTTGATCTTAAGAAAGTTTTAAAAGGTTTAATGTAAGGATAAATATACCTTGGCACCAAAAATTCAAATATAAATAAATGTTGGGAAAATCCTCAAAAATCATCTGGAAAGAGTATGTATAAATTCCAAAAACACAAGCAACCGATAGTAAAATCCCCCAATTACTGTAGTGATTAACACAGTTATGCGAGTCATAAAACTGGGTATAGTTAAGGGTGAAAATTAATCAATTCATCAGGTAGCATCATAAAAAACCATCAACAGAACTTTAAAAATACTTACAACAAATATTATTAAAAATTCATGAGTATTGGAAAATTTGAATATAAATAAGTGTTGGAGAAAAACCTCAAAAAGCATGTAAGAAAAACATCGATAAATTCCAACATCACAGCAACCGATACTGAAATACTTCAATTACTGTAGTAATTAACATAGTTATGTTAGTCATAAAACTGTAAATAGTTACGAGCGAAAAATTTCTCCATGCTTCAAGTAAGATCACAAAAGGCGATCAACAGAACGTTAAAAGTACGACAAATATTATTATAAATATTGGAAAATTTACAACTATTTGAAAAAAAAAGAAACAAAATTTAAAGTAACAATGATGGTCCAAGGCAAAGATGTAGTATTGAACTAGTGTAAAATACATTTACGAGTAAAACTAAAACTCAGAAATCAGTTTTAATTACTTTAAAAATCAGTTTAGTGGGATAAACTTGCAGATAAAAAGATATATATTAATTATATCAGTATACAATAAACCAAAGTATCATTTTATAAGATAAATTTTTAACGCAATTGCAGTGAGAGCAAGGATACAGTACCGAGACCAACTGTACAAATACACTAAATTGTACAAAACGTGCATTTTATAAATTGCAATTTTCATGTATAATTGGTAGGCGTCAGAAGTATTCAGAAAGGGAAATGAGGTACGCCTAAAATATTTAACAAAATAAATTAATGGCAATTTTTTTTCGTGCAGACCATAATCACAAAATCTCTCCTTTGATGTGTTATATTCAATAAATGTCAATTACTGCCAGCGCTATGTTTGTTATCTCTAGCATAAGAAAAAAAGGAAAATATTAATATTAACAGCAATGTAGTTTTAATACCGTTGAAAGATATGTTCAGAAGTATTTATGTAACGTAATTAATTTAGGGAACTAAGAATATCCAAGAAAAATCGCGGCATATGCACAAACGAATGTCTGCGGACAATTGTCCCATTTTACTTGCATGATAAATGAGATAATTTTTTTGTATCTTTTTGAATAGTTTTGCTAAATCGGGCAAAAATATTGCGAATGTCATGCAGGATGTTGTACATGAAAGAGCAGATTATAATTAGAAAATATACCATTAAATTTCCGTATAACATCTGTAAGGATTGGAAAATTTCCCATTTTTTTTTGTAAGAATGAGCTTTTAGGATGAAAATTATTTCTAATTACTGACAAAAGTAAATTAGGGGTTGCTAAAAGGACGCACGGCTACTTTCTAAGCTCCGTTGCTAATATGACGTACGGCTACTTTCCGAGCTCCGCTCCCATTAGTCTAATGGGGTAAACAACAAGTTGCACGTTTCTCGATAAGAAATGAATTCAAAATTCCCATTCTAGAGTAGAACGTAAGGGAAAGTTCTTTAAAAGGAATTCTTATAAATATATGTAACATCAGGATCACAAAAATTCTTATTACCTTGAAACTGGGAAGAAGCTCTCGGACCAGCAGTGACTTGCTCAAGACCACGTCAGAGAATAGTTTTACTCTGCCTCTCCTTTTCTACCAAGCGTTTTCTTTCTGAGAGCGGAATTTATATATAGCTTCGTTCATGCCATTCTAAGGCGCTGGTGATCAGTTTGTTAACCATTTACACAGGGTATTAGGGAGTATGAATTTAATTGCAGGTATAATTATTTCATTAATTTTGATTGTAGGGGGAATTATTTGCTAAGGATTCGTAAGAGATCTTGTGAGGAAAGCTTTATGTATGGATAAACGCGTTTGTGCTTGAATTGATGCGTTCAAAAAGATTGAGATGGATTTTTTAAAAGAATATGTTTATGACTCAATCAGTCTGTATATATTCGGCTCAATCAGTACTTGGTTAATTTCAAAGTAATCAATCGTCTTTTCTAGTTCTTGTAGTCCTGCTACAAAATTTTTCAATGTTTTCAGGACTATCATCTACTGCTTTGTCACAGAAGTAGAATTTAAAAATATAATTTTGGCCTCGTAAGCTTTCTTTTTAGGACAAAATAGATAAAAGTCACATGGACTGAGGTAAGCGCATTAAGGTGACGGCAAATATAAGTGGTATAGAAATGCATCTTCACCACCGGAAAAGAGTCGCAGTTAACGCCATACCATGTATACAGATTTGTATCATTTAACCGTATTGCATAACATATATCATGATACAAAATGAGGATCAAAGACTTTATTGTTAACATATATGCTCCGTTAATTGTACTTTATCCACCATAGCATATCAGCATATAATCTACGTTTTCTACGTTGTCATGGCACGGGATGATTCCACATTGGTGTAACTGTACTCCGTGTCATTTATATGATAAATCGACGAAAGATGACAGGTGGATCAAGGTCGCATTGATACATAGCATTATCTACATCAGTCATGTTACAAATCTTGTACGAATGCCGTAAAAGGATACCAAAATAAACGCACCCATGGATGTATTCACTTTCTCTTCTAACAGCTTTTTTAACAATCAACAGGTGTGGCATATGGGAAGAGCAAAAATGTTTGTATAAAACATTTTGTATTATATGTGAAAGATCGGGAAATACCGTATATAAACATGCACACTTAAGTCTCATTTTGATCCAATTTTAGAATGCATTCACACTTATGTTTTGACATCGTATCAGATCAGGATGCAAAATGATGCTACGAAACCTTACTGTCAATCTGTAAGTGTCTTTTTACCGCAATAATTTTGATTTCAACTTTAAAACCCCTTCATAAGGGGAAGATGGTCCTCATTATCATACTATAGGAGGTACCTACACTACCAGATTTATATCAAGTACATTTCTTTGATACTTCGAAGAGAGGTCGACTCCAAGGGGATAACTATTGCGTTGTATCACGAGAAATATTAATTCTAAACTGGGGAAAAAGGTTACATTTTTGATCACTGAAATTTATTTATGACTGGCTTAGATGGGTAAAATAACAATATAGTGAAGACCACAAATAATAATAATAATAATAATAATAATAATAATAAAGATCTTGTCTCTAACATTAAAACATGGGGGAGGAGCAGTTAGGGCATGGGCATGCATGCGTCATCCATTACAGTTGGTGATCTAAGTTTATTGATGACGCAGTGAGTCAAGACAAGTATCCTCATGTTTTAAAACCTAATTTAAAATCTTCAGCTTAAAGACTTATCCTGTAAGTTCATTTTTATTCTGCCAAAACAGACACCTGAGGCATATTCAATGGAACCTACGGATCTCGCTGTTGTAAAACTGTCCCGAAGTTATAAAAATAGCTTCTCATTCACAAAATGCAAGGCAAACGCCCTCGTGGGAGGAGCCACAATTGCAAATGTATACACCTGCAGCGTACCCAGTTGACCTGGACCTAGCAATTGTGGCTCTTTTCACGAAGGCTTTTACGTTGCATTTTGTCATCTTCAAGCCCACAACTCGTGATAGATGATGGCACATTACGGTGTGTGCTGGATGACTGAACTTTGTCAATACCTTCTAAAAAATTAGAGGACTACCGCATTTGAAATTCTTTTCCCTCCAGCTATACTCAACAGCTATACTTGCCGAGAAACCCATAAAAAGGGCGAAAGCTGGGTCCAAGGCTGCTAGGTCCAAGGCTGCTAGGTCCAAGGCTGCTGGAAAGTCTATATCATTGGTTCTCAACGGGGGCGGTACCACCCCCCTGGGGGAAGTGGGAGAATGCTGAGGGGCGGTGAACTGGTTTTGGGCGGTAGGGGGCGATGAGCATGTTTTGACTTTCGAATTTAATTTTAAAACTCCCCAAAAATTTTATTAAATCGATTATCCGGTTTACACCATTTGTACCAGCAATAAAACGAACTTACGCGAAGGCTCCCTCTCACGCAATTCTAATGGTGAGACGAATTTGTATTCTAGGTAGGATGACCTTGAAGAACTACACTAGGATTCTTCTCCGATCCCAACCAGCACAGCGTATGCGTCAGCTGTTTTCGCGCGCATCGCAGCACATGTGTTGAGCGTTCTATGAATGTGTCATTTCACTACGAATGTTTCATTTGACCCGTTTCTTGTGTTGCTTTTCGTTCGCTTTATTTCTGTTTTTCCCTCAGTTTCGATTTACTTTCATTGTTTATTTGTCCAGTCGGCTAGGTAAGTGCGCTTATTAGTTCTTTATCGTGATCATGAATGATTAATTTTGAGAAATAGTTATCTTTACCTCATCATATTTTGTTGCCGCCAACGATGCCGGTTAATAAAAAGAAGTGTCGTCAATACAATTCCACGTCCTTGAAGTTCGAATTTGTTCCTTCGCCGTCGAACTCGCAACTACCTATGTGTTTACTTTGTAACAAAGTGTTATCTAATGAGGCAATGAAACCGTCTCGTTTGCAGGAGCATCTGCTAAAAATTTATCCTGACAAACAAAATAAAGATTTGTCATTTTTCACGAACATCAGGGACAAGTTTCTGAAGGCACCGTCTATATCAGGCTTACTAGAAACCTCATAAAAAAATGCGACGATGGTTTGATAGCCTCTTATAATAGTATATCAAAATTAATTGCTAAATCGGTGAAAGCGCATACCATCGGTAAAGAGTTGATACTGCCGGCTGTCAACGAAATTTTAGAAACGGTTTTGCACATCCATCTGCATCCAATGTTATAAAAAATGTCCCATTAAGCAATGATACAGTGCGACGACGAATTGATGAGATGGCTGAAGATGTTGAAGCTTACTTATGCAAACTTTTGATATCCACCGAATTTTCTCTTCAGGTTGATGAATCAACCTTGCCAAGTACTAATGAGGCTTGACTGTTAGCGTACGTCCGGTTTGTGAAGGAAGGAAAAATTATTCAAGAGATGCTCTTTGCAAAAATCTTGATTTCAGATACTAAAGGTGAATCTATTTTTAATACTGTCAAAGATTATTTTAAAGAGAAAAATATTCCTCTTGCGAACATTATGTCTGTTGCCTCCGATGGAGCTCCTGCAATGGTGGGTCGTTATCGTGGGTTAATTACCCTTTTGAAGAAAGAGATACCAGGTATTTTAGCTGTTCATTGAGTGATTCATAGATAGCATTTCGTTGCAAAAAACCTCATCGACCGTTTGCATCAGTCATTACAATTAGGGTTTTTGACCCGGGTTTCCCCGAACCCGAAAACCCGGGTTTTTCAAAGATTTTACGAACCCGAAACCCGGGGAATTTTTAATGTAAACCCGGGGAATTAGTTTTTTATCTAATACAATAGAATACCAATTATACTCCTTAATTTAGAACCAAGACCGAATTTAACAAGTCGGACTCGGTACGGCTCTCAAACAAATGAATAAAAAAGCAATGAGACGGAGTGAGATGGAGATATATTGGCGGCGGCGTACGTCATAGCTCTATTTCACTCAAGTTTATGAGTTGGGGATTCCCACCAGCACATGCGTTATGCCGTGTGAATTGCGCAATACTTCAGTTATACAACCATGCCTGCTTTCTGTGGTTTGTTTGTTTAGTCTAGTTATATATCTCGTTGTGTTGTGTTCTCGCTGCTTTCCATTGCGTAGTTAAACAATATTCTGTGGACCCACCCATACAGAAAGCGCTTTGCGTGCAATAGAAGGAAGTTTCTTGTAACGTCCTAGAGTGACGCACTTGACTTGGATCTCTCCCCTGATAACGAGCTAACATGCTAACATGCCGATCTTACTCTCTCTGAAAAAGTATTAGCATTTACAGTGAATAAGCTAAGAAATCTAAACACTCCTATCGCGAATGCTCTTCTTCAAAAATTTGAAATTCGATTCAAAGAGCGTCGAAACCCAGAGCTGGCTCATCTCATTAAATTTTTGAAAAATCCCGATTTCGACAATGAATCATATGATGAGTTTCGCAGTAAAAATTTTAAAAACAAAATATTTGATCTGGCAACAACCTCAATAAAACGACTGTTCAACGTAAATGATAATGGCTCAGAGTCTGAACCAGAAGTAGCTGTTGAGGTGAGAGTTAAAGATGGAATTGAAGGTGATGCTACGAGTAATGGTGCTTGTACTAAACAGATGTACCTATCTGATGAGCTTAGTATGTTTCTGCAGGAGAATGATAATAAGGAAAATCATAAAAAATCAAAATCTGGTGCATATATCATAAGAAAAGAAACTGAGTTGTTTCGGGCAACAAAAAGCCGACCTGAAATGCTAGATAAACTTTACAGGTCTTTAACAACAATTCGACCAACTACGGTGGAAGCAAACGAGCATTTTCTGTAATGGGTCTCCTTGCTAATAAACTCAGAAGCCGACTCAATGATGATACGTCGAGTGCAATGATGGTTTTAAGGCAGTTTTATAAAAAATGAGGTATTTGTACCACTTTTATTTACGTTATATATATATGTATATGTTAATTAACATTAAATTTATTTACTGTTATTTTTTATAGTTGAAATTCTGAAATAAATTAAATGCTTCTAATAAACTATTTATTATTTTAGTTCTTTGCTATTGAACCCCTGGAACCAACTAAGTAAACCCGGGAAAACCCGGGTTTTAAATAAAAAAACCCGGTCAAACCCGAAACCCGGGTTTTAAAAAAATTGCTCAAAATCGAAAACCCTAATTACAATATGTCATCTCTGATATGAACAAAATTCGCTGTAATGGTCTCAACGATCGATTATTCGGGCAGCTGTGTAGGGATAACGATGAAGAATTCAATCGCTTGCTTCTACACACCGAGGTTCGCTGGCTCTCCAAAGGCGCCTGCCTAAATAGGTTCTGGAATCTTTTTGACTCTGTACTTGAGTTCCTCGAAGAGAAAGATGTAGCTCTGAGAGATAGATTGCTACAATTTAAGATTGATGTTGCTTACATGACCGATTTATTCGCAAAATTCAATGGAATTAATTTGCAGCTTCAAGGCGAAGAGCTCAATTTGATCACAACAAAATCTGGTATTTCTGCCTTCCTAAAATAACTAACTTTGTGGAAGCAGAATTTTGGTCGCAACGAGTTCAGCTAGTTTCCAATCTTGTAGGATCTGCATAAGAGCAGTGAAATGCCCTTCGATGAAACCCAAGTTTACTGTCAACACCTTGAGTCTTTGGACAAGGACTTTTCTGGGCGTTTTGAGGATATTTTGTCCCTGGAAGTCCCTCAATGGGTCATGAACCCTTTTATGAATATTGAGACAGCAGAGGTTCAGATTCAAGAGGAATTGGTCGAACTCTCAACTAATGAAACTTTGAAAGCCTGCTTCCAGGATGGTGATCGTCTCACAGAATTTTGGCTTCAAAGTAACATCAGTCACCTCTACCCAGGATTGTGGACTATCGTCAAAAAGTTTTTTATTGCCTTCCCTTCTTTCTACCTTGTCGAACGAGGATTCAGTGCTGTGACTGATCTAATTACAGAAAAGAGAAGTCGACTCCAAATCGTGGAAAGATGGGACTTGCGCCTTCATCTCTCTAAAAATATTGAAGCGAAAGTTCAGAAACTGGCTCTGAACCATCAAGCACAACCATCCCACTGACATACTTGATTGCTTCATTGCTATTACTCTTTTAGTGTAATTTTTTGCTGTTCTTTTTTAATTATCTAATTAAGAATAAATAATTTTTAAACATAAAAGAGCATTTAATCTTTTTTTTGCCTTACACATTTAAATTTTAATAAAAGGAATGCAATTGCCTTCTAGGGCAAAATTATAGAGTTAAATCAAACAAATTTGGTGTATAAATCTACTAAAAAAAATTACTCAAAATTTTTGCCTTTTATAATTCTGTAACCCCCCCCTTCTCCATACTCTAAATTTCAGGATTTTCTCAAAGGGGGGGGGGGGGGGGTTGAAAAATTTTCTGCCCCTTAGGGGGGCTGAAGCTTTAAAAAGGTTGAGAATCACTGGTCTATATGTTACGGCCAATGTCAGAAATCTGGCCAATAAGCGAAATGGCTGGCCACTTCTAGCTTCGTCCAAGTCATGTGGCCCAAACCTGAAATAAACGAGAATTTGGGACTGTTTCGGACTTTGGCCGTTCAATTCGCAATGCACCCGACAATCAATGGCCAGTTCATAAATTGTCCAAGAAAAAGTGGCCAAAGCTAGAATTTTACAAGGAGAAATATGTTAAACTGATTAAAGAAGGGAAGAAAGTAAAGGGAAAGTAAACGGAAAATTGTTGATTACCGACGGCTTTAAAGATTTGATGTAATATCGGTAAGTGGTTATAAAACGATTTTCGCTCCGATTAAAGAAGATGGCTGTGTACTCTATTACTTGTGTACGGATGACATGAATTAGAACTGGTATAATCAACTCCCGTAACTGCAGGATCCAGTTCCTGAAAACTTCTAGCTTTGGCCTCTTTTTCTTGGGCAATTCGCGAACTGGCCAGTGATTGTCAGGAATTAGTCGGCCAAAGCCCGAAGTAGTCAGAAATTCTCGTCTTTTTTCTAGTTCGGCTTTGACCACCTGGCTTAAAGCTAGAAGTGGCCAGCCATTTGCCGAATTGAACAGACTTCGGACAATGACCGTTACACATATATTACTCCCTTGATATTCATGCGTGAAACCCTATAAAACATACATGACGAAGGTAGATTCTAAAATTCGAAAACATACTATTTCTTCAAAGTGATAAGTGAGGTTAATCATATACGTTGAGTGGAACAATATCGGGACAGAAGTAACAAAAAAGTTACTTGAATCCATACCGAAAAGATTCAACCATTCTTTAAAAGCTAATATTATCTAACCAATCATTAGAAAAATTCTAAAGAGTAATTTCTTTTCCTTTTTTATATTACTGAACAAAAAGTGTCGAAGGCTTTTAGTGACTATTTTTTTTACCTTAATAAGTATACTCTTCATATACTATTTACATTTTATTAGTAATAAATTATTTTTATGAAATATTCGTAGATGTGTGAATTAAGTACAAAATGGAATAAGAGCTTCAAAACACTAATATTTTAATCTTATCGTCTTTAATTGTAATATTTTTATTCTTTCTTGTAATATTTTTATGGCATAGAGGTCTGAAAACTTTTGAAAGTTACTGCAGATGATAAATATATACAAGCCAGATTAATTTTTTTACCCCAATAAAGCGTAATTGGTCGTAAAATTTTAGAAAAACAGGCAAATAGATTTTTGTCTGTTTTTTAGATGTAGGTATGCTGATTGATGAAAGATCTTAAGAGAATTATACCTTCAAATTTAAATTAATTGCTGAGAGTATTATCTGAAATAAGCCAAAACTACTTCTTTTAAACTCTTTTCTACTGCTACATTTAAAAGCATGCACATTGTATCGCTTTGTCAGGAGTTAAAAAAACTGATTTTAAGGATGCAGTTTAATAGCTTAGAGACTTGTTAACATTTTGGTACTTAAATCCTAATTAAGGTTGGCTGCCACAAGTTTACAGATTTTTGAGTTCTTCCTGTACATAAAGTTCCATCATACTGTATAACACTCTTGTAAGAGGAGGAAAATTCCTTTATCTTAAAAATCTCATAGTTAGAACTTATGAAAAAAACTCGAATTCAATGAAAGCTACCAATAGGCAAACCCAGTGTACTAAACTAAAGGAAAAAACATCTTTTTTATTAACTAATGGTGATATATATATATATATATATATATATATATACAATATACATACACACACGCACACACACACACATATATATATATATACATACATACATATATATATATATATATATATATGTATATATACATATATGTACATATATATATATGTATATACACTGCTGGCCACTGTAAATGCAACACCCTGAAGGAAACTTGCAAATAACATGAAATTTACAACATGCATTAGCGGAGGTGAGATATGCAAATGATTAGAATTTCAGCGCAGACGCACATCACGCGCGCCTGTGGCGCCACTTCAAAGCGCTATTTAAGGCTTGGAGATTTCGACGATTTCAAGTTCGGCAATTGTGTTTTTCTTGTGGTTTTAAAAAAAAAACGATCAATTATGCCTCGTCGAAAATAGCGATCATCTTTTGATCAAGTATCCGAGTTCGACAGAGGAAGGATGGTGGCCTACTGAGATTGTGGATTATCTTTCAGGGAAATCGGTAGTCGTGTTGGACGAAACCAAACAACTGTAATGCGGATATGTGATCGTTGGATGCAGGAGGGTACGACGTACCGGCGTGTTCGATCGCATCCACCTCAGCGCACCACTTCACGTGATGAAAGGCAAATTGTGCGCATGGCAATGACGGATCGCTCAGTCACATCACGAACCATAGCACAGCACATGCAGTCTGTAACGCATCATCCAGTGTCTGCGCGTACCATTCGACGCCGTTTACAGCAGAGTGGTCTGTCCGCAAGACGTCCATTGCTTTGTCTACCCTTGACGCAGAACCACAGACGTCTCCGCCGCCAATGGTGCGATGACAGAAGGATGTGGACGGCAGAATGGAATGAAATTGTCTTTGCTGACGAGTCAACAAACGAGTCTTTGCTGACTGTCTGCAACACCACGATGGTCGCATTCGAGTCTGGAGACACCGTGAAGAGAGGATGCTGAACAGCTGCGTTATGCACCGCCACACTGGTCCTGCACTGGGTATTATGGTATGGGGCGGTATTGGATATCACTCTCGCACACCTCTAGTACGCATTGCCGGTACCTTAAACAGCCAGCGCTACATCTCCGAGGTGTTGGAGCCAGTTGTCCTTACTTACCTTCAGGGCTTGCCCACAGCCATATTTCAACAAGATAATGCGCGACCACACGTGGCACGCATTGTCCAACGGTTCTTCGTCAATCGCCAGATTGAATTGCTTCCCTGGCCGCCTCGCTCTCCGGATCTTTCGCCGATAGAAAACATGTGGTCCATGGTTGCTCTACGATTGACCCAGATTCCATACCCAGCTGCCACAGTAGATCAACTTTGGCAACGTGTGGAAACTGCTTGGTCTGCTGTACCCCAAGAACT
This sequence comes from Dolomedes plantarius, assembly GCA_907164885.2. Classification (NCBI taxonomy): domain Eukaryota; kingdom Metazoa; phylum Arthropoda; class Arachnida; order Araneae; family Dolomedidae; genus Dolomedes; species Dolomedes plantarius. The sequence continues at coordinate 86,244,864 of OU015501.1, read as the reverse complement.
CATCCAAAGTCTCTTTGAATCAATGCCGATGCGTGTGGCAGCGGTGATCTCCAACAATGGCGGCTACTCTGGCTACTGATTTTGGCAGGAACCACACTTCACAGAAGTCTATAAATTTAATCATTTGATACATGGTCTACATGTTATCTACAAAATAAATTTTGTTGTGATATCTCTTGTCTTTCTTGGTGTTGCAATTTGGGTGGCCAGCAGTGTATATATATAGATATATATGTATATATACATATATATGTACATATATATATATACACTGAAGTGCCACTGAATTAGGGATACCTACCTAGTAACGAGTTGGGGGCTCCTCTGGCCTTGATAACGGCTGCCACACGACGAGGCCAAGATTCAACAAGTTTCTGGAAACGTTCCACGGGAATGGCTTGCTAAATATTGGCTAAAGCTGTCCATAATTCAGTAAGGTTCTTTGGTGCCGTGTGATGGCCTTTCACGCCTTGTTCCAAAACATCCCAAAGATGCTCAATAGGATTTAAGTCTGGGCTTCTAGGTGGCCAATTCATGACAGAGAAGTCAGAGGAATGCTCATCCAACCAGCCAGTAGCCTACCGGGACTTGTGAGAGGTACAGTTGTCTTGCTGGAAAACTCCATTACCGTGCGGATAACAGAACAGCATAAACGGTTGGAGGTGATCACCCAGCAACTCTACGTACCGAATTGCATGGAGGGAGGTTGGTACACGCACCAAAGATCCCAAACTGTGCCACGAAAAAACACCACAGTTCCAGCCAGGCATGCAGGATCCATGGCTTCATGAGCCTGACGCCATATGCTCAGCCTCCCGTCGGCGTTAAGTAGTCGGAATCGAGACTCATCACTCCATGCTACTCGTTTCCAGTCCTCTACACTCCAGTCTCTGTGCTCTCTTGCCCAGGCAAGACGTGCAGCCCGATGGCGAGTATTGAGCAATGGTACTCTCGTAGGTCGACGGCTCCCGAAACCCATACGGTGAAGCGAGCGTTGCACAGTCCGTTTACTGACTGTACGACTGGCACCGTCATTAAACTGGGTGGTAATTTGAGCTAATGTTTGGCTTCGCTGGATACGCACAATACGCCTGAGCCATCTCTCACCACGCACTTTGACAGTGCGTGGCTAATTGTCCTTTGCAGTTTGCCCGATCGCTAGTTTTTTTTCCACCATCCATGTATTCTTGGTATACTCTTGACACTGTCGACCTTGAAAATCCTAGCTGTCTGAAATTGAATGGCCCATGCGTTGCGCACCTAAGATTTGTCCGCGATCGAAGGCGTCGAAATAAGGCAGTTTATCCATACTGGCAATTCCAACAACTAATTCAGAACAACCACAGTACGCGCTATATATGCAGTTACCACAGCGCCCTCACTTGCGCATACATGATGCGCAGCGCTACACAATTTGCATAGGCTTTGCTATCCCTAATTCAGTGGCACTTCAGTGTATATATATATATATATATATATATATATATATATATATATATATATATATATATATATATATATATATATATATATGTACATATATATATATATATATGTTTTTTTCCAATGCGGAGGCACATACACCGCAATTTTGCTGCCCATTTTATTGTGAGGGCACCATATAAGCGGAGAGCATTACCCCCTATGAAGGGATGACACGAACGGAAGCATTTTTCGTGGCGCAACGCCGGGATTCGATCTGAGCACCCTCAGCACCGAAAACCATCGCGCTGTACCACAGGGCGGCCACAAGCCCATATATGTACATATATATGTACATATATATATATATATATATACATATATATATACATATATATGTACATATATATATATATATATACATATATATATGTACATATATATATACATATATATGTATACATATATATGTATATATAGCAATTATTTGTATATCTTAATAAATACAAATTTCTGTGAAAGTTTCTCCCCCCCCCCCAAAAAAAAAAACGAAAGAAAGGTTCTACAAACAAAAGGATAATGTTCTGTTAAAACATACTGTTTGTGAAGACATATAATAAAAACTTAGTCCTGTGAAACTAAGTACTCGATCGTCACCGTCTACTATACACATGACTGTTCGTTCAATCACGTCAAGTGTTTTCAATAAAAACGAGTCCTGCAAAAGTGAGCATTCCCTTTTGCATCCACTTTTGCTTTCCTAACCAGGCTAACGATAGGAAATCGTGCATAAATCCCTGAGTTTTATTGCAGCATTGGCTCGTCTGGCAGGGTCCCTCTCCGACTTCCCTTCAACGGAAATGAAGGGAACAAAGCTGGACCATTTTGTAAGGGCTATAGCCAATGCACTAATAAAGGGGGGGGGGATGAAACTTCACGGCGAGTGGCTAGGAAGAGAAACAGATTTTTTTCTGATAGGACAGCCAGAAAAACTATGGTACCATTGGCTAATCAAAATGAGGCGTAACTTAAAATTTTGGAAGCCCCGACTGCAGTAAATGCTGGGAAATCAGCGGTTCAAGTCCTGTTCCTGCTCCTGAGCACACCTAGACACTAGCGTGACTATCTATCAATAGAACAGTAATTATAAATAATACTACAGTACTGAAGCAAAAGTTGTCGAAGAACTGTTATTACGCTAAATTTTGCCCTGTTATTCTCTTGGCAGATACTATACTAGCTATCATGCTTCAAGGTATGTTCCATATTTTTTTTTTTTTTTTTTTGAGTTTCTCTCTCTCTCTCTTTATTGAAATACGTATGTTTAATTCTTATGAATTTTAGAAATGACGCTTTAAAATTTTACATCTGAATCCATATTGAAAATATATAAGCATATGAGCACGAAAGTAATCGAATTATTTTCTATGTACGATTTTTTTTACGTTTAAAAAGGGCAAAAACGAAATTGAAAAATTCTCCCTACATAGTTCAATACTGGCTCTCATACCTTTAGTATTTGAATATGAAAACGAAAAGCTTTTCGTCAACTGTAGTATGACTAAAGATTTTTTTTCAGCAGGTCGTTTTAGCATGGATGTAGGCATGTGTATATATATATATATATATATATATATATATATATATATATATATATATATATATATATATATATATATATATATATATATATATATATATATATATATATATATATATATATATATATATATATTGCTCGATTTGATGCGGAACGAGCCGGAACGGCGTTCCGGTACCTCTCTTTAGGAAAAAAAAATTCCGGTAGTTAAAAACATTTATTTAATCACATAATTACTCTGTTGTTAGTGAGTGGGCATGGCCTATTATATATATATATATATATATAAATATACGTATGTATATAATTTGGAACACCTACCCCCTCCTCACCCCCCGGAAGATTACAGTTCCGGCACCTCTATTTCGAGAAATAGAGCACTGTATATATATATATATATATATATATATATATATATATATATATATATATATATATATATATATATATATATATATATATATATATATATATATATATGTATGTATATATATATATATATATATATATATATATATATATATATATATATATATATATATATGTATATATATATATATATGTATATATATATATATATATATATATATATATATATATATATATATATGTATATATATATATATATATATGTATATATATATATATATATATATATATATATATATATATATATATATATATATATATATATACTTGTGTGTGTATGTGTGTATAAGCAGACATTAAAGGAAAATAAGTAACTTAATTCAGAGCATTTTTCTGAGATTTATTAGAGTTCTCTTATACAATCGTCAGTAAGTTTTAGTTATGAAATTGCTTGCCATTGTGGTACAGAGTTCAAGCAGACGAGCTTTATTAAATATTATTAAAAAGTATTATATTTTGTGGAATCACATTAATATGGAATGTATGGTACTATTTTATATCACATTATTATGGGCAGTGACTTTGAAGCTACTAACGAGAAAAAAAAATATTTCTAATTATTTAAAAAGTTATTTTCATAGGATGTCATGAAAAGAAATTGGAATGCACATATTTCTGAAAGAGTTTGGACTGATAAATTTTTAAGATTTATATAATCTTCTATTATTTTCATTGCACTGAAATTATATAAAAACTTTTATACAGCAGACATTTTAGATGTATTACGAATTCACGATATCTGGCAGTGTAAAACTAAGTTTATTTGCAATTAATATCAATTTATTTATTTTTGTCCGTTCAACATAAAATTTATTTAAACACGGTTGTTGAACCTTACGCTGAAGTATAGAGCTAGTTATACGTATCTTAAGCTGCTTAATTAGTTTATCGTAAAGCTAGAGCACCCTTTTGAAAACTCATTTGAACTACTAATTTTTTCTGATACTGCAGGTCAAATTTTTAGCTGGTACTTCGACCAAGCTTAGTGAAGTTCTAACATTCCTTGTTAAAATTTGTTGCTGCATATTTGACTTAACGATGAAACGGAATTTTCAATAACAATTTATCTGACAGATATATAATTGTCCATTTTGCATTTCAACAGTGAGGCTCCACTAGAACGTTTTTCGGCTAGGTGGGGCACGAATCATGGACCTTCCGATTTGTCAGTTTTGCAATCTGGCAAAGTGAGGAATTCATATTCTGAATGGCATTCTACCCTACATTATGATATTATTTACGTTTGTAAACTTTCATCCGGCTTAACTTGTTTGTCAGTATGTACACCGAGTCTAGACAAATAATGGCCACTGAGCACCAGACCTGTAAATGAGAGGTAAATTCAACAGATGTTTCATTTACTTACATAGAGTGTCAACAGTAACCACTAGATCTGAAAATGACACAAAAGCACGAGCTTGAGTGTTATATAAAAAATTCCTGTTGTTAAAAATTTCGCTCAGACGAAGCGGATATATAGGAATATGAGCGCATCAAAATCCTGATCAACCAAAAGGTTATAGAATAAACGTTATCTCATTCATATACTTTATTCCGCATAACGACGAAATAATTTATTCTCAACCTACTGGGATCAATTTTTGTTGCTTGTGGTTGAACTGACAGCTACAGTTTTGTTTACTTTCTTCTGTTTTACTTTCTGCAGTATTTGTGCTGTATATCTTAAGGTTTTTATAAATATGAAAATTAAGATAAAACTACAAACTATTGCTATATTACCAGCTGTTTCCCTTATTTCGTTATTGGTCTCGCAAACATGAGCGATGATAAGAGATTCATCTTTTTGAATATATATATATATATATATATATATATATATATATATATATATATATATATATATAATACAGGGTGCGGCAGAAAGAACGTTCCGAGGGTGTAAATGAATAGATGAATAATTAAATGAAATAAATAATAATAATAAAATAATAGTTAATGATGAACAAATAAATACATTTTTTATTTTTTTCAGGTATTAATATTTCTTTTTCTATCTTGCTTTGTATTTCTGTTATTGACGTCCCAAATCAGAATGCTCTTTCTGCCGCACCCTGTATATATACAGTCGAACCTCCATATATCGAAGTAGCAAATTGCCGGAAAAAAATTCGATATATAGAAATTTCGATATATAGAATTGAGCTTAGTTTTATCATAATTCTCCTAAAAAAATTAAAGCTAATTTTCGTATACGAAACTCCATTTCCAATTTATATGCGAATCCCATTAAATGAAAGTTAATATCTAAAAAATGAATTAATATGAAAGATTTATTGAGTACTGCATACCTTTAAAAAAACAATAATCCAGACAGTGGTTACAATGATCACAGTTACATTCTTTTGTAAAAAAGCTACGAATATCTTGCTGAACAGTGAATTTTGCGGAAAGTTCAAAGAAATATTCGTATTTATTCAGTCCACTAAAAACTTAATCGGGGATATTTTCGGCGAATTGAAGTTCACCACATATTGTTTCAAATGCCAAAAATTGGGAGATTTTATTCTAAAGTGGAATAAAATCTCCCAATTTGTCTCGAAAAAAATTTCGATATATAGAGATTTTTTCGATATATAGAAACAATTTTTCTATGTAATGAACATGGAGATTTGCTAAGAGTTCGATATATAGAAAATTTCGATATGTAGAAGTTCGATATATGGAGGTTCGACTGTATATATATCCACATCCCAAAACCAAAGGTTTTCTAGTGCGAGATGTATCGATGCGGTGAAAAAAACATTGAGCTCTTGAATTATATTAAAAAAAAGTATAACTTCCATACAAATTTCCGCTGCAGCGTTGCCAACGAAGTTTAATGATAACTTGCAAAAGGAACAAATTCCGCGGAAGCACTGTGTTGTTTAATAATTCCATTATAGCAGCCGGACATATCTACTGCGCTGTCGTAGTTCTTTCCTCAGCAGTTTTGAATGTGAGTATTCATTTCTTGACTATATTCCATAATTGCATGTTCTGCACTTTTTGTTTCCCTTGCCATTAAAGTATCGACAGAGAATAACCGCCCAAATACGACATTGGAATTTTAATAAGTGTCATTATTATTGGTATTTATATTTTAATTCAACCTAGAAGTCATTTTATAATTTAGTTCAACTTTGGCCAGCGGATTTATTTATTTCATGAAGTAATAAAAGATACCCTGTGCCGGTCCGTTTTTTCTCGGGTCCTAGGAACGTGCCTATTTAGCCTTATATATATATATATATATATATATATATATATATGTGTGTGTGTGTGTGTGTGTGTGTGTGTGTGTGTGTATGTATGTATATATGTATGTATATATGTATATATATATATGTATATATATGTATATATATATATGTATGTATGCATATATATATATATATATATATATATATATATATATATATATATATATATATATATATATATATATATATATCAGATGCCGTGATTTTGTTTTTGTCAGTTCTTTATATGCTTCTTCATAGCGTGCCATAATCATTTTTAACTCCTGTTGGAATGGCCTAGCTCGTTCGACACTGCCATCATTTGAAATGAAAAGGATTTCCATGCTTATTGACTAGTTGGATTACTCCTAGAATTGTACTTACATATAGTAGAACCACTTCTTCGTCATCACTACTGTAAATTTACGTAGACTACATTCTCTGAAATACTCTCTGATAAAATTGCAGAGTTAAAGTGTAAAGAAATATTTTTTTATTCCTTATAGATTTTTAAACCGTGCTAAAGTAAAAAAAAGTGTAAAAAAATAATCGGTTATTTTTCTTAGACTGTGTTATTTCAAAACCATGTTAAAAAAAAAAACGTGCAAAAATAGAATCGGGTATATATATATATATATATATTACAAAAAATCAAAATTTAATAAAGAAAAAAAGAAAAAATGTGGAGCAATGTCCAAAAATGGCCAGACAGGGGTTGCGACCTGTCTTACCCCGGTTGAACTAGTTTCAAATGCCAGGCAAACACTCCCGGTAGCCAGGACATCGCACAACCATACATACTACTCAATTGGAATACAAATGAATTTTTGTTTAGTATATGTTTACAGTGAATTATTTTCTGACTTTTGTAATCTATATATATATATATATATATATATATATATATATATATATATATATATATATAGATATATATATATATATATTACACACGATCATCTCACAGGTATTATTATGACATTAAAGAAGGGTGACAATATTTGTGTTTTTAATTTATCCTATCTCTTTTCTTAAGAGTGAATGATAAAGCACTAAAGAAGTTTTACGTTGCATTTGAAAAAAAAAAAGAAAAAAAAAAGAAATTGTATTTATCGCAACTTCTCTATTAGAGAATGGCAACTAGCTATCATCTAAAATTAAAAGAATTAAATATAGCTGAAGGCGTAGAATGATTTTTATTATATTTTTCACGACAAAATATTATCGTTTATACAAGGGAAAGCTTAAAAAATTGTCGATTTTCAGAATTGAAAAGAACACAAACATAAAACGCTCATCGGGGGTAATATTTTATGCTGTATTCGGAAAAACTTTTCGCCCCCGTGCTGGCAGTATTTCGCTATAAATAACGATGAGTAATCAAACTTTCAAAAGCGAAGCAAATAAGACGAAAAAAAAAAAAAATCTAGACTTGCACTTATCTCAGAACGGCCATCATTACCCGACCGTTGTAACCGCACGCGTCTGTCATCATCGAGTGGAGTTGAGGAGTGGCCAGCGTGTGTGTTTGATCTAGGAAAAAAAAGGCCGGCTTTTGAGACTACTTTATGCATATGCGAGGATTGAGAATATCAGTTTATCCGGGAATTTAAAAATACACTACTGAGAATCTTCTGTTTTATTAGTATTTTCGAAAAACATTTTTCAATGAACAGCTTTTAATTTAGGTTTATTTTTTAACGCAAATGGAGACGCAAATATTCACAATACCCGAGGGTAAATTGGGGAAAAGGATAGAAAAATTAGAACATAAAAGTACGTATTAAAGGCTATATTTTTATTTGGTACAGTTTCCAATATTATACAAAACAGGAAATTAATGAAGATATATTCCCCGACATGTAAAGAGCTCTCATCTAATGTATTGGAATTGTACCAAAATGTTTTTAGAAAAAGCCAAATATAAGCTCATAAACTAACCAAATATTTTGGTCAATATCCTGCAAATACAGATATAGAAAAAAAAACTATTACCTTTCGAAATTTACAGAAAAAAAATCGACCAAAAAAAAAAGCATAAATTTTTCCTGTCTTGGTAAATAAACGCGGGTCTTCTAACATCAAGGCCGATATTTTCCTAATTTAACTGTTCCGGAGATGTGGGGAAATCTCAGTTTTCGGATTTCACTTCTTTCTTGCGAATGTCTGTAAGAGAGGATGGTGTTTTTGCCTTTATTATATTTCCTTTACATTTATTTTCTATTTCTTTAATATTCTTTTTGAGCGAAAGTAAACATTTTTCATTTATGAATAATCGTCACATACTTTTATATGGTCCATTATCAGTCTGTACAAAGGTCGGACGCCATTGCTATGACTCTGGGCGAGTTCTGGTATTTAACCTATCTTGGATATGGAAGGAATTTTCATTTTCCGAATTCTAAACATCAGTAAATGCATATTCAAATGATTTCTTATTCCATTCGATTTAAGACCCCTATAAAATCGTCTATCAATTACGGGACTTTCCCAAATATGTATTTTGTATTACAACAGAATCCACATGTTTGGAATGTTTGCCGAGTTTATGAGCAAACTTACTAGACCTTTTTTTGTTCCTTTTCAATACTCCAATCATCTCTGATTGGTAGGTGCAAAATTAAGCTCTTTATAAAGATTAATTTTGTCGGAATCAAATATCATACACAGGATTTCCAATTATGCTTAACAGGATTATCTTAAAAGAGAAAATAAAAATAAAATATAAATTTTTCGAAAGAATGTCAATATGGGTCGTAAAAAATAGAATGTAAATACATTTTAAAGATTTTTGAAGAAGTTTTATTATCATTTTAAACAAATCTTATTTAAATCATTACATGAAGTGCATCTAAATCCTCCGAAAAGCCCAGTAATTATGGTATACGGGGAAATTTTCGAATTATTCGTGATTTCTAGTCTTCCGTGTACTCTGGACATTAATTAGTAAGGATAACCGGATGATCAGGATTATGAAATTTCTAGGAATGATTATCTGAATTTTTGACATTAAGGATGTCCTTAAACCTACCTACATTCTACATATCAAGAACTTTGTCTTTGCCACAAATTTTTTTACCCTTGAGAGAAGCCCTTGGGAGCCTGTAAAATAATAATTAGGGGTTTCCAAGTTATGAAACGTTTCATTAATCACAATATTTGGATTATGGTACCATTAGGTTACGAAAAATAGTTGAACCACTCACTTGTCAAATCGGTAAGTCCATAAAACAAAAAGTGGAGAAAAGTGATAAAATACACTGTTTTTTTTTAAATTCCTCTGAAAATGTAAATTTAAATAAACATTGTAGAATGTATTATTGCAGATGTAGCTTTTATTTGACGACATATAAAATCTGTAACATAGAATAGCCTTGGAGTAATCGTTATTATTATTAAGGCCTGTTCACATAGCAGTGCGTTAGCTTAAGCGTAAAAGTATTGAGATATATTTATTGAGTTTCTATGCTCACTTCTACCCAGACTTGGGTGTATATAATTTGAAGTGGCACTCTATTTGAATTTGAAGCAAACACAGTTTATACATGAAACAATGTTTATTGAATTCGTTGCACATATAATTGGCTTTTACAGCAATAAGCATGCGTACTACTTGTACGGAATGTATAAACACAGCTTTCAAGAACAATATATTTTTATACTCACGAACAGTAAGTCAAACCAGCAGTACTGCCATATAAACTTCTGGCCCGCTAAGCACTAGCGCAGGATAACACCTTTTCAACCTTAACAACCTCCCCTTTCATTAATGACGCTGCGTGGTATTTATACTAAGCGCGTATGCCGAAATTAGCATATCTAAAGCAGCTTCTTTAATTCACTCAAAAGTTCGATTCTTGAGAATCGAATCTTGTGTATACCTTACACTGGCCTCCCTCGAAAAAAAAAATTAGGTAACTGAGGTCTGAACGGCTTCAGTTAACTAATTGAAAACGCGTGCTGGTCTGACTTTTGACATAATGGGTGGCAAAGTCAAAAAAACCTTCCACACGTTGTGTGGAGGAAAAACGCCACTACCATTTTACAAAACTAACCCCGAAGGGTCCAGGTGACACCATCAAACAGTGGATTTGCAGAGTTGCGGATACTGGGCTGCCAACTGCGCCCTAAAATATCTATTTTAATTAAAAGTGACAACACAATTGCACAGCATGACATTTCTTGACTGTATCTGCTCTCCCCCAATTTATAATGTACATGTGTATTTTTTGTGAAGTTAGTACATTAGTGGTTAATTGGTATATTGTGCAGTATGTATTTTTTTCCTAGTCACTACATGTCCCCTTCAGAAAATTTATAAAACAACAGTATGCCGTTTTTTTTCAGTGGCTCACTCCTTCCCCTCAAAATGTTTACACAGTATATACAATGGGGAACTTCAAACCAATTTGGTTCGGTTTTATTAAAGGGTGGGAGTTAGAATAAGAGAATTGATACAAGACTTGTTCCTCATGAATGCAGCAACTTCCTTGCACCAGTCTGTCCAATCCGTGGAACCTCTCTTGATGGTCGCAGTCCTAGTAAAGGGGTTCGTTGACCGTGTGGGCATCCTTCGTGCAGCAGGTCGTAGGTCCTGAGGCGCTGGTCCGGCTTGACGATGGACAGGAGGTCTCTTGGGAGGAGGCCAACCTTGCTGGGCGGCAGAAATCTTGCGTTTCCTGTACTTATGCAAAGGAGCTTTAAAATTGTCATTCTTACTTTTGATAACCTTGTGTACCTTATGTGTGCCACGTTCATCCTTAGATGGAGGTTTTGTAGTGCACACTTTACTTTTCTCCGTACTTTTTAGAGTATAGGCATTAAATTTTAATGCATATTCTATTTTGTCAAATTTATACGCCGCACCAACGTGTTTAGTTACTGGCCTTATCTCTCTACTTGTGTCATGTTTTTCAACAAACTGACTCTGTTTTTGGTATTGGTGCTTATGCAACTTCTTGTTTACCGCCTTAATTACTTCAGTATTTGCAGTTTTAATGCTGGAACCTGAAGGCGCTTTTTCACGTTTTTTATCCCCCTTAACTTTAGTTTTATCCTCTTTTGACGAAAAAGTCTCTTTGAAACTTGCGATATCAGAATCGTTATCATTTAAATTCTTTAACACTGCTTCAGTTTTAGGAAGATTAAGCTTTTCGTACTGGTGCGTTTTAATGCAACCTGCGTCTATAACTTCCGAAGCATCAGCTAAACTACTTACAGTATAACTCTGTGTCAACTTTTCATCCTGACTCTCAGTATGGTTTTCATGTACTTTATTTAAAACCATATTATCAACCTGGCCTACAGCATCCTCATTCGGATGGAAACTTGAAATAATATCATTACCTAGCGAGTTCCTACTATCGTTTAAAGAATTTTTATTGTCGTCAACTAATAAGTATTCACTAACTTCCGTAACGCATACTTCGTCATCTACTAAATTTCCTTCATTAACAGATGTGTGAATATCATCTAAAATATCAGGTATAGCATCAATAATATCAGGTATAGCATTAATAGAAGTGTCAGATGATTTATTTTCTAAACCACTAGCATTAGTATCGGCACTATTTTCAGAAATTTGTACTGGAATTACCGCATTATTCCAGCTAGACTCACTTTCTTTATAAGCCAAAAAAATACCCTGACTTTCACTATTCTCAAAATAATGATTACTACTCGGACAAAATAATACATTTGACCAAACAGTTTCAACAGGTTGAACCATATCATGTGAATCAACTTGCCAGTGCAAGTAAGGTGGTTCCATATTATTTACTTTAAGAGCACTAATTTCATTATAACGCCGTGCGCTTCTATTATTTTGCCTGCGGTACTGCTTACGCTGCTGGTTTGAAACTCGCGAAAAATTTTGGCGCGGGTGTATAAAACTTCTTGTACCTGAATGACGGTGAGGGGTAGCGAAGAAATGCCTATTGTCATATTTAGCTAAAGCTTGAAGGAGGGTAACCTTGCTTGTAATTGTTTGATTATCTAAAAAATCTTGAACACTTGGCTTCAAACGTTGGATAACTATTTTTAAGATTATCGCTTCCGTCACCCCTTCTAAATATTCCTCACACTTGGAAATCTTTTCTGTAGCAAAATCTAACGCAGACTGACCTTCACGTTGCCTTAGCGAATAAATTTCCGCTTCAATTTCACTTTGATTAAAGGTCTTTGGAAAAACGCTAAGAAACTGTTGCTTGAATGACGAATAGTCAAAAATCAGATTACTGCTTTGCATGCATGTGTACCACTGAAATGCACTACCTCTTAAAGCGGCTAGAGCAATTTTAAGTTTATCCCCCTCTGGGGTGCATTGTTGCTGAAAGTAATGCTCAATTTTCTTTAGGAATTGGCTTGAGGGGCCGCCATTGAAGGTGGCTTCGAATGGCGCAAAATGCTGAACCATAATTACCCGAGGAAAATTTCCAGCAGGATTTTGTTCTACAACACTCATTTTTTAAATAGTATATAAGTACTTGCAACAATTTTATCAATATAAGTACACAGTACACAGTTTTAATTTCAATTATGTTGTTCGTTACAAATGTAACGCTAACTACCAGGGTATATATATTTTTCAGGCGCCAGTATAGAGCTTCTATGCTCACTTCTACCCAGACTTGGGTATATATAATTTGAAGTGGCACTCTATTTGAATTTGAAGCAAACACAGTTTATACATGAAACAATGTTTATTGAATTCGTTGCACATATAATTGGCTTTTACAGCAATAAGCATGCGTACTACTTGTACGGAATGTATAAACACAGCTTTCAAGAACAATATATTTTTATACTCACGAACAGTAAGTCAAACCAGCAGTACTGCCATGTAAACTTCTGGCCCGCTAAGCACTAGCGCAGGATAACACCTTTTCAACCTTAACAACCTCCCCTTTCATTAATGACACTGCGTGGTATTTATACTAAGCGCGTATGCCGAAATTAGCATATCTAAAGCAGCTTCTTTAATTCACTCAAAAGTTCGATTCTTGTGTATACCTTACATATTTAACCAATGACAAACCTCCGAACGATTAGAAACGAATTTGTTAAGGACTATGATTGGTTTATTTCCGTCTCAGCACCATTTCTGCAGTGCGAACAGACCTTTATAATTTTTGCGTGACTAAAAGACTTAACTGATTTGACAAGTGAAAAAAAAAGTAATAACATCCAATTCAGTATACAGACTATTTTTTTACTACAGAAAAAAATTGAAATTATTATTTAATAATTCTCAAGTACTTACTTCTGCAAGAGTTAGACTGTAACTGACTTTTTAATTTTACATTTTTGTGGTGAAACAACACTAAACGATTTATCGTTATCATCAAGTACTTGCTTAAGCATTTGAATTGCATTATAGAAACGATTTAGATTAGGGTATGAACTTAACCGATTTGGCTTGGGAATAGCTCAATTCGTGAAATAAAAAATATGACAATTTTTTTTAAGGAGAAAAATTCCGTAGGCTCTCTTAGGATGGATAATCGAGGACTGTTTGGAATGGAACCGCCTCCTTGACATTTTAGTCATCAACGGGAAGTATTAATCAAGAATTATCAGCAAATTCCCCGCAGTATTTACTTCCCTTTATTGGCTTTCGGTATAAGACTATGCGGGTTCATGCCCTTCTGCAGTCATAGGTGTTTGGTATATTCCGGAGTCCCAACTGAAGGTCTCAATCTGATTGGCCTTTGTGTTTGAAAAGATGACCATAGAGTTATTAACTACAGTGAAAATTAGTAGAGTAAAAATTAAAAAAAATTGCCAATGAACGATCCTTTTATCTTCAGAAGAAAAATTAATGATGAAATCAAATGAATGTGGAACATGAATTGAGAATAAATGTGTCAATTAATGAACCTCATTTTATGCAAGGCTTGCAAAACAAATTATGTGCTACCGAGAAAATAATCTTTATATATTATATTATTACCATTTATCTCTCTCTCTCTCTCTCTCTCTCTCTCTCTATATATATATATATATATATATATATATATATATATATATATATATATATATATATATATATATATATATATATATATATATATTATATATATATATATATATATATATTATATATATATATATATATATAGGTGGTTATCAAAATAAGGGAAACACCTATCAATATTAGTGGTGTTTATGAATGTGCTTCGTATTCCTTAAAAAACAAGTCTAGCAACCGGTATTTTTTATATAATATAGTGTATGTATTGTTCTACAGTTAGGTAGCAGTAATGAAGCTAAGGGCATCGTGCTTTTTTTTTGGGGGGGGGGGGAGAGCGTAAAATGTCAAATCTTGCAAACATTGTGAAAAGGGCAAATTGTTGGAGCGCGTTTAAATTGGATATCTGTTAGTGTAACCCCCAGACTAATGGGTGTTTTACGAGCTATGGTATCGAAAGTCATGACAGCATACAGAGTGCACGGAAAAACATCCTTTGCCAAACAGAATAGGGACGACAGGGAGAGCTGAGAGAAAGAGACGGACGAAGTATTGAAGCGGATTGTGACACGAAGAAAGAAAACAACTGTAACCAAAATGACCGAAGAGCTCAAACTGCATCTGCATGTTATCGGTATCAACCATCAGAGGTAGAAGGGAACTTCACAAACAAAGCATTTACGGAAGAGTAGTTATTCCCAAGCCACTTGTAATAGATGCTAATACAAAATATGGTCCACAATGGTGCCACGAGTGAAAATCCTGGTCGAGTAATATGTCAAGAAACGGCATTTGGTTCGGCGAATCTTTGTTCACATTGTTCCTGGCAACAGGGCGTGCATATGTCTGGAGAACACCTACACAAGCAAGATTCTGGCCGTCTCATCTCAACTGTCAATCATGGAGGTAGAGCTATCAGGGTTTGGGATGTCACCTCATAGTTTTCTTCAGGCCCTATTGTAACCCTAAAAGGGAGATTGAATGAGAAGGACAAAGTCGAAATTTTAGCTCACTTGTCCATCCTATGGTGCAAACATTGTTTCTTGCAGGAGATGGTGTTCTCCGGTATGATAATCCCCCTATACATACAGCTAAATCTATCAAGTATTAGTTTGAAGAGCATCAAAAAGAAGTCAAATATCTTATCTTGCCCTGTACAATCCCCCCGACTATAAATCATCCAACCACTGTGATCTGTATAAGCGGATAGATAAAGGTATGGATATCTACCACAGCATCTCTCCAGGAACTTTCATGATTTTTCCCTGAAGAATGGCATAATATATTCGTAACCACTATTTATGACTTGTATAATCCAATTCCAAGGTGAATCAGGTGGTATTATATAACAAAGGTGATTCTGCCCCATATTAATAAAGGTTTTCATGATGTTTCTTAGTGTTTCCATTATTTTGATAACCACCTGTATATATATATATATATATATATATATATATATATATATATATATATATATATATATATATATATATATATATATATGTATATATACATACATCTACATAACTATCTTTTGAGTCAGTCCTTGGTCTTAAGAAATTGCTAAATTAAGGCTATGTTGAAAGTATTTGTTTAGTTTTAGAAATAATTATTTTTTCTAGATTGAAACATATTTTTTAATATTGTATTATATTAATATTTTGACAAAATGCAATGGATGAAAAAAAGAGACCATACACCTTCAAGGTTTCAGAATTATTGCTGCCATCGGTAGTGAAATTGTTCATGACCAAAAAGGAAAGGTAGTCATAAGCCGACCGTGACCCACAGAACAGGGAATTAAAAGAAGAGCCTTTAGAACAGGGGTGGGCAGACTTTTCCAGGGTACGGGCCACTTCTAATTTTTTCAAGGTGTTGCGGTCCACCCAGTAGCGTAGGTGTGGTGAGCTAAAAAAAAGGTCTACAATATTTATTATAACTTAATAATAAATACATAATATGTACTTACCTACATAACTACAATAAAATAAAACTCGGTGTTTATGGCGTCGGTGTTTTATAAATATGTTTCTTTTAGTATGCGCGTCTTAGGTCTTAGTAAAGGCGGTCAACCCAAAATGTCTTGGTGGTCCACCGGTCGATCGCGATCGACTTAATGCTCACCCCTGCTTTAGAACATCGTTACGAGCTCCCTGGATGTTGGTTTCTTGGCCATAAAATTTTCCTGGTGATGTAGCAAACATGCCGTGAATGAAATGCGTATGAATGGGAAAGATACTAGGCAACTTGGTGACTTCATATTTGCGAATTTGGCAATCAAGTTTCGTACCACAAATAAGGATTTATAGCTGGCATCCAGAAATTCTTCAAGCCTTATTTTCCATAAAAATGTTGAAAATCGTTCAAGGTTATTACCTAAACCTATTAATCCAGAGGGACTTGTCTTAGATCAGTTCAGATTTCATTTTACTCTGGTCAGTGTCATCTGAAAATGGTTTCTTAATTATTTTTCTACGGCTGCTTTCGCTATTTCTTTTACTAAGAGTTATTTGCGTTTTGAAATTTAGTGTGTTAAAGACATCTTTTAATAAGAATCTGTGTGCAATATTCCTGTTCGAGTAATTTTAACATGTCATTTAAAATTTCAGAAACTACAGCATGCATTAAGAAAACATTTTCAAATTTATTAAGAGGAATGAAATTTTCCCTAAAGACGTTGATTAAGGTTTAATTTGAAAAATGCGTTCACTTTTGTTTTGACTTTGGACTACATTTTCTCATCCATCAAAAGTTTGTTGTTTGAGTCTCTAAAATGAATCTAATTTTATTCTTTAATGAAAGATTGTAACATACACATATTTTTTATATTTTAAAAATTAAACAAAGGAAAAAATTGGCTGAAAAATTTCTAATCTTTGATACTATCGCTATTAAGCATAAGGAAAAATTATCGTTAAAACTCTTTGTGTGCTTCGTTTAAGTTATTGGGACAGAATTTCGAATGAATTTTTAATATGAATTTATCAAATACCAGCATTATAGTAGAGACAATTTTAATGGTTTTACTACGCGTAGCTCCATATAACAGTGAAGTTGTTCTGAGAGATGACAGTGTTGTTCAGTGATTATAGTATTACCTGAGAATGTCAAAGAAGACTGATACAATTCCTGTCCTGCTCATAAGGCAATTTTAGTGAGAGAAAAATTAAGAATGAAAGTGCTTTGAACTATCAAATCACTATCAAATCTTTTTAGAATGAACTTCTATTTCTGAAATCATGATTATTAATTACATACGTCTTCGTATGTAGAGGGATTTTTTTAAATTTCGTTTAAAGTTTTGGTAAATAATTTTCACCTGAATTTATCATTTAAAAGTCTAACTTTTGAGAAAAGAAATACTTTGATAGCAATAAAGTTTTAAGTGTCATCTCCTTCCAAATTATGTCCTCAAAATTAGTAAAGTAGAAAATTTTTAACGTACCTTAAGCGTGTGCATTTAAAAACATTCATTCTAATGGAATTTAAAATACTTCATCATGCAAAATCTTCAATTGAAGAAATTTATTTAGGAAATGATTTTAAAAATTTCCTCGAATGAGAAATGAGAATGAAAACTCTGCTAAGAACCTACCGAATATCAAATCTCTTAAAATTCACACAAGGAAATTCAAGAAATTTAGCCGTCCCCACCTTTCGGTGATACGGTATATCCTGAGCTAATACCATCAAGGTAAGCTCAGGAGGAAAACTTCACACAAGGAAAACTTAACCAGTTTCAAATTGAGAGTCAGAAACATGTTTTTTCTCAGGTTATATGAAACTTCATTTAACTGAATTAATTTATTTTAGCAATTTTATTTTGAAATAATTACTAAGAAAAGTAGTCTTGAAAGTAGCGTTTTAAAACTGTATTCAAAAGGAAATCATTATAAAAATAAAGCTTGAAAATAAAGTATTAACTTTACAAGCACATCGATAGAAGGGAGGAGAAACTGAAAAAAGGGGAATATATTTCTCCGTGAATTAATTTCTTGACTCTTTCAACAAAAGCATTAAACTTATATCTGTATCTATCCATTCACAGAAACTTTAAAATTTCTATCCAATACCCATAACTTGAAATTAAATAGTAGGGAAATGTATCTTTCCTGTTGAAGAAAATCAGCTTTTTTATGTAAAAAAAAGTTTTCCTTTCTCTGCTGTGAAAACTCTACTTTGAAATCCATTTTTAGGAAGATATAACCCTCCCCCGCATTTTGCTCTGACGTATAAAAAGCTGTGCTTTAAAATAAAATTGAGGGGGGGGGGAGGGAACGTTACAAAATACCGAATAAAAGCAAAGTTCTCCGTAACATTTTCCCAAACCAGTCTCATTTTAAAATGAATCCAGCTTTTTCTCAATGGAGAAATTCTGATTCATTTCTTTTACCGCCTCCAATACAAATGACATTGAACCCTCAAATGCGCTGAATTAAGTTTGAAGGAAATCGATTATAGCGAACATCGATTCTAGAGTTTCGATTCCTATCAATCGCATCAACAGGAATCTCCGTCTCCCCTCCCCCCTGCACACAACGCTTGGAGTAGGTATCGATTGGAAAGCGTGCGCCCTCTATGATTGTTTGGAGACGATCGCGGAAGGCGGCTTCTCTGCTCAGCTCGCGTGTGTGCTTGGTAGCTCCTGTTCCGCGAGCGCTCGGTGTCTAGGACACCGTAAACCCGCAGCAACCGTGATCCGACGCCGGCTGATCACCATGGGGTGCGCTATGAGTGCAGATGAGCGAGCCGCACTGGCCCGAAGCAAGCAGATAGAAAAGAATCTAAAAGAAGATGGCATGCAAGCCGCCAAAGATATTAAGCTACTCTTGCTCGGTAAGTGCTCCCCATTTTATCACTACACGGCTCTATTAAGCCCTTAAACTGCATGCGAGGTGCTTTCTTCCGGTTGTCCAGTGAACTACTACAGGCCATTAAATTTATGACATAGATTTGACGTTAGGCGGGAATAACGTCGACAAAGGAAAAATCGAAACCATGGTAAAACTCATATATTGTTCTGTAGAGGAAGATTACCATCGTACACATGAGTGGATCTAAGATATCTATACTTAGGTGTTACTACCTTTAAGTCATTTTATCAACACGTTGTTTAGCCCATACAACAAAAAGCATTAAAATTTGAACCCATAAAACAGCAAAGGGACGAATTTCCGATTATTTCAGTTGCTACTACAGCAGTTGTTTAGGATTCAAGATGTAAACATCAGTGGCTATGGTGGATAAAACACAACATTGAAGAGAAAATTTGGGTGATGAGACCCTCAGAGGTAACTGATATTTCATTTAGTTACAGGAAAAAACTGAGGTAATCTATATCAAAATGATAAAATTTTATTTACTCATAAAATGAGACTTTAAGAATTCATTCATATTATTTGGAAGATTTCCTTCATATCAGATCCTTAAAGACTAAATTACTAAAAGCAGGCATCGAGCAATCTCGTTTAATGTTAAAATATTCACTTTTAATCATCTCTCAGACGAACGTAGCTTCCCATTCTGTAAAATCGAAGAAGGTTGGATGTATTTTCTCCTATGTCCAGCTCTCTGCTATCAACAATTAAACTTAGAGCGTGGATACAATGTTGAAAAGGAATTTCAGGATCAAGACAAACCGAAATGTGTTAAAACTAACGCATTCTCTTGTAGAGAAAGATGATATGTTTGTGTTTGTATTGGCTTATAATTTTTATAGTTAACTCTGTAGTTTATATCCTTAATCTCTTTTATTCAAAATTTTCATGTATCCCATACAACACAAGAGCGAAAAGAGCGATTTTTGACGTTTCCTGTTGCGTGTACTTGCGTGTACTTCAGTAGTTGTTTGAGATCAATGATGTAAACAACAGTACTTGTTGTGGGTAAAAGACCAACAGCAGCGTGAAATTCAGGATGTCGACACTCTTTAATAGTTGCTGACTATTTGTTAATAATATTTACTGAGTAAGGCAGCAGAGGAATCATTTATAAAATATTATTTTAACTTAAAAGACATATTTTAAGGATTCATTAATGTCCTTGAAAATTTAGTTGAATTAAGAGGATTCATTGATAAGCCATAAAATTTTTTATTCCTTTTGATACGCTTAAAAGCTGAATTTTTCATAAACATGAACCAAACTATCCCATTAAATATTAAAATACTTCCTTTTAGTGGTTTCTCAGTAGGATTGGAATTCCCAAAATAGTCACCACACGTGTGTAAGACTCTCTTGCCAAATATATAAAAATAAGAGAATTTTAAATCCTTACATTCAGTGTCTAGTTTTCAGCTATCAACCACTAAACTTATGACATGCCATGGATGCACAGAGTGATAATTTCATTCCGATAAAAGGAGATACCCAACACTTATTGATTATTCAATAGTGGAGGGTTATGTATAGAAGATTTCAGGTCTTGCTTCAGAAATTTTAAAGGTCTAATGTTTTTTTCGTTAATTGATTTGCAGATGATATATTTGCATACCGGTTAAAAGAGAACTGGAAAATAGGTTTCAAGATGTTGGGTTATATTTATTCTAGCTGTTCTCAATGAGCAATAACATCATATAGAGTAAAAATTAGTACAATATTGAAAAACGGAATAAGAATAGTAATCAGTATGAATTGATAAACACTTATTGTTTATTCATGCAAACCACGAAAGAAATTTCAGGCAAAATTTTAGAAAAAGTTAGTTTTACTTAGAAAAGCAATAAAATCCCTCAAATAAAAAATTATCTCTATAAAGTATTTAAAAATTTCAAGTACAAACAAGCTAGTAAAGTTTTTTATTGCCAGAGTAATCTTTTTCTTTTGTTATTTTAGCTTCTTTTATTCAGTGAAAAGTTATTTATTACTTTTGTGATAGCAGTTAATGAAAATATAGTATTGAAAAGTACGTACGAACAGCAATTAGTATTTTTAAAGGGGAGAAAGCTTTCACCAAGTTTTGTGTTTTAACTCGCATAAATTTGGATGATTGTTTATTTTGCATCTAAATTGCGGCATTATTACACAAAAGAAATTTAAGTTGTATATGAGTAACATTATTTTAAGTTCATATGTCATGAATAGCTGATTTTTAAAAGCTGTTACATAGCATACTGAAAGTTAATCTCTCTGTTCACTTTACGATCCAAAAGAGAGACCACTGATTATGGTTATTAATAATTTTGTTGTTTAGAAAGAGAGACGACAGCAAGATCATGTGTTCTAATGAGTCAACGAACATATTTCAGAGCAAAAAACATGAACAGGATAACCTCTTTACCACATAAAGACTTCAGAAGAAAAGATATTAAGAGACCCAGTCAGTATAGAAAGCAATTTCAATGTGTACATTTCATATGAAAGAAATCAATGAATATTCGTAAAATAGTATTAAAAAAAAAGATGTAAAAGATCAAAGTGTTTAATGACAATGGACATAAACCCATAAAATTTCAATATACCAAAGCAAAAATAAAGATTTTAAATTCAATCGTACCGATCAAAATTATAATATAATTTAAACAATTTATTGATATGACTTACTTTGATTGTGACAATAGAAAATGGTTTTCTCTTTACTAATACTGATAAAAAAGAGTCCCAAGTTTCATAGAACAGCTAATATATATGTAAACTTCATATTTGTATACATAATATATATACTATTTATATATATATACTATTTCATATTTATATACATAATATATATACTATTTACATAATTTTTTTTAAAAACTCCATATAATATGTTGTTTACAGTAAATTCAAACACGCTGGTATTTAACGTCTATATACATGAGCACATTTAACACCAGAAATACACAAAAACATACCACAGGATTGGTAGAAATCATATATAAGAGTACATAAAATAGATTCATAACGCAAACGAGCGGTTTTGAATTGATTATAAATCAATTTAAGAAATTCATACATTTTACTGTAAAATCATAGCTGTGGTAATGCTGTAGTGTCTGTAGAAGAACTATGCTAATCCTTTCATTTTTTGGGGGTTGAATGACGGAAATAATTTGCCATCATTTGCAAGGCGATCTGTAGGTTAGATCTTTGGTATCATTCTGTTTTCTTTTAAATACCCGTAATAAACTTAAGGATGCGGTGTTCTCTTCAGAACTGTTGAAATGTGGTTTGGATGCCATAGATGGGTAATAAATGATCTTAGAAGTGTTTTATAAGCTTAAATTATTTATCTTTTACCATCGTTATGTATTACTGCGCAGGTAAATACTATTGTTTATATCAGAGGTTCGCTAACTTTTTCTGAATGCGACGTACTTTAAATAAAAAAATCACTCGAACACAATGGAATTTTTTGGCAGTAGCAAATTTTTGTAAAAATTAGGAGAATATTAACAAATAATAGGAAAAAAAGCAAATTTTGACAAACTGTTTTAAAAATCAATGAACTGAAGATCTCGTGTATATATTTATTTAGCATACTAACTATAAAAAATTGTCTTTCTTACCTTACGCACTTGTTTTTGGCAAATCTCTTGTGTTTAAAATGTCATATTCAAATAATAATATGTATATGTATTTCATTCAGGTAAAAATTAACAAAAATTAAAATCCTATAAGAGCATGATTTTAAAATTATAAACTTTCTTTTTTCATATGAAACAAAAAAAACTAAAAATTAATGAGAAGGGTGAACTTGAACCTCAGATATGATTGCTCAATATTTGAGAGTGATACTCTTGTATCATATTTTAGGTTAAGTCTTGATCATTGTCTGTTTTTTATAACAACTAATTTTGGAAACCCGGTCTACACACATAGGTAGAAGCAAATGGAAGCAGTGTGAGCATAGAGTTTTGCTGATGAAGTGTTTGTTGTAAAAGTATTTGACACCTAATTCACCAATATCATATCATATATTTTTCAACATACAAAAAATATTAATAAAAATATTTAAAAATATGTAATTATTGAAAATTTAAAGCATTATTTTTAATTAAATAATTTTATATCATATAAATTTACTTCAAACTGAAGTATAAATTTACTTCAATCACACCCTTCATCAGGTGTGAGCATAGCAATTTGCTGATGAAGTGTTTATTGTAAAAGTGTTTGACACCTAATTCACCAATATCATATGATATATTTTTTAACATACAAAAAATATTAATAAAACTATTTAAAATATGTAATTATAGGAAATTTAAAAAATTATTTTTAATTAAATAATTCAATATCATATAAATTTACTTCAAACTATCTGTGACCCTTCCAAATTTTTTCGCGACCCCTGTTTCGATCGCAAATCATAGTTTGCGCACCACAGGTTTATATGATCTATTAAAAAGATGGAATCAATCAGTGTTATTTCTAGTAAAAGAGAGAAAGATATCATTTGGTCCTTTTGAAGTATAGATACAAATATCAGATGGAAATAAACGTCAGAGATAAACCGAACTTCTGAAAAGTGTCTCGACATAAAAAAAATAAATAAATAAATAAAAAAAAATCAAAGATTGGTTCGCATACGCAAGAGAGAAAACGTTTATGAACTTGGGCACTTTTATATTGACGAAATGGGATGGTTCGAGCCATTTATTCCTCATTGTATAGCCGATAATTAAGTGACCAAAATCCCTTAATTTTAAATTAGATATTTATTCCGTTTAATGAGCTGAATCTTTTAAGGAAGTTTTAACAATTTTTCTATACATCCATTTTATATTAAAGTTAAGAAATGAAAAAAAGAAGATAATTACGACTGCAGATAAAGCTCAGAAAGAAAAAGCTAATATCGTAAAATCTTGATTATAATACGCACACGTGTATAATGCGCAAGCTTGATTGTCCGTGAAATTTTCAGAAACAATTAAAATTCGACTATAATACGCACCCATATCTTTTCAATATTTTACTTAAAAATTGCCCAAATATTTATTAACATAAATAAAATTTATAATAAACGTCAAATTCGGTAGAAAAAAACTTAAATTTTTAATTCAAAACAAACAATATTGCGAAATTATGTCTTAATCACTTTCACTAGAATACAGCTCATCTATTGTTTGTCATTTACTAAATGTTTAAAACTATGTTTTTTTGTACACGAGTATAATACGCAACCTCATTTTTGTGGACTAAAATGTGAAAAAAAGTGCGTATTATATTCAAGATTTTACGGTAACTAATTGTGTTTCTTTGCTGGTAGTGCCAGCCGTACTGATAAATAAAAAAATGTGTTTCTGAATATTCTGATTTTGAAGATAAACAGACTAAATCGCAAAAAAAGCAATAAAAGTTGAAAAAACAAGATTGCATGAACTGAAAATTCCCTTGGGTACAGCAAATTTCAAGCAGGAGAAAGAAAGGCTCCAGTTAGTCAAACAGTTTAAGGAAAACACGCACAGCGTAACAGAAAAAGCGGAAAAGGGAGCTAAGCATCTCCAAAAGATAACTATTATTCCAGAATCAATGCACTCAGTGACAAAGAAATTTGACTCCCGGGCAATGCACGAGAGCAAGAATATCTTGAACGAAATTCTACTGCGAGAAAACTTAATATATTTTACAAGCTAAAATTAATGCATAAACGCTGTTAATAAATGGAATAAAACTAATCAAAGTGTACCTAATCAGAAAAACGGAAGCCGCGAATTGCAGGATAAATTAAATGGTTAGCACTTGAAGGCTTGTTTGTTAAATTGTAAGGTTTTTTTTGTGTTTTACCACACTTACTTTTTATCTTCAAATTCAGGCATTTTAGAAGCGCAACTTTATGTTTGTTAGGTTTATTGGCACTTCTGATATACAAGCAATTCTTTAAAAATTTTCTAATATGTGGTTTAATAGTCTGTTATTTTACCCATCTTGCCTTCATTTAGGTAAATTTATCTTATTCTTTAGAGCTGAACTTTATACCTATCGTTAGAAGTAATTTTAGTGATTTTTTAGAAGTGATATAGAGACACAAATACTCTTGATGAATGGTTGTCATATCTATTAGTTTTCCTACTTAGTGTAGTTACCAAGAACATTCCACACAATAATAAGCATATATATATATATATTTCCGGTTAGTATTTATGTTTATTTTAATGTGTTATGATGCCTTCTATCATCCCAATAAATTTTATGCAATTATATTGGACAGTTGAGAAATCAGTGTTTTTGTGCATGTAAAGAAAATTTTGGATACCAGTATACATACATACATACATACATATATATATATGTATATAT